>OZ038397.1:7403762-7889546 GCA_964036045.1 Eutreptiella sp. 'Long Island Sound 2002'
CAGGAGGGGGGTGGGGGATGAAGCCAGGAGGGGGGGGGGGGTAATGAAGCCAGGAGGGGGGGAGGGGGCTGGAGGGGGGGTAATGAAGCTAGGAGGGGTGTGGGGGATGAAGCCAGGAGGGGTGTGAAGCGAGGAGGGGGAGGGGTATGAAGCCAGGAGGTGGGGGGGCTTGAAGTCAGGAGGGGTGCCTCAAAAAGTCATAAGTTGACCCGCCGCTAAGCTCCAGCCGCGCCGGCCTTCACACGGCCTTCATCGCCATCCCAGTTCCAGTTTTCTGCGATTTGTCTTGGACTGTTCCACCCCAAAGTGCTTCTCCCTTCAGGGGAGGGGGGGGGGGTTAATTAAATTGAGAGGATGCATGTGATACAAAGGCACATAGACACAAGCAAATGCAGTCTGACGTGGGTGCATTTTCGTTCTCCGAATCAGACCTGGTTGAACTAGGAGGGGCAGTGTGCTAGGAAGGCTGGAAGAGGCGGGGGGGGGGGACCCGGAGGGGCAGCCCCACCCCCTTTGGCCCAATGGATCCCGTTTGCCAACATTAAGACGCAGCAGCAATTGTGGGTGTTCAACTGTTCAAGACTTCATTTTACAAATATTTCCCGACCGCATGGTTGTATCATGTGTGTGCTGGGGACTGCAATCCCAAGATCCCAATCTACCATTGCGGTCAGGATTTGGGATTGGTGCGGAATTTCCCCCCGTGGAAACTCCTTGTATGGAATTCCCCCGCCTTGTAGCGATAGCTTTTCGCCCCCCCTCCCGACCCCCCACACATTGGACTGTGCGTTGTTCCACCCAGTGGATCTCGCCACGCGGCAGCCTGCATGCGGCGCTGCCTTGCTCACCGCCCTGCCGCCGGCAACACCCGCTTTTGTATTGCCTGCACCCTTGCAGCCATTCCAGCTGCATCAATTTTGGCGCCATATCTCTATAAGCCCTAGGGGAAGCCCATAGCTGGCGGCTGCACCGTGATGCGCCCCCTGTGTGGTGACGGGCCCCTATCTCCGCCTTCGATGTCACGCAAGTTGCAAGTCACGATCACCGCAACAGCCAAGTGCCTACCTGTGCTTGCCTTTGCATGTGCTCCTGTGCCCGCCCGAGACTCCACTCCCTTTCCCCCGGGGCTTTAGACACCATCAACACAACCACCAATCAAGCCTCCATGAGGTATACTTCTACTCTCCCCGGTACATGGTCTTCTTGATTGTTTGGTGTATATGAGTGAAGACCCTGCGAGTTGCTAGGATCATTTTTTAGCTTTGTTTGATTGAAGGTATGAAAAATTCACCGTTTTTTTTTGGAACGGACCGAGGGGGGTAGCCGGTTCGAATCCCCCCCCCCCATCTAGACCCCCCTGAAGTTTTCAGACACGTCTTTCTCCAAATTGAAAATTTTAGGAAAACTACTGGCGCCATAGGCGCCGAAGAATTTTTTCTGGGCACATGGTATGGAGTGAAATTTAATCATGCCCCCTATGTGTGTATACTCAAAATGCTAAGCTCACATTGGGGATTTCAAGAGTAGTGCATTGTATGCTTGTTTGGAACCACTTTGGTACATCCCCACTATGGGGACCCTAGGTAGGGGTGATGTACCCATATTCATCTCCCCCCGCTTGTCGCCGCGCTTGATACCGTCGAACCAAACATCTGTTTCACCGAAGATCCACCCGCGCTGTAGCTAATGCTATAAACTGCAATGTGAACTACTTTGCTACGTTGTTCCATCAAACCGTCCATGGTTTGAGCACTAGAACGTGCAAGACGAGGCATTGTACAAGTTCACGTCCGCATATGTTACCCCGAGGAGGATGCCGAGCTTCAATGGTTGGTGCCATCGGTGCTCAGAGTAGCAAAAACCAGACTCCCGGACATGAGGCAGACATGAGCTCTTCTCCCCTCTTCCCTAGCTCTTCCCTCGCTCTTCCTTGCTCTTCCCTAGCTCTTCCCTACTACTCCTCATCTCTTCCCTACTCTTGCTTGGCTTCTCCCTGCTCTTCCTTCGCTTATGTTCCCTGGCTGTTCCCTGCTCTTCCTTGGATGTTCCCCGCTCTTCCCTAGCCCTTCCCTGCTCTTGCTTCGCTCCTCCCTGCTCTTTCCTGGCTCTTTCCCGCTCTTCCCTACATCTTCCTCGCTATTCTCGGCCTCTTCGCTGCTCTTCCCTGCTCTCCCTTGACTCTTGTGCGCTCTTCTGTGGCTCTTCCCTTGCTTGTCCCTTGCTCTTCCCTACTCTTCCGTGCTTGTGCTGTGCTCTTCCCTTGCTCATCCCTTGCTCTTCCCTACTCTTCCGTGCTCTTCCTTGGCTCTTCCGTGCTCTTCCCTCGCTCCTCTCTACTCTTCCCTGGCTCTTTGCTGCTTTGCCTTGGTTCCTGCCTGCTCTTCTCCGCTCTCCCCTTGCTCTTTCCTTGTCTTCCCTAGCTCTTCCTTGCCCTCACCCTGGTCTTCCCTAGCTCTTTTTTGCTCTTCCCTTGCTCTTCCTTGTTCTTCCCTGGCTCTTCCCTGCTGTTCCCATGCTCTTGCATGCCCGTCCCTTGCCCTTCCATGGTCTTCCGTGGCTCTTCCCTTCTCTTCCCCAGGTCTTCCCAACTCTTCCCTAGCTCTTCACTGCTCTTCCTTGCTCTTCTTTGGCTCTTCCCTAGCTCTTCCTTGCTCTTCCCTTGCTCTGCCTTGCTATTTGCTGGCTCATCCCTTCTCTTCCCCAGCTCTTCCTTGCTCCTCCTTGGCTCCGCCCTGCTCTTCTTTGGCACCGATCTTCCCTAGCTATTCCCCCCTAACCCACCTGCAGCGCCCTTTGCTTTTAGAATGAGAACGCTTTTAGAAGCCAATTTTTAAAAGGCATTTTTTTCACCCCAGCTTCAGTTTGCGGAAAAATTGCTATGCAGTCACTCAAGCAGCCCACAGATGCAAAGTTACCACCACCCCAAGTCAACTGCCAGAAAAACAGTCCCTAGGAGCTATGGGCATCAAGAGTCAGTGTTCTCATTCATTCTCCTTAGACAGTGGAATTCCCGGTTTTAGAATGTCTTTCGGTTGATATCAGTTCTTTGTTGTCCCCAAAACTGTGCCCCAACCCCCAAACATCGTGGGCAGTCTTTGCCCAAACAATCTCCGCATCAGAATTCATATCACCATCGTCTTCAGTTGTGGGAGCACCAGGCACTCTTTTGCAGACATCAGCCTGGAGACATGGCCTTTTTCCGGATTCAATGCACCCCTCGGTCCTTTAGAATCACCACTGGAGAAGCCAGAGCTATTCTCACATGTGACATCAGAACTGCCACTGTTACTGTCTCTGTCACTGTCACTGTCACTGTCACTGTTATTGTATGGTTGTCCAATTCCATTGAAGAGAAAGTGCTCCAAAATGTCCTGCCAAGGTATGTACAGGTGGTAGGCAACAACAACAGTGGTGCAACACAATAACCCCTGCCCACAAGTTTTTTGGCTTGGCTTGGCATGGTGACGGTCCCCGGCAGGGACCCCCCACACCCTTGCAGATGACATGGGGGGGGGCGGGGGCGACAAAGTTGACAAAGGTGACAAAGGGACAAACGGGGGCGGGCTACCCATGTCTGAGTGTTCCTCCTTTACTCTCTGTCATAGTGACACTGACTAGTTTAGGACAGGCTGCTACTTGTGTTGCAGGGGGTGCCAGCTTATGCGACCCCTTGCTCTGGGACACAGCCCTGGGACATAGCCTTGCTCTTTGGTCAATGGACTACACTGCTGCTGTTACCAGCTTGCCTGTACTTATTGCCTATGATTGCTGTGTGTAGCATGGCACTGAAAGGAGTGTCCTCATGTTGAGGCCTTGCTTACTATGTTTGGCTGTTTGCAGTTGCACAGTTCGTAGTCTGTGTTTCGCTGAAAGCAGGCCTGGCGTGCAAGTTTGACATGGCTTCGCATGTAATCCATGGGTATTTGAGAGTGCATTAAATGGATGCCCCCCCCCCACCCCACCTTTTCGAAGACTACCCCCCCCCCCCTTTGTAATAGCTACGCCCTTGTCCAAGTTACAGTAGGCGTAGGGACCGTATTAATTTGGTACCTAATTTTAATTCGGTACAAATGTAGTGCAGCCGCATAACACATGGGTTTGGTGACTGATTCTGATTCGGGGACGGACACCGATGAGGATAAACCCATTTCTGACCTCTCTTCCTCAAGTGATGATTCTAGTGACTCCGATGATAATCCCAATGAAGTTATTTGGGCTAAGGCTGCCCGAGGTGTGTGGGAAATGGCCCATGTCTTTGATAGGAAGTTGTAGTTTACAAGAGACCACATGCAAGGCAATTTCATTCCCAAGAATCACCTCGAAGAGAGGGTGTTAGATCAAGCGCAGGCGCGGGCGTTGTATACCCCCCCTTTTGGGGGGTCATTCGCATAGCATACCCCAAGGCATGATATTGGATGTCCAACCCCTTGTAAAATCATTATTTTACCCTATAAGACAATCCCCCAATGGATTTTTTGGTTCTGAGGCCTCTATCCCCTAAAACTGGATATCACTTTTTTGAGGGGTTGGGGGAGGTCAAAAGTTTTCGCTCAGAAGGCTCCCAGCAGTGGGGAGGCAGATTGTTGCCACATCAAACTCCGGTCGAGTGGTAAAGGAGCTGGCTACAGGGTTTTAGGTCGGCTGTTCGAACCCACGTCGGTCGACTGTCGTCGGCGGCACCGCCCCGCCATGTTCGCCCGACCGGGACCGGGAGTCGAACCATCGACCAAAAAGTCTGCGGTCGCCTGCATTACCATTCGGCCAAAGCTTGCCGTGAGGATATCCGCTCCCCCCACTGCTTGGAGCCGAGTCTGCCACTAGCAAAAAACCCAAACTGTGTGTTCTGTCTGACTGACTGCTGGCCTAGCTAACTGACTGATTGGCTGGTTGTCTCTCTTCGAGGTGCACTGCCGAAGGCAATAGAATTTGAAGTTGCCCGAGCCAAAACCAGCCCCTAAACCTCGGGCAAAGGCATCTTCAAAGGCATCTTCAAGTGATGAGCATGTGCAGTTGTTCCGCATGGTATATGATTGCAAGAAGGGTTTCCAATCTGAACATTTGTAGGCTTTTCATGCCTCATTGCTTGTAGGAACATGGGTATGAACCTGAAAATTCATGTCTTAAACACTTTCTTGTGTTTCAATGCCTTTGGGAACGTGAGCAGAGGTTAAGGTGCACTCATACCATGCACTCACTCACGTGTGTGTCGGTAGTTGTATGTGTCGTGCGCAAGCCATGCCCTTGTCTAAGCTACAGTAGGCGTAGGGACCGTATTAATTCCGTACTTTGGCGTAGCTATTACAAAGGGGGGGGGGTACTTTCCGATGATGTGTCAGCAGAATCGGTCCAGTTGCCCCCTTGGTATTTTTGCTCTCTTAGCATCCTTCGTGCAATCAGGATGATTCACATTTTTCTGGATGGTTGAACGCAGTCATATCGGACACGGGGGCATAAACACTCTCTGAATGCCGGCATCAAAGCATCACCCACTCCAACGTCACCAGCCACTGCTGCATCGTGGAATGTGGCAGTGAGACACACTCAATGAGAGCAGGGGCCGTTCCTGTGCTTGATGATGTGTCTCCCCATGCGGCCCCACACCCCTATGCTGCCTCACCCACTTCGGTCCTGGACTACACGTCTCCTCTTGCTGCTTCGCCTACCTTTGGCTTCAGACATCATGACTACCAAAAGGTGTGTTTCCACTCATAAGGGAGCGTTTGCCGAGGGTGCACCCTGTGGGTAGGGACAGGCAGTAGTGTGGAGTGGAGTGGAGTGGAGTGGAGTGGAGTGGAGTGGAGTGGTGTGGTGTGGTGTGGTGTGGTGTGGTGTGGTGTGGTGTGGTGTGGTGTGGTGTGGTGTGGTGGTGTGGTGTGGAGTCAAGTGGAGTGACATAGAGTTGGAAGTGAGCGTTAACTGACTGGGGCAGCAAAGTTTGTGTTGGGGGGGGTGGATTGGGTTGACGGAGTGCAGAGGGGTTGGGTTCACATACGTGGTCAAAACGACATTTTGTGCTGAATGCCGCATCCAATGACACCATGGCATAACCATTGCATTTAGCTGCCGTTGCTCTGTGACATTCAACGGGAGTATGATATCTACTACATGCACTTGGTCCTATGATTCTCCCAAGCGCGCAACAGCAGCAAAACAAAAGCCTGCCACTGGCACTGCTGTGGCACACCGTTGTGGTGCCTTGTGCACTGGCAACCCCAAACTGGGAGCCAATTGTTCAATTTCCCATGACACACCTCCTGCAGCTACCCTTGCGTGGAGACCGACAACGGCACAATTCTGCTATGTTACAAGCTCGCATGCACCACATTCATATCCAGTCGGTGGCAATCCTGAGCAAAACAATGGTCCATAAAGGTATTGGAAGATCTTTTACAAGGCTGCATTGGGCGCAGAAAAAAAAAAAAGAAACATCCGCCCCGAAAATTGCAACATAAATTGGGAAAATTTTTCAGCAATTGTTGAGTCGTCCACTTGAATGACATACACAGCTGACCATCTACAACTGTTTGGGGACCCCCCCCCCCCCCCAACACACACACATTGTTGTACATAGTACCATGCTGTTTCTGGTACGCATGCAACAGAGGAGTGGCTTGACAACCTCGATGTAAATCAACATATCCAAGAGCAACAGGTGGTGGTGCTTTTTTTAGAACATGGAAGGCGGCTGGAAATAGAAAGTATGATTTGGGGTGTTGCATCGGATAGTTAGTACTGGAGCATTTGGGAACCTGTCTACACACCCGACAAATGACACGGCCAGCAGTATTAGCATTGTAGTAGTTTAGCTGCAATGTCAAAGGGGGCACCCTTAGCGCAATGTGCGGGTAGTGTAACTATTTGGTCGTCCGGCCTTACTAGAAACCCATGTGTTGTGATACTAGGGGCATCATTGTTGTTTGACAACAAGTTTTTGATGCCTGTTGCACATTGGAGGTATGGCATATTTGGATTTTCACCCATTTTCACCCTTTTTCACCCATTTTTGGCTCATTTTGGGGGCATTTTCTCATTTCTAGGTTGACGGCGCATTCTGATAATGCGGCATAACAGGACGCATGGGGGTCGGGCCCAATCCGATGTTGATTTCTCCACACTATGGTCCTCCCCTCCTGCATGCATGCACCGTTCTCCTGCACTTTTGAAAAGGGCACCCCAACCTCGGTATGATGGTGATACACCACCGGGGTGCTCTCCAAAGGGCTTCAATTTGCTTGTCCTCTACACCATAGTATTTTTCCACCACAAAGCATAATGTACACCCACGGGCAACCTTGTCATAGCGGAAGTCACCGGACCCTCCCCACATGGTGACAATTTTCAGCCGACATACTGTGTGGATTGCATTGGCATGCGCGCATGTGACAAGGTGACAGCCGTTTAATGCAACCGTGTCAAGCTAGCGTAGTTGGGGTGGCCGAATTTTGAGTGCGTTGGGAAGGGGGGTGTCTGGGTCTCTTTTGGGGGGGGGGTGTAGTCTACAAGTAGTGCGCATTGCACGTTCCTCCAAAGAGCTAGATATGGAGCAAAACGTCACAGAGTAGTGGTATCTGATCTGGAGCTAAGGCGCAAGTCACCCAAATACAACAATCCCAAGTCCCAAGTGTGGCCCTAACCCAACTTGTGGAGCATTGCATGTCCCCACGGCAACAACACGGCCAAAGCCAAAGCCAAAGGGAAGGCCAACATAACCAGTGCCCCGAAGCCAAAACCTACCCAAAAGGCCCAGCGATGTCTGCCCCCAAACCCAAACCTCCAGCCGTGGATAGGAAGGCAGGAGATAGGGTTCTGCTAGCCTCTACTGAAATGGGGAGTGTGTTTTATCGCTTGAAGCCACAGCCCCGCAAGCCTGATAAACAGGACAGACAAGACAAGACAAGACAAGACAAGACAACATCATGGATGTTGCATTGACTTTGGTCTGCACACGTGCTCGTCAAGTTGCACAGTTTCGCGGTCTACGGCCCTCATGTCTTGAAATAGAAAGGGGGGGGGGGCGTGGTTTGAGTTGTTGTAACATGATAGTGCAGCGTGGCCACATGATGTCGCAATCTCAGACCAATGGCCGTCACCAGGAGACCATGTTGCTCTGGGGGAACACCATGGCACCCTGGCACCCGTGGCAAAGAGGCCCAAGGCCTTGCCAAAGGACCGGACAATCTTTTACCACACCATGGTATGGCTGTGGGCCTGTGGTTCCCTTCACTTTTGGATTTCTCTCGCACACCTCGGTAGAATGTTGCGGGCCCCTTGTCCCATTAAAACTGTGGAATTTTGAGGGCGCCATTGCTTTCCTCAAAAATGTTCTTAAAAATTGTCATCCTCCATTGGTTGAGGATTGAGGTGGATGAAAAAACGACCTCTCAATTGTCATGGACCACTGCATTCCTAGGGAAACACTATGTAGAACAAAGAAACCCCCCCCCCTTTTTTTTTAAACAAGACCAAGGGAATTTGCTTAAGCCTTAGTATCCCACAAAATTTTGGTGCAATTCGTCATGCAACTTGTCTGCACAGAGATAAAAAGGGTGTATGTGTGGCAGATTTTGGTACTGGCCAGTGATGTGAGAGTGTTTGTTGGCTTGGTGGGTCACTGGATGGTTTGTTGGGGTTGGCAGATGAAGCGCCGTGTTAACTTAATGTTCCAGGTCACAGGTGGAGCTGGGTCTTAGAATGTAGAAGTCGGGTATTGGGTTGTCAAAGGGCCATTGGGCTATGGTTGGCTGAGAAGAGATTGGTGCACCTGACGAGGGCAGAGTGCAGGGCTTGATTGTGATGTGGACGAGGGTTTGGATGTAGTTTCGTTGGTCTCCTGGGGAAGCAAGAGGATACCTGGCGGCAACTGTGGAGTTCAAGGGGGTGGGAGCATGCTCTGTGAATGAGGTGTATGATGGGGTTGAGGGGATAATTAGTGAGGGGTGTAGCCGCAGGGGCAGTAAAGGCCATTGGTCCGCTTACATGGAAATCTGGATCACCAGGTGGAGTGGGTGAAAACGTCAAAGCTGAGGGAAATGTGAACATCATTTGTGGGTGGGAACAAGGTGCTTAGTGCGTTTTGAGTGATGCACCCACAGGCCGCAGAAAAGTGGTGATGTCGTGGGAAGGGACAGGGTAGTTGTTGGGGTTGGAAATGGTAGTCCCAAAGCTGTTGGTTGCCTCGCGGGTCCGAGGACGCGGACCCCCCCCCCCGGGTCCATGGCAGGGGGTTGCTTAGTGGCCGGTCGATACTATTCAGGGGGGGTGTTCTGAGGCCACAAAAAAGTTTGTGTACCTAAAATAGCCCTCCATCCTCTGGCCCGTTTGATAAGTTTCATTTTTACCCCGAGGAAAAACTTTCTGATCTCGTGGGTCGGCCAAATCCCAGGAAGGCCAGAATAGCCCCCCAGTATCACAGAGCAATCCCATGGTCCATGGGCACCAAAGGCGCCCGAAGGTCAACAGTTGGTGGGTGGGTGGGTTGGTTGGTGGGTGGGGATTAGTCCGCGTCCAAACCCGAGGTGTCCCGCTCCCCCCCTTTTGGGACCCCCGTCTTCTCTCCCCGCAGCCGGTGCGTGTCGGCAACCTCCTGAAGCTGAACATGTCGGACATGTACGCCATCCAGGCCGATGCCACGGACAACCGCTTCATTCTCCCCTCGAGCCCGCAGAGCTCGCAGGGGAGGGGGCACTCCAGCGCCAGTTCCGAGTGCAGCGACCCGGGCCTGGGGCAACCGCCGGCGCCGAGGTCGCCATCCACCACCACCTTGGGCTCGTACCTGCCGCTTGAGCACGAGGTCACGCGGCTGTCAACGTACTACTCATTCAAAGGAGGTTGTTGGCGCCCGGCACCGCCTCACATGCACTCCTCTGCACAGCCTCACACGAACCGCTATGCGTAGCGTCACGCACTTCCCTATGCCACACAGCCCTATGCATAGCCTCAGACACACCCAATGCACTGCCTCTCATGGACCAGGGTGCACAGCGTCACACACGCCCCTATGAAGACCCCCAACACATGCCCCTGTTCACACCCTCACACACACCACGATCCATAGCGTCACGCACTCCCCTATGCACAGCCTCGCACGCATTCCTATGCACAGCCCCACACACGCCCTTGTGGGCAGCCCCATCCAGCGGGGCGCTCGGGCGGTGGGGCAGCAGCCGACTGCGGTTGAGCAGCAACGGCGGCGGTTTGGGCAGCGGTTTGGGCGTTGACTGACCTCCCCAGGGCACTGCAATGCACTCCGCAGTGAAGACCAACCGTTGCGGAGCTGGTGTCTGATTGTTCATGGCGTGCTGATCCTGTTCCGGATGAGAGGCTCAACACCGGGGAAGTCTTAGAATGGCCGTACACCACAGGGGGGGGGGGGGGGGGCACCAGGGCATCCCGCGCCCAGTGGGCCACCGCTGTGGCCCGTGCGGAGCAGGGCACATGGGGCTCACGCACACGGAAACGTAGAGGCAGGTTGTGGACGGCCTGAGGACGGAGGTGTGTGGACAGCAAAACAGTCAAACAACCCCCACAACTACTGGGCGCCGCTGACGCGCAAATGGCACCCGCCGCAACCAGCACAGCCCCAGCACACCAACCACTGGGCTCCGTGAACGCGGAAACAACACCAGCAGGAGCACCGGCCGCAGCGGCCGACAGAAAGCAGCGACCCGACGTAACATGCGAAGGGAAGAACGGGTGACTGTCCAGGGCCCCGTAAAGAAACAGCAACCAGACGGAATGTCACACAGGGGGGGTACCCGCCCATCCTTGGCGCTAACACCTGCCGCAACTTTTTATGACACCTGCCGACACCTGCCGGACCTTTTTCATGACTTGTGTGATGTGTATGTGTGCAGGGGTCAGTGTGTTCTTCCCTCTGTCATTGCACTTTGTTGGTTGCATGGTGTCACAGGCACTTTGAATCATTTTTCCCATATGCAGTCTGTAATCCATCAGTCCCAGATACAGTTCTTATTCTTTGCAGAACATGGCCTGGTTTTCCCCTACATGTAAGTCTGTGGGTTGTGTCTCTGTGTGTGTGTGTGTGCGTGTGTGTTTCTATGTGCCTCTACCAAACTGCCCGGAACCTGCCGACACCTGCCAGGAAAGTTTTTGACACCTGCCGACACCTGCCGTGGCAGGTGTTAGCAGCAAGTATGTACCCGCCCCCGGACCCCCCCCCCCCCTTCCTCGCCCCCTTGGCCAAAGTGACATTCGTGGGAAAAAACGAACCTTCCCATTGGAAAATTCTTGTCAGGCTGTTTTTGGTACACACACTTTTGGGTCCCAGGACCCCCCCCCCTCCCTTCTAATAGTTCCCAGCATCCCCCAGACAATGCCTGGGGGGGGGGCGGCCGGAGCACCTGTGACTCAGCCTCATTACGCGTGCAAGCCCCGACACATGTGCGCAGGGGAGGCCCTCAGTGCCAGGGGAGCGATTCATTCGAATGCCAATGAACTCAAACTCAAAGATGATTTGCACAGACACAGACAGTGATTCGATAAGAGCGAGCGTTTGGTGGGGCCCATGCTACAAACGGAGGACGACAGTATGCACACACGTGCCCAAGCGCTTTCATAAGCTCTCCGCCCACGGGGGGCAACCTGGTTTAGAACCCGCACCTCCCCCTCCCCCCCCGCAGCCCACTCCAAACCCCCACTGGTCTCGAACCCACCTTTGGCCGATTTCAGAATTTGGCTGGGCGCGCTGGGAACCTGGGCGCAGAAGGCGCTGAGTGTTTTGTTGTTGTTGTACGGCACGGATTACACCCCAATCCCACCCACTTTTGCCCCCCCCCCCCCCTCCTCTGGAGTCTGGTGTCGGTGCAGCTAACCGGGGCCATGGGGAGGGCAGAGTGAGGTGCTATGTCTGCGAACAATGCTATGTCTGTGAACAAACAGTGCTGCAGTGCAGCAGAACAATGTTGTTGGCGATGACCTATGACCTGTGTCACGGGGGTCATATGGTAGCTGAGTATCCGTTGCTTCACACCCCTCCTCTGGAGGGGGCAAGAGTTTTTCAAAAAGATTTTACCCCCAACTTAGCTCCCTCAAAATGATCAGCGCGGCACGCTGATCATTTGAGGTATGTACGTTGGGGTAATTTGTTGGCCACGGCCGCTCCCCTGGTCGGACCCCCCTTCAGCCCCCCCTCCCCCCTTCCGGACCTGGAGTTCTTCGACGCGGTTGGGTGTCCATATTCCAACGGGGTGCCCCCCTTGTCTCCGCCACTCAGTCCTTAAAGGTTGCAGGTCGACGATGGCCAAAATGTGGGTTTCGAATGGAATGTCAGGCAGGGGGAGTGGGGGGCTGGGGGGCAATGAGGCCTCGGGGCTTGCTTGGGAAAGGGTACCCCAACCCGCACTCGGAGCCTTCAATACCTGCGTCCCGACAGATGCCTCCAGAAGCCCCTTCGCGGCACCCCAGATCCGCATCAGCCTCGCCTTCAACCCCAAGCCGTGTTCTTTGGCTGCGTATGGGGTATGTAGCCGTGTGCCTATGGCCCGCCTGCCTGGACCAGGAACTCCGCCCCGCACCCCACAACCCCCGCAACTCTGGCCCCCCGCCGTCGTTTGACTTGGGCGTTCCGGCGTTGGCACGGCCACGTGGATGCCACATCCGCCCGTCCAGGCATCGCCACGCTGCATTTCTGTGATGTGTGGCGGCGGCCAATGTTGCGGGTTCTACCCGTGGCCAACGAATGCCTTATCCAACGAACACTTCCGTTCGGACTGTACTTTTTTTGGGACTAATTAATTATTATTTATATAAATCAAGACTCGAACTAGGACCGAGCTGGGTCCTAGTCTTGCGTAACGCATGGGAAATCACCGTTGAAGAAAGACCGCTTGCTTTAGAGACGTGCCTCCATGGTTACGGCGATTGTCCTGAAACACGGCTGGAAAACGGCTCATTTTCACTCCAAAATGGACCACTGCGTGGCCCCACGGCGTGGTACACGCCTTATTGAACAACCATTTGCCATCCTTTGATAGCCCAATCGACATGAAAGAACAACGGCCCTCATCGGAAACACCTGCTTGGCGTAGCGGCGATCGTCCTGAACTTTCAGGACGATCGTCCTGAAAACAGCCGAAAACAGCCCAAAAACGGCCATTTTTGGACGCTAAATCGGCCGTAGAACGAGCTAGACGGCTCGAAATGCAACGAAACTTGTTTGTGGTGATGCGCCTTGGCTCTCCGATCGTTTTGAGCTACTTGGGTGCCGGTTTTGAGCCGCGGTGTGGTCGCAAGGACTTTTTATGCGCCTGCTGCTTGCTGCTGCTGCTTGCTGCTGCTTGCTTGCTGCTGCTGCTTGCTAAAACGTGTTGCTCAGCCTTGGCCCCTAAAAGGTGGTGTAAAACCTCGACAGGGTAAACCCAGCTCGGTAAATATACTTAATTGTGGTTGTAATAATCAAGACTCGAACTAGGACCGAGCTGGGTCCTAGTCTTGCGTAACGCATGGGAAATCACCGTTGAAGAAAGACCGCTTGCTTTAGAGATGTGCCTCCATGGTTACGGCGATTGTCCTGAAACGCGGCTGGAAAACGGCTCATTTACACCTCAAAATGGACCACTGCGTGGCCCCACGGCGTGGTACACGCCTTATTGAACAACCATTTGCCATCCTTTGATAGCCCAATTGCCATGAAAGAACAACGGCCCTCATCGGAAACACCTGCTTGGCGCAGCGGCGATCGTCCTGAACTTTCAGGACGATCGTCCTGAAAACAGCCGAAAACAGCCCAAAAACGGCCATTTTTGGACACTAAATCGGCTGTAGAACAGGCTAGACGGCTCGGACCGGCACGAAATTTGTTTGTGGTGATGCGCCTTGGCTCCCCGGTCGTTTTGAGCTACTTGGATGCCGGTTTTGAGCCGCGTTGGGGTCTCAAGGACTTTTTATGCGCCTGCTGCTGCTGCTTGTTGCTGCTTGCTGCTGCTGCTTGCTAAAACGTGTAGCTCAGCCTTGGCCCCTAAAAGGTGGTGTAAAACCTCGACAGGGTAAACCCAGCTCGGTAATAATAATAATTACACCCCCCCCCCCTTGTATAAGCTATGCCCTTGTCCAAGCTACAGTAGGCGTAGGGACCGTAATAATTGTGTATGTAATTTTAATTACGTACAAGATGTAGTGCGGCCACATAAGACATGGGTTTGTCGTCACGTTTGCCAATTACATGGAGCCATGGACACACCTGTGAGTCTTTGCCCACTTCAACCCACATGACTCTGAATTTGGGAATATTTGTGCTTTATATTCCCCTTTCTTGCATCAGCTCACCATGCAATCTTCTCTTTTTGAACCTGCATGTCCAGTTATTTTCACATGTTCCACCGGTGACCGTGTGGATGGTACAATGAAGGGACCATCGGAGAAGAGGGACCAATTTGCGGTGTTGTTACATGAAGGGTGGGCAGATGGTCACACACCCTTGTGCCCCCCTCCCAAGAATCGAGTTCAGGCATCTTCAAGTGGTGAGCATGTGCAATTGTTCCGCATGGTGTATGATCGCAAGAAGGGTTTCCAAGCCGAACATTCGCATCCTTCATTGCTTGTGCCAACATGGGTGTGAATCTGAAATTTTCATGTTCCCAAGGCTTTGTTGTGTTTGCATGCACTTGGAAATGTGGGCGGAGGTCAAGGTGCACTCATACCATGCGCATGCGCACGTGTGTGCCAGTAGTTGTATGTGTTGCGCGCAAGCTACGGCTACAGTGGGCGTAGGGACCGTAATAATTCCGTACATTGGCGTAGCTTATACAAGGGGGGGGGGGTAATGATAAATAGGTATGATTATAAATGATAAATAGATATAATAAACAAACAAATGAATAGTGAACCCAATAATTGACAATTAGGTACCGGGTTTAGGTACCGAATTGATTGAGTACCGAACGGCGTGTCCAACGAACAATCCTGTTCGGACCGTATTTCTTGAGGACTTTGTTGTTAGCACGGGGGGTTGCATCATCATCTTGTTGA
Source organism: Eutreptiella sp. 'Long Island Sound 2002' (assembly GCA_964036045.1). Taxonomy (NCBI): domain Eukaryota; phylum Euglenozoa; class Euglenophyceae; order Eutreptiales; family Eutreptiaceae; genus Eutreptiella; species Eutreptiella sp. 'Long Island Sound 2002'. The sequence continues at coordinate 7,418,748 of OZ038397.1, forward strand.
TTGATTCTGACAATGGCCCCTCCGCCGCACTCCACCCGCCGCACACCGGCCCACGTCCCTGCGACTGCCGCGCACCACTGACGTGTACCATTCGGTGATCCGGGACCCCGGCTCTGTGTTACAATGTCCTGCATCATTTCAGACGGAGACCGACCCCCAAAGGCCACGGTCTGGGAATGACTGCAGGTGAAGCCTGTCAGCGCTGGCAGAGCAGGAGGTGCCAGCGGGGCAGTGGCTGCACTTGCGAGCAGTGGGGCACGCCCTTCCCTCGCCCACAAGCGCGTGGCACAAAAGACATGGCCCGGGACACTGGGTGTACCACACTTCCCCTGGCGTTTATGGGACACTCCGTACTTGGTGCATATTTCGATGCCCCCCCCCTCCCCGTGTCCAACGAATGCCGTGTCGAACGAGCACTTCTGTTCGGACCGTCTTTTTTTTGAGGAACTTGTTCTTCGCTGGACAGGGGGGGGGGTTACAAAGGTGCTCCGCAGGTCCTAGTCTATATCTGCAAAGCAAAAAAAAGACTGCTTTCTCACTGTCCAATATCTCAAGGTTCTGTGTTCAGGCATTCAAAATTTTGTTGTTTTGCTTTTTTTGCTTCGGTAGTGTTATATGCGTCGAAAATGTTTTTCTCATTAACAGATTACGGAATGCCCTTCTTACTGGTGACGGCACTTGGTGACCCGGATCTTCTTGGCCCTGCGCCCTGTGCTACGACCGCCCCACCCGGTGCGGGGGAGCGCCCTGTGCTACCACCGTCGCACCGGGTGTGGGGGAGGGCACCCTCCGAACTTCACGGTATGGGTATCCACGGTATCCACTGAATGTGAAGCTTGTGAGCGCCGGACGCCACAGGAACAGGTGGACAAGCACAACACTCTCATCCAAGAAATTGTGGCGAAGTGGCTGCTTGGCCACGCAGAAGCACGGGCTTGTCTGAGCGCGGTACTGTTGTTGTTGAGGGTGTGATGCCCGGGGTGACGATCTTCGACAGATCAGGGTGAATCATGGGACCGGATTGCAGGGGACACGGGGAATTTGCGGGAATTCACGGGGGATTTGCAGGGGAATGGTTGGGGTGGCGGCCATTGTTAGGGTATGGCTAAGCACGGAATCCCCCTCTGACTGTTGTTTTCCAATCTGGGACTTGGATGTGAAGGGTTTAGCATGGGGCCGTTTCTGTCACAAGAATTTTCCCCCTGAAAAACGAGTGGAAAAGGACATGGCAGTGACAAGTTCTGCATTGAGATGGGCATGCAGCTGCATGCGATAGCCGTAAACAGTGTGTTGGCTGCATCGCAAACATGCCAAGTCACCCCCGGCATTCCATTGCTTTTGCTTTGCAGACTGGACCTCAGACCGGCGAGCACATCAGCGCGGCGGTCATGATTCAGAATCGTATCAAAATGCTGCCATCTGGCGATGAGGATGACTGTGACCCTTACCGCCGGGTATGGCTTGCCTCTGGAGGGCCTCTGTGTAGTCTGGGGACATAGGTTTGCAAGTGCGTGGGTGGGGGGCAGGTTGGGCCGAGGAGGCGGGGGCTGCAGCCCCCTAGGGCTGTCCTCAATGAGCTGGTCAACCTACAAAGTGTTCCCGTTGTTGTCCCGTCCTTATTTATCACCACAAGGATGCACAATGCAAGACATGGCAGTCAAACACAGCGAAGGAAGGTGGGACTTTAGAAGGTAGGCATGAAAAGTCACTTTTGAGGCTGATTTTGGCCATTTTTGAACCCTAAGGGGGCTGTTGAGGTGTTATAGTCCTCTGCACCAGCCTGGTGTAACTAATAAGGTTTCATACCCTTGTCTAAAGCGTAGGGTGCAGCTACCCTTTACAGCAGCAAGCAAGCAAGCAAGCAAGCAAGCGCGAAACGGGGGAAAATGGGGGTAAATCAGAATTCTGCGCCATGGTTCGGGTTATGTCGAAATTTGGGTGCATGATACCTGTGAGTATGAAGTACAATCACACAAAGTTTGGGCAAGAAAACCACCAGTTGCAGCCTGGAACGGGTGCTCTAAGGGGTAGAACCATGTTTTCATCTGTCAAAAATTGCCACAAAATGCCATGTTTTGGCTGGTTTGGGTGTCCAGGATGTATGTGCATGGGGATTTGCATGGGAACCGGCGCACAAACACCTTGGGGCACTGCATAGTAGCTTTTTTTTAGTGGTTAGAGCAGCTCGGTGACCCTCACACAAATGTTTTTGACCCCTGTTTTGGTCCTGAAATGACCCGACTGTGAGCCTTTTGGAGACTTTTAGAGGGACAAAACCAGTCACCACAGGCTCAAACTGGGCTCAATCACTCATTTGAGCACCCCGAGCGGTCGAGGAACAACTTTGGAAAAATTATTCTGAACCACGTTTTGACCCACAGGAGACCCTTGCTAACCTACCCTACAGGTGCCCAGCGCACCACTAACTTATGACTACTTTTTCAAGTACGACCTTCCTTCACTGAGTTTGACTGCCATGTATTGCCTGGGGCACCCTTGTGGTGATAAACAATGACGACTGGGGACACTTGCAGGCTATTTTCACGTTAGCCAACACCCCCTCAAACCAATTTTGATTTTAACCACCAGCAAGGTTTTATAACCCTTTTTAGTGTGCTGGGTGGGGCTACCCTTGCTTGCAGCAACAGCAACAACGGTAGCAGCAGCAAGCAGTAATCAGCAAGCGTGTGCAAAATGGGGGGAAATCAGAAATCTGTTATGGTGGTGTATTGTGCTGGCGTTTCGGTGGTTGATACCTATGACTATGAAGTACAATGACACAATTTCGCCGGGAACGGGTGCCACAAGTGGCGGGCCTAAGTCTCAAAATCTGTCAAAAAAATGCCAAAAATGCGGTTTTTCGGCCAGTCCGGATGTCCAGGATATCTGGGGAGGGAGGCATTTGCATTGGAACCAACCTAGAGGATGAACAAACACCTTGGGGCACTGTCTTTTGTTTGTCATAGCTTTTGCACCCAAGTAGTGGCCTCAACAACTCATTTTGGGGGCCAAAAGTGGTCATGTTTTCACACAGTCGACACCCCTCAATGCCCCATGGGCAAGCAAGGAGTGGTGCATTGGTAGGGTACCGAGCTGGTGGAACCAGTCTTGGTTTTATAACCCTTTTTAGTGTCTAGGGTGGACCTAACAGGTTTGGCAAGCAAAGCAGCAAGCAAGCAGCAAACAGCAGGATTTGTGCACATTGGCCGCCGGCAGCCCCAAACCCAAAACAGGCCATATCTTGGGCTACGTGGCTCAAAATGCGATTTCGAGCGCACCTACTCCACCTGCAACCACCCACTTTTGGGGGTTTCCACCCCTCAAAATTGCCCTAACCGACGCCTAGACCTCCGTACCTAGGCCCAGTGGGCTGCGGCAAGCTTCAAGAGGTAGCCCAAAGAGGTGGGTGCCAAAATGGGTCAACAAGGTCCACCGGGTGCAAAAAAATGACTTTTTTCAACAATGATCCCGGACCACATGGAATGCCAAAACAAGTGTTTTTGGCGCGTTTTGAGCTCGTGGTGGTCCGTTTTGGCCCTCCTAAAATCCCAAAATGCCTTGAAAATGGGTTGTTTTGGGACAAAAAATGGGTCAAAAATGCATCAAAAATGTGTTTTTCCAAAAATGATCCAAGACCATTTGGGGTGCACAAACAAGTGAATTGAGTCCATTTTGAGCCCATTGCAAGCCATTTTGGCCCCTCCAAAGTCACAAAATGCCTTGAAAATGGGTTGTTTTGCGACCAAAAATGGGTCAAAAATGGGGTCAAAATGTGTTTTTGCAAAAATGATCCTAGACCATTTGGGGTGCACAAACAAGTGAAATGAGCCCTTTTTGAGCCCATTGCAAGCCATTTTGGCCCCTCCAAAGTCACAAAATGCCTTGAAAATGGGCTGTTTTGGGACCAAAAATCAGTAAAAATGGAGCAAAAATGTGTTTTTCCAAACATACTTTTCGACTATTTGGGGTGCACAAACTAGTTGAATGAGCCCATTTTGAGCCCATGTTTAGCAATTTTGGCCCCTCTCAAAGCCGAAAGGGCCTTGAAAATGGGCCAATTTGGGACCACAAATGGCTCAAAAACGGGTCAGAACCATGGTTTCCCAAAAATGATCCTAGTCCAGTTGTGGTGCCCAAACGGATGAATACAGCTCATTTTGAGTCCCTTTTGAGCCGCTCTCATCCACTTTCCAATGCGTACCTCATTTGTCGAAGTCCCCTAGACGATGTTCCTTCCCCCACCAGCTCGGTCCCAATATTTAATCCTGGTTAGTGGGGTCACCTCTGGGTCAGAGTGGTCAAAAACGATTTTTTCAAAGTTGTTCCTGGACCACTTGGGATGGTCAAATAAATGGTTTATCCAATTTGGAGCTGTGATCTGTTTTGGCTTCCCAAAAGATCCAAAAAGGCTTAAAAATGGGTCATTTTGGGACCACAACAGGTTCCCAAAAAGGGGTTCAAAAAAGTATGTTTCCAAAGGTGGTCTTATGTCCATTGGGATGCCCAAAGATATGTTTTTAACTCGTTTTGAGCCCATGGTGACCCGTTTTGCCCCCCAAAACAGTTCTAGCAAAAAGGTTTGAAAATGTGCCAATTCAAATCCAAAAGGGGTAACAGCGTGTTTCGCCAAAATTGATCCTTTCAAACATGTGTTTTTAGCCCAATTTGAGCCCATGGTTACCTGTTTTGCCCCCCCCCCCCCCCAAATGTCCCAAACAGGCTTGACCCTTGGCCCTTGCAGGACTGAAATAGGTTCAAATATGTCTTGTTCCAACAGTCAACCAAGACCACTTGTGATGCTAATGCAAGTGTTTTTGGCCTAGTTGGTGCCCATATTGACCCTTTTCCACCTCTTGGCCCATGCATTGACACATTTTAGGTGCACCAGTACATTGCAGCCGTCTCAGGTGTGTAGCTTTGCACCTGTAGCTTTGTACCCCCAGGTGTGGGGGTACAAACACAGGCATAGACAAGGATGGGCACGGACACAGTGTGTAGGGGGTCAAAATTCGTTTCATGTTCTGCATACATGTTTGAATTATCCACAACAGTCTGAGCATTTGGAGCATACGTACATGGGGGGGGGGACTGTAATCCGTGCCGTACAACAACAACAAAAAACTCAGCGCCTTCTGCGCCCAGGTTCCCAGCGCGCCCAGCCGAATTCTGAAATTGCAATCCCACCCACTTTTGCCCCCCCCCCCCCCCTCCTCTGGAGGGGGCAAGAGTTTTTCAAAAAGATTTTACCGCCATCTTAGCTCCCTCAAAATGATCAGCGCGACACGCTGATCATTTGAGGTATGTACGTTGGGGTAATTTGTTGGCCACGGCCGCTCCCCTGGTCGGACCCCCCTTCAGCCCCCCCCCCCCCCCCCCCCCCCACCGGTAGGGCGTCCGAGGGGATTGGCGTTGCGGCTGCAAAGAATCATCGAAAGGTGATGGTCAAAGACGTCCCCACGAGAGTCATCGACATCCGGTGGATTCTGGGCAGCCCAGCACTCAATGCCTGAACGCTTGCCCTCCTGCTGCCTTGGCCTTCGGGCACCGCCGGTGTTGTCGGCACACGGCATTCCTGATTTCCTTGCAGAGACGCAGTTTTTTCCTCGAGCAGTTCCGCCGTCGTCTCCATGAGGCATTGCCAGAGAGTGAGGTCAGGAACAGGGTGTGTGTGCGCGCGGGCCTCTGCTGCGCCTCCACTGCACCTCTGTTGCGCTGTGCCATGCGGTGGCGGGCGGGGGGACGTCGATTCCACAACACGCCGCTGCAGTATCAGAGTCGTTGGCAGGGGCTGACACGCAGGGCACGGTGCTCTTCTTTCTTTTCAAACGAAGGCCAGACGCACGGTTTGGCGGTCAGTGCTGACCGGCGGCGGTGCTGGACCGTCTCCCGGCGCCGGACTTTCAAGGAGCAGCGCCCCCAACCAAATGGAGCAGGCGGTAGGTGCTGCATGCGTCTACGCACTGCGCGTCCTTCAGGGGCGCCACGCGCCGATTTCCCCCTCATGAGAAATCGACAGCAAACCCTCCGCCCCATCTGTTTGGAGATGTCGGAATGCCGTGGAGAGCGGTGCAAACGGTGTTGGTTTGAGTGTGGCGTGCCCCGGTGCACGCCCTGGGTTCGCACGAACAGGGCATGTGGTGGATGATGCCCTGTCCTGCAGGGCAGCACGGGAGGTGTGCAACAAGACGCCGCTTTTTCTGTTTGAGGTCAAGGAAGCCCAGGGACCCGATCTGGCGGTTGGCTGTTAACCGCCGGCGGTTGGCGGTTGGTGGTCAGTTGCTGTGTGTCAGTGGTACAGTGCTCACGCGGGTCGATTCTGCGCCGATCTGCGCACTTGGCGGCGCGTCACATCGTTGCGGCGCCTTCGGTGCCTTACACCTTCAACAGCCACGAATGTGCACAACCTGCGGACTGCACTGGGCAGACAGTGTCTACTTGTGGCAGACAGGGCAGCCTTGGGTCCCTTTGTACAAGCCCATTTTCTGTGCTTGCGGATCCCATTCAAGTCACGCATGATGTGTACACGCTTTGTGAGCCAAGGATGCAATTTGAGTGAGATGGGCACAGTCCCTTGTGTTGTTGGGCTTCTGACTACACAGAACGCATCGTTGTGCTGGAGGTAGCAATCCACCCCTGCTGTCATCTTTGTGTACCCTTTGGTAAATTTCTACGGACTGGTGTAGACTAAGTCAGGGCCGAGGGGGGCGGCCGGTTCGAATCCAGACCCCCCCCCCCCCTCCCCCCCCCCCCCTCCAAACGCCCCCCAAGTTTTCGAACACGTCTTACTCTAAATTGAGATTTTTGGGAAAAGTGTAGATTGAGTCAGGGCCCTTCGTTCAGGACAAGGATCGGCGAGTCCAACCTCCGGCTGAGGGTCCGCATCCAATGTGTGCCCACAACCACCGATCAGTTGGCCTGCGGCGGCCGTGCGTTCCCAGTGAAGTGCGGGCGAGTTACCCATTCCACAACTCATGCGGTGCCAACTTCCTCCCCCGCCCTCCCAGACTGCACGGGTGTATCCTACTCAGCCCTGTGCCGGCCATACTGAGTGGAGCGAGGCCCCCTGCCGACCCCTGGACGAGGGGATGGGCCCCGCATTGGCACCGAGCGGGCTGGGGAGGCCCGCAGCCCCGCAGGCACTGCCCTACCCCCAGGGCTCCTTTTCCCAAGTCGGGACCACTGGGGGGGGGGGGGGGGGCACACTTTCTGAGTGTCTATTTTTCTCGACCCGAAAGGCGCCCATGGTACCACTGCGGAGGACTTTCTTGTGTTGACGTGTGCTTACGCCCTATGACCAGCACATCACACGCCTCCGTCCTGGTCCCACACCGCCACCTCTCCCCTGGACCCCCCTAAAAGGGGCCCTGCCTACCCCTCCCTGATGCCTCCCGTGCCCACTACAGGGGGTGTGCTGCCGGTGCCGCAGTGGCACACAGCCCTGAGTAGCGGCTGCAAAGCGGCTCTTGCCCCAGCGGTCGCTGCCGCCCCCACGCGTGATGGAGGCCCTTGGGGTCCTACAGGGGGCACGCCATCCTGTCAGTGATCAGCCCCCAGAGGGAGCCGGACCAATGGTCACAGCACATGTCACAGAACAGAGCAATGGTTTTGGTTCTGCTGTTGTTTCCCCCGGTCAGGGCAAGGCGTGGGCAGTGCCCTGTGCGCGCACTGGGCGGCAAAGCCCCGGCAGGGGGCTGTTGATTGGGTTTGGTGTCCCGTGCTGCTGGCCCAGGGGCACCAGCCACAAGCTGCACGCCCATGTGTGCTGCAGGGCTGTGTGGTCCGGCCCATTGCTACGGCCCTGTGCACCAGCCCCATGCCGTCGGCCCCATAGCGTCTTTTGGTGGACGGTTGCCCTCCAACCGCCGTCGGTTACCCTCCAACCGCCGTCGGTTACCCTCCAACCGCCGTTGGTTACCCCTCACCCGCGGTTGGCTGCCCTTAAAGTGCTGTCCTTTTGTGTGCCTAAATACTGAGCTGTTTACTGGACGGCCCGGATTCTTTCTTCGAATTGAAAAGCGTCCCGGTCAACCCGCAGCACTGCGCTGATGCACAGGCCCCGTGGTGGGGCACCAATGGACATGCGCATGGCTGTGCTGTGCCGTCTGCCGCGGCCTCCCGGTGCTGTCTGTAGGAGGCCCGATGGTGCGTGCTGGTCAAAATGGGGAGGCGCGTGCAGGCGTGGAAGGACTACGTGTACTTGTACCGCGTCATGCCCCCCGAGTTCAGGAGCCAGCGGATGCCGTCGTACACCCGCAATATGGTGCGGTACGTCTGCGTCGTCCGGAGGGTTTGGGCGAGGCCCTCCCCGTGGCAGGCCTGGCCGTGCCGTGTCACGAATCCCACAGACGGCCACGGAGGCCCGGGACACGGTACCAATCCAACGGCCATCGGGTGTTCCGCCACACTCAGGGCCCGTCTGGGGCCTCTGGGTTCCGCCGCCTGTCCCCCCTCCCCCTAGGCGGTTGGAAATCGCTCCAGAAGCATGTTGACACTGATATTTGGGCATCTAGTGCGCAGACTCTTGCGGATGAGATCGAATACTTTATGGCCCATCCCAACTGATGACTGCTACGACTCCCCTGGACGTGCTGATTCCCAGACTGCCGACAAGCCTCGCCCCTCCTGGAGCAGTTCCCCCCCAGCCCCATTGTGCTTCTCCCTGTCACGCAGCTCTTGTGCCGCTCTCGCGGTCTTGTTGCATGTGCATCATGCAGCGCTCTGCAGAAGTGAGAGCAACCCTGTCTTATCACTGGCGAACGTAGGCATAGCAGGCTTTGTTTCTCAGAAGGGGGGGGGGGGGGGGTTCTGGGTGGGTCCCACAAAGGGCCAGCTTCCCTCAGCCAATTTTTGGGTAGCCTGGAGTTTTTTTGGGCAGGTGGGTCTCAGAGCCAACAGAGCCCACCCCCCTGTTATAAACAAAGGGCCTGAGGCATAGGCACCACCGCACGACGCACTTGATGCGACCCGGCCAGCCACCCGCCCCATTCCCTGCCGCAGCCCCCCCCCCCCCCCCCCGGTGTGGGGCGTGTTGGTGGGCGGGGCTGCTCACCACCGCCAGCAAGGAAGATACTCCGCTGTGGACAGAGTGCAAATACTCTGAGCGAAGATATTTCTGCAACGCGCTCGCCATGAATGGCGCAGAGCGCAGAAGATATTACTGCAACGCACTACCAGCAAGTCACACATTGGTGAGCTAGCACCCATGGCCTTGTGTGACATTCACGTTGCTGGTTGTGGTGAGCACCTCCCAGAGTGGGGTCTTCGTGATGACTGCATACCGGGCACTGATCAGGCCGTCAGGGGAGGACGCCATGGGCAGAAGTTGCATTCTGGATTCCCACCCAGGCAGGTGGATGTCCGCAGCAGTGCGGATGCCTGCAGTAGTACGGATGCCTGCTTGTCATAGCAGAAGGTTCAAGGGCGAGAGGCCAATAGGCGCCGCCACAGGCTAGCAGAGCGAACCACCAAGGCCTTGTGCCAACCCCCCCCCCTCCCCGCCCCATGTGCTCCGAGATCTGCGAGGCCCAGTCCCCCAACATGGACCAGCACCGACCCAAAGGAAAAGACAAAGGCCCGGGGCATGAGTGGTTTCCCCTACGGTGTCGACGAGTGTAGGGCACGGGGCAGACCACAGCCCCCCCCCCCCCCCCTCCATCGCTGCCTCCTCTGGTAGGACCCCTCCGGACGCGTGCAGGCCAGTCATTTGCTGAAGGTGGGGTCTACCTCACGGCGCGGGGGGGGGGGGGCATCAGCGTTCCCTGCGGTGTCGATTTGAACTCAGAAACAGGTCGAGATGACAGGTCTGGGGGTTGCAGCTTCGCGACGGCCTCTGGCGTAGCTGCATATCCACCGCTTTGCATCCTTCGGTGGCCTGCCCACTGGCATCTTTGTGTCCCATCTTCTGTAGCTGAAAGGCCTCCGGTGTTGTAGGCCACTGACGACCCCATTTTCTTTCTGCGCTTTGTGCTGGCTGCCGCCTGTGCATTCGTGCCATCGCCCAGAAGTCATTCGGGGCATGGGGGCGAAAAAGAGTTTGTGTACCCAAAATGGGCCTCTCACTTTTGGTGCCCTAATCAAAATTTCATTTTTCTCGAGAGGCAAATTATCTTGGGATCTGGGAGGAGGGTGGGTCCAAAGAGAGGCTGCCCTCTGCCCCCGTTTGGTAAACAAATGACTGGTGTAAACACGGGCGGCTGAGGTCACCCCACCTCTGAGCACGGGGCAACCGCAGGGATGAGGCGTGGGATTGCATCGACACCACGAAGCAAACCTGCGGCCTGGCTACGGGGACTGCCCCCTCGGACGACCACCCACCGGCGCAGCGCTGTCTGCGCGGCACGGTCGGGTGCCCCCCAAATTTTTTGCCAAATCAAATAAAGTGCTGTTTTGAGCAATGCCAGATGTCCTGCGATGCCTTTTGGGGGGGTTTTCCCCTTGGGGCCTAATCACAAGGGGGTGTGCCACAATGCGCTGAACAGAGGGGGGGGGGCGAATTCCGGTGTTCCAAAGCCACGGAGTGCGTGCGCAGCAGCCCGCAAGGGTCAGGGGGGGGGCGCAGCCCAGAGCGTTTGGCGCCCTCTCTCAGGCGGCACTGCACACCCAAAGTCTTGAGGGGCGCGGCGGAGCGCCGGCTGGCGGCGTACGCGGAGCGGCGGGCCCAGTTGCAGAGGCTGGGGCTGCTGGACAAGTGCCAGCGCAGCGGCTTCGTGGCATTGTATGCATCTCCCGCTCGCCCCTGCCCTGTGCACGTGCCCATGCGCATGCCGACTGCCAGCGGGCGCACGCTGTGGCAGCTGCACCGCAGATGAAGGGACGGTCACGCCGTGGGGGTTTGGGGGTTGGAGGCTGCTGAGTGGACGTTGAGGCGTGTCTCCAGAACAACGCGGTCACGGGGCGTGGCCCACAGAAATGCACCGAGAGGCTGTGTTGTGCAGTAGACCAGGGCTCAAAGGGCCGTGAACCAGCCCCTCTGCACTCCGGTGCGGAAGGGGCACCGCAGCACCGCCCAATGCGAGGGGGGGGGGTTCGCCACGGGAGAATTTTGCCGGGAAAATTTCGCCGCTAAGAAACGTGGCGAAATTTTCCCCTCGCGATATTTTGGCGGAACAGCCCCATATTCCGCCACAGCTGCAGGGATGGTGTCCTCTGAGAGGAGCCAAGCGCGACTACGAACGCGCCTGAGCCAACCGTTTCCTGTGCAGATGCATGACATCTGGGGCTGCCGATCCTGCAATCTCTCAGAAAACATAATTCTGTGACAATGTTGTGGCAATGTGCTGGACTTTGGGACTCTTTTCTGGTGCAAGTCTTGTGTCTTTTATTGAAGTCGTTCGTGCTTATTACACTTGGAGCTTTGATTTCAAGGGTGGCGAAATTGTCCCCGGGCGAAACCACCCCCCCCTTCCCTTATCACATCGCCAGTTCCAGGCCTCGGATCCAGCGTGGCGTCCAGGGATGGCGGAGGCGTCACCATACAGATGGATCCTGAGAGGAACACAGGGTCCCCAATGTGCTGACCCTCCCCGACAACAATTGGCTGCACAACGCAGCACATCTGCGATGGCGCCCTCATCAGTTGCGACACCCTCAGGACCATTGACTTCATCACCCTGTGCATTTGCTCGGACCGTCTACCAATAACCCCTCCTGCCCCGTGCTGTGCCCTGATACCGCAACGCATGAAGCCCCATCCATTTCACTGATTTGGAAGTGACCCCATTGATCCCCGCGGTAGGGGACTCACCCGGCATGGCTACTGAATCCTCCACATCGACAACAACACCTGCCCCCTCCCCGTCGTTGACCCCCTGCCCTCCCTGACACGTGCCTACCACCCCAAGCGAGACCTCAACGTGCAAAGCAAGCAACCCCTGAATCCATTCCCTGCCAGTGCCCGCCAATACGCCTCGACCACTTGCGGCCTGCAACGCTCAACCCCCGTCTACAGCTGCACCATCGGTATCTGGCGCACTGTGGCACGCTCTTTTGCTGTCTCCTCCTCCTTCCGTACCAACTGCACCACCTGCCGGTGATAATGGAGCCATTCCCCATGTGACAACCCCATGCTGATCGCCTCCATGAGGTCGCCGAAGGCGCTCTTCTAGTCGTGTTCCCAGTTGGTTGGCCACATGGGCTTTGTCCCCCTGAGGGGTATCGGGGCACAGCAGGGGCCAGGAGGGGACTAGCGAGAGGGAGTCGCCCTTATTGCTACCCTACAGGCTATGCCCTGCGGTACTGCCTGCCTGCTGTGCTGCTAGCAAACGACAGACCTGAGTGGATTGGCATGGTGAACCCGGAACAGACCAACAGAAGTGGGATCCCTCAAGGATAAAGAACGAGAGGCGCAGGGGGCTCTGGGAGTTTCCACCCCCACCCCCACCCCAAAGAAACAGGGAATGGGGGGGTCCCCAAGGAAAACCAGACGGGAGGAGGGTCACAGAGCGGCGGAAGAAGAAATACTCTGCGATACCAATTACAATTTCCCCCTCCCTGAAGTTATTTTTGGTCTAGAAATCCCGGGGCCCAGCTACAAATTTGGCCCAAAAATTAGCAAATTCATGAAACATGCCGCTCACTCTGGCAGGTCTCGATTGAAATTAGCCAGATTTGTGGCAAAAATGCTGCAAAGGGTTGCTACTGCGCCTACAGGTGGTAGACGCATCCCCTGAAGTTAGGTTATGGATTTGTATTTGGTACCGCAGAGTGTGCGGTGCATGTGCGGTGCGTCAAAACAGAGTGCGGAGGGATAGGCGGCCTACGATAGCTGGGGAGCGGGCCTGACTGGTATAACGCGGTGTAGGCAGTGGGATAGGAATGCAAGGGATCAGGGCGGGGGCACTGCGATACCCCTCCTACCCTGATATCCCTCCTACCCCTTGGTGTGCCCCGTCAGCCCTCCTGCCGATTGGTGCAGAGTTGGTACTAGCGTCCGCCAAATCATGCGCGAGCTGAACCGGTGGCACAGATCACACCACATTTCCAGCTCCTTGTCGAAGCGTAAGAAAGGGTATTTTCGTTGAAAAGTCCGCACAGTAGCGGACTTCTCCGTCTTCTTTTTCTTCATAAGAAGAGAGCAAGAGACAACAAACACATATCAAATCTGAGCTGCAAGAATAACATGTTTGTGTGATGAGGACCTAAGACATGATATACAGCACCACATAACAGATCCTCTGCACACCCCCAATCCCCACAAAAATATCTGCACTCCCACAGAAAACATTTTGTGCCTCTGGTTTTTGGATTGCTGTTTCAAGGAAGGGGCGAGGCACCCGTGGCAATTGTCTGCCATCACGCCATTGCAACCTGGCTTGGCGCGCAGCCACGGCACACGGGCTCACCACAGGGGGGGGGGGGGATGGTGGTGAGGTGCAGAAAAAGCCACAAGGGGAAGCATTACCTTCGCTGCACATTTCAATTTTCTTATGCTGTGGACGCCACCAGACGCAAACCCACTCTGTGCCGGACGCCGCAGGACACCAAAGAAAATTTTGCCGGACACTCGCAACAACTCTGCACTGGTGTTCGCCCTTCTACTCCTCCGGAACCCCCTACAACCCCCTCCCCCCCTTTCCTGCTGTTGCATTGCCAGAACACCTGATCTGGGGTTTGCAGGCACAAATTCCGGTTGTATTGCAAAGTTTTGCCGCTGTGGATTGCGATCAAACGGCGCCGGGCCGTTGTGGAGGTGATTGTTGAGTTTTGCCGAGTTCTGCAAATGGCGAGGCTGTTTCCAAGGTTTGACTGTGCAGAGGAAGGGCCCTGTTTTGGCGATGACATGTGCATCACCGTGTGCGTGGGTGGCGTGGCAGTGCAGTGCAGTGCAGTGCAGCGCAGTGCATTGCACTACAGTGCGCTGCATTGCAGGACAGCACCCTGCAATCGAGTGCAGTACAGTGCAGTGCAGAACAGTGCAGGGCAGGGCAGTGCAGTGGAGTGCCGTGCCGTGCAGTGCAGTCCCTAACAGTGCAGTGCACTGTGGCGCGGTGCGATACAGTGCAATGTGGGGCAGGGCAGGGCAGGGCAGGGCAATGCGGTGCAGGGCAACGAAGTTCAGAACAGTGCAGTGCCGTGCGCTGCCGTGCCGTGCCGTGCCGTGCGGTGCCGTGCAGCCAGGACTTGCAATGAAGAAGGTCAGTCTTGTTCCCCATGTTCTCAGAGCTGTGCGTCAATTCTTTGCGAAGCTACGGAAGGCGCAACGGTTCTGTCGGGGAGTCATGCAAAAGTGGCAGCTTGTCATCGCGACGGGGATGCTGCAGTTGAACAGATACGAGGCCCATCTCCTCGGCACAGGTGTGCGGCCTCCTCCTGCACGGGCCTTGCCTGGGGGGGGGGCCTGGCCCTTGGGGCATGCCCAAGCGTCGTGGCCGCGGCCCAGATCCGCCCGGAAAGAGGTATAACGGCAGCTTTGAGCCCCCGAAATGGACCGTGCCATTGTGTAGTGCGGGACGCCATCTCACCACCACTGACTGAGTCTGCCCCTGAGGTACGGGGGGCTCGCAGTGGCCGGTGCGGCTCCGGTGTCATCTCAGTGGACAGTGTCGTGGGCCATGTCTCCGACCGCCTTTTGGTACCGCCGCATTGCATCCGCCCCGCTCACGGGGGGGTGGGGGTCGAATGGCAGCAAACGGTTGTTGCAGCCTCGAATTTGGCGCATCCGCAGTGCCTTAATTACCAAGAGGCGACGGGTTGTTGTGAGCCTGGGGCTTTTCTGTGTATGTGTGTGCCCATGCGTGTGTGTAGCTCAGCGAGTGCGTGAGTAAGGGTGTGTGTGTGTGTGTGTGTGTGTGTGTGTGTGTGCGTGCGTGCGTGCGTGCGTGCGTGCGTGCGTGCGTGCGTGCGTGCGTGCGTGCGTGCGTCTTAACCTTGTTGTCCTGCTTGCAGGGGTGGACACGACAGATGGACCGCCCCACCCGCTGGTGCCTGCTGACCGTGTTCTCGTTGCTACACAGAAAGGCGCCTAGCCGCATGCTTTTCAACTCCTTCTTCTACTTTCTGACGGCCTGACGAGATTCATTAGCGACCAGTGCAGTGCTCTGTTTGTCACGCCTGTTCGTCTCGCTTCAATCGTGTCTGCACATGGTAATTGGTTGATCAGACGTGCTCCCCCTCGCCTGCCTGTTCGGGATGCAACAGTGGCCAAACGTCCCTCAGCAAAGTGAACCCCCACGCATTCCCTCAGGCCAAAACAAGAGGGGGCCACCCGTCTTGGTGACCCGCAACAACTGCTACTTCCTTTCGGGGCACCTCTTGGACGGGGGCACCATCTCCGTGTCCAAGCGGGAGCCGCTGAAGTCCCACGGATTCAGCCACAAGACCGTCGTCTCCCCTCCGCCCCTCAAGATGAATCGCTTCCTCATGCCCATCTTGTTCGACGTCAAGCTTGCGGTGGTTCGGACCCGCTTCAAGAAGGTCAACCAGCCATCCCTCGCACCCAAGCAGGCTTTGTTGATAAGGAATTAATGGGTAAGGGGGGGGGGGGTCTGGGGGGGTCCCACAAAGGGTCGCTTATTCAAACTTGATCTTCCCTAAGCCAAAATTTGGGTCGAATTTTTTTGGGGGTGGGTGGGTCTCAGAGCCAACAGACCCCCCCCCCCTCGTTTTATAAAACGAAGCCTGCCCCCACTGCAGGTTTCTGCGTTTTCCCGCTTCTCGCGTTTCACAGGTCCCCGTCATCCCCCTCCATTTTTATTGTTCAG
The DNA here is from genome assembly GCA_964036045.1 of Eutreptiella sp. 'Long Island Sound 2002'. Lineage (NCBI taxonomy): Eukaryota > Euglenozoa > Euglenophyceae > Eutreptiales > Eutreptiaceae > Eutreptiella > Eutreptiella sp. 'Long Island Sound 2002'. The sequence goes on from OZ038397.1 coordinate 7,434,446, forward strand.
ATGTTGCGGAGTAAAAACGCGTTTTCATAAGCCCCGAAATTCATTTTTTCCCTTCGACAGGCCGAGCTGGTGCGGCCATATAGCAGTGGCGGGCGGGGTCGCCTCGGCTGCGCTGAGGCAGCACGTGGTGCTCGCGACAGCAGGGGTTGGCTGCCGGGTGGCGCTCTGCGGCGCTAAGCCGGGCGGGTGCTTGCAATTGTCTTGTGTACGAAGGCAGAAACATAGCCTTTGGTACTTGGAGTAGGCCCTCGAAAGTCCAAATCTCCTGCTGTCGGTGACCGTCGGTTCCACCTGCAATCCTGTCGCGGGGCATTTGTGCGGCGGTTTGTGCTCTTGGACCATCTTCGCTGTAACTTGGGGCGTCCACACCCCCTCTGTCCGAGGGGCGGTGGGGGGCTGGCACTTGTTTTCAAAAGTGGTGCTAAACCGGCCGCTGGTGGTGGGCAAAGCAATGGCGGTTGCAAAATGGTTAGCGGGCCGTTGGGGGCCGGCACAAGCGGTTGGTGCTCAAGGCATTGCCCCCCAGGAAGGGAGAGGGCCCCCCTTCCAGCGCATGTGCCTTTGAGTGGGTGCACTCCAGCAGCTCTTGGGAGGACAGGGGACCAAAGATCATAAAAAATACCGGAAGTTCTAGTTCAAGTTTTTGTTGATAAGACCTAAAATGAACCCCAAAAACAAGACCTAAAATGTATTTGGTATACAATTGTTCATTTCTGTTTTCTCTACAAATGTTCTTTTAGCTTTTGTTTATGAACATGGGTTTAGATTTTTCTGGAAGGAATGTTGATCAGATGTATGAAACGAGAGTTTCTTGTACAGTTTTGCGGAAGAATTTTTGATTATCTCACTGGCACCTTCGCGTAGCTCACCCCCTGTCCCCCTCTTCTCAGAGACTGGCCGAGTTCCGGAAGCAAATGGACAGGCACTACGCCGAGTACCAGCGATGGAAGTCAGAACACGAGGTCTTGAAGTGGCAGAAGTTCAGAGAATCGTATTACGGCAAAGGTCTGATGCCCCGCGTGGGCCCCGTCTGTAGAGCCTTCGCCAGGCCATACGCATCCCCCGAAAGTGGCACCATGGGCCCGAAAGGCCCGCAGGAGGCAGGGACCGGGGCGGGGGGACCGTCACTTCCCCCCAAAAGCATCGGAAATACTAGACACCGGAGGCACCGAAGAAATTTTCCTTAGGTCATACTTGAACTGCTGCACTTTTAGTGCCACCATCGTGCGGTGCAATCCCAGCCACCCCCCCAGGGGGGGGGAACCGGCACTTTGTGACCCCCCCCCCCCAACCCCATCGGGGGGAACCGTCACAACAATGGGGGGGGGGTGGGCAGAGTTTTGCTTAACAACTTAGCATCTCCTGGGGGGGAGGAGGGGGTCTGACCACCCCCCCCCCCCCCCAGTGATTGGGCAAATTTTTCTCCGGGCCTTCGGCCAATCAAAATTTTTCTGGCGCCTTCGGCGCAAATCAGTTTAGGCCCAAAAATTTGTTCGGCGCCTTCAGCACCTCTAACAACTCAGGGTCTCCGGGGGGGGGGGGGTCCCCCACAGCCCCCCCCCCCCCCCCCACCTCTCCCTTAAGGAAAACTCTGGGGGGGGGTTTCAAGGGAGGCGTACGGCACAACAATATCCCGCCCTGTTTCAGCAACAGATCATTGCTCTCGGATCCGGATTGTGTGGACTGTCTGAACCATCACCCACGTCCCGGACCTGCGCTGGTGACGTAGCCCCTGCAGACCGCACTTCTGGCGTCACACTGCCTTGGGTGTGTGTGCTCCTTTGGAACAGCACCCGTTTGATGACACCCGACGGGCACACCGCAGGCGGTACCACTTTCCGAGGAGTTTCCTGGTTTGGGACATCGGTGCACCGCGAACGCGCCCCAACGCCTTCGGCAACTGCCCATCCCAAATCCGCCGTGCCCCTGCTGGTGTCTTGGTCGCTCCTCCCCGGTCAGTACTTGACACGTCACAAACGGGCCATGGCTTCGTGGCAAACCCACCAAGACGCCGGGAAAGAGTTTGTGTACCTTAATAAAAAATCATAATAAGAAACAAAACAAAAATAACAAACAATAACAATGATAAAGAAAATAAAGAAGTGAGCCTCCAATTTCCGGTTCTCGTGCAAATTTCACTTTCCCCCCCCAAGGCAAGGAAACTTTTTCTGATGTGGAGGGGCGGGGGCGCCCGCGGCTGTGCCAGGGCCCCAAATGCCCCCCCCCCCCGCTCATTGAACTGAGTGGTGATGACCATGCACCTGTGACACGGGGGCGTATGCGAGCCCAGTATCCGTTGCCTCATGGCCCTCATGCGGGGGTCGCTAAGCAATGGCGTGGTCACAAACGGATGACAAAGATCAACTCGAGGCGGTGGAAGACACCAGCGCACAGACACCGCCCCCCCACAAACAACTGACATGCATTCGTTCGGGCATCAATGTACCGCACACACACACACACACACACACACACACACACACACACACACACACACACACACACACACACACACACAAACAAACGGGCGCTGCGGCAGCTGCGGCATGTGCCACAAACCCGCACTAACGGACCGGATGTGGCCCCCCAGACAAGCGAATTGCGGCGCCGACCCGGGGCCCGCTTGGCCTTTTGTGCGCGTCGCCCGACGGCGCCGCCCCTCGTGCTCAGCACAGCTCAGGACCAGACCTTCACTGAACAACATGGCCCCAGTGGGAGTGGGGGGTAGGGGGGGGGGGTCCAGGCCACCCCAGCAGCCGGCGAAGAGGCCACCTGCGGTCGGCACAGCAGCAGACCAGGGGGCCGCTGCAAACCCCCCCCCACAGCCAGTTGACCGGGCCAGGCGCGGCGAGGCCGGGTGCCCGCGCGCACCCCACGCACACGGGAGGGGGCGCGCTCTACACATGGCAGGGGTGGATATAATAGTGACGACATTACCAAGGTGGGGGTGGGGGGGGGGGCTGTTGAGCCAGGAGGCAGTGATGACGGAATGACGATTACGATTACGATTAGCTCTGCCAGTTCAGGCACAGATGATTCGGCATTGCAATCCGTTGTGGCAAATGTGTCAAGAAATGATTGCACTGTGTGGACTGTCTTCATGGGATACACCAACCCCTGTGCACTGTATTGTCTTGCGTTCAGGGTTAGTAGATTGGCTCAGTAGTACAGTGGTGCATGCATTGGCTCATGAATTGATTGTCCTGGGTTGGTTCAATTCCAGGGTAGCACCTGCTGTGGCGCCTTTTCTGGCCATCAGTCCTCTTGTAAAACTGCTGGCAAAACTGCTAGTTCAGTCAAACGGGTAAATCGTAGCCGTAATCGTCATCGGGGGGGGGGGGGGGGGGGCTAAGGGGGGGGACCCCCCCCCCCACTATATCCACCCCTGACACACGGGCGTGGCGGCATCTCCCTCCTGCGTGTGGCCCCGCAGGGTACGGGGGCCGTCAACAGTCCGGCAGGCCTTGCGACCGGACAGCCATGAATCCGCCGCCCAGTCGGGTTGCGCAGGCGAGGGCGCCGACCGTGGGTACGGCCGTCCGGAAGAGGCCTTGACCCAACCCAACCCAACCCACCCCCATCAGGGCCCCGCCTCCGTTATGTCATCGGGGAAAACGTTTTCTGGGCTTTTCGGCCGAAACACTTTGGGCAGAATGCTGCTTCAACGCCCCCGGCGCCGACGAAACTCAGGACCAGCCACACAGAGCAGAGTCGCCGGCAGACTCCAGCAGGCAACTGGGAGCACGTCCGGGGGCCTCCGGCGGAGGGTGTGTCACGGTGGTGTGTCGGGCTGGGCCACCATTTTCTAAGTCCGGGACAGCGCCGTGCAGCCAATGCACGTCCACAAGCTCCACAACAACCGCATCCGGCAGCCCCCGGCAGAGGGAGGGATCGCATTCGGCGGCCTCCGGTGCAGAATTGCCCTCGCATCCGGCGGCGATCGGATTCCCGGGAGTCTAGTGTCCACTGTGACACAGAGCGGCAGGTTTTGTTGTACTGCCACAGGGAGGCAGGGGTTTCGGGGGGTTTGGCACAAGGCCTCGGTATTCGGTTGTTTGCCTTTGGCGGTGCCTATTGGCCTCTCGCCACTGCTCATTCTGACCCTCTGTGGGCCCGAACGTGTTTTGGTTGTGTGGGTTTTGGGGGGGGGGGGTGGACGCGTCTCATCTCTTGCAGCAGAAAGGCACCCCCGGTGTTGTAGGCCACTGATGAGCCCATTTTCTTTCTGCGCTTTGTGCTGACTGCTGCCTGTGCACGCGTGCCTTGTGCTGACTGCCGCCTGTGCACGCGTGCCTTGTGCTGACTGCCGCCTGTGCACGCGTGCCATTGCCCAAAACACCCCCGGGGATGGCGGTCAGGACCCAGACACCCCCCCTTTGCCCCCCCTCCCCCCCCCCCACGCCGCCCCGTGGTCTGCAGTGGAGCTGAAGCCGCCCCCCGTCCGCCCGCACTTCCGCCTGTTCCTCTTGACCGCGGAGATCACGGAGCACATGGAGGCGTGCTGCGCGGTCCAGAGCGCCGTCCTCGACGACGACTGCGCGGAGCTCTCCCGCCGCCAGCGGCACGTGCGCGCGGAGGCGCTGCACATGGAAGTGCTGCTGACGAGGCACTTCCAGCAGAAGTACGCGGCCGCCTTCGCCCGCGAGCGCGCCTTCTTCAGGGCCACGCCCCTCGGGGAGGGGGCCCTGGAGTTCGTGCAGCGGTACCTCCGCGCCATCGGGTACCTGCTCTGACCCTCCGGCCCAGACATGCCGCTAGCGTCCGGTAGGTAAACTGGTTCTCAGTCGCAATCTGCCCCGTATCAACGGCCACTCAGTAATACCCGCCCCCTGCACCACCGGAACTCAGTAGGAACGTGCTGCGTCCAGCGTGTGGCTCAGTAGGACCCTGCTCCATCTGATTGATGTCTAAGGTGCTGGCAAGTCTGCTTCGGGCCTCAGGCGCGCCACTGTGGCGGGTACCACCGGCGGGGGGGGGGGGTGAGGGAGGGGGCGACTCCGCGGGTCCGAGGAGGCGGACTACCCCCCTCCTGCTCAAGCGGCACTCGGGCCAACAGTCAGTGGCCAAAGGTACCGGCTTCAGGAGTTTTTGGGCGCCAAAGGCCCGACGCTCCACGCTCCCCCCCCCCCCCAGGGGCCTCCGGCCAACAGTTATCTTTTTTTGGGGGGGGGGGGGTAGTCCGCGTCCAAACCCGAGGAGTCGGCCCCCCCGTGGCCGGTACCAGAGCACAACCCACGCCCCTATCAGGTCTGGCCCCCAGACGGTTCAGCCGCAACGCCTCCGCTCCCTCGCTGCCCTCTGAGACTATTAGAATCCATGCCCGGAAAACTGACCCAGCAAAGTAGGGGCCCTCATGGCACAGAGCGTAAACCGCATTCCGCGTGGCGTTGGCGCAGAGGTATGGGCAGTCAGGCCATTGTGGACATCCATGACAAGGGGTTGGTGACATGTTCTATGGCAACAGCCTCTTGCTGATTGGCCCCGCCACAAATGATGAAGGAATCGGTCCTGCCACCCTCAGTGTGGTCCATGCAAGGCACAGGAGGACCATCGTCTGCATTTGGCATGGCATTGCCACTGCCACTGGACACAGCGCTCTGTGCGCGGGGGGCGGTGTTGGGGCCCCTTGTCTGGGTCCGCTGCAGCCCGGCCGCTGCAGCTGTTGGAGGGGCCAGGGTGGCCCGTAGGGGTCTGGCCGAGGTAGGGCCAGAGCTGGTGCTGGTGTGCTGCACCGCATGGGCTTGCACTGCGGATCTGGAGAGGGAGGCCTGCAGCACCGCGACGCAGCCCACGGCGATCAGGCCCAGTGCAATGAGGGTGTTACAGACGGGGTGCGGGGGGGCTGCGGGGGAAGTGAGGTTTTCGATGTAGTAGGGGGGGTAGGTCCATAGAGCTCCTGAAAACTGTGGAGGGGGGTGATTGGAAACAGGGCTCAATTGACAATGGACCATTGTTCAAGCTCTGACTCCAACCTTGACTCTGGGGCGCTACCCACTGTTGTGGCCGGAAATGACCGGTAGCCAACAACAACAACAACATCAGCAGCAGCAGCAGCAGCAGCAGCAGCAGCAACGACAATAAGGAACACGCCGACAGCAACAACAACAACAACAACAACAACAGCAACCGCAACCACAACAGCCGCAACAACAACGAAAACCCATATCCAGAACCACAACGACAACAGCAACAGCAGCAGCAGCAGCAGCAGCAGCAGCCACAACCCCAACCACAACCACCACACCTACAACAATAACATCATCATCATCAACGACAGTCACGCAATAACTCTAAGAGCAACCATATCCAAGAGTACGACGGAGGATTGTTTGGGTGGATCAACAAAATGGAAGACAAAGTATCAAACACCTGTGGTCACGCCAGGACTCCTTCGGTTGTCGGCGTTGTGTTTGTCCGTTTCACGTCCTCCTGACGTCTGCCTGCATTCCCCTGCGGCGACGCAGGTCCACGCGCGACGCAGGTCTGACGCTGTGATGACACATTTGGCGACCCACGACGGCAAATTTCGGGCCCAGACATGGGCAGGGCCACCCCCACGCGCTTATGAGCGCCTGCAGGCGCGAGGCAGTGTCACACGGCCCTCTTCATGGGGAGCAATGTGGAACTGTGGTGAACGGTTTTTTTTTCGGTTCGGCGGGCCTCGATCAGAGACATCGCCGCCCGACCAGGAAATCCCCTGCCACCGGGCGGAATGAGTGGCAGGGCCTTTGGAGAGTCAAAACATCAGACTTTCTGAAACAGTTTTGTATTTGACTCTGTGACCCCCCAAAGCAGCCAAAAATCAGACTGCAGGGGGGCAGGATGCACCGAATTTTGCCCATGGACCGCCACCGTTCCGCTTCCATTTTCACAACGCTATTCTCAGACTTTGGTAGGTGCCCATACAACAGGCGGCTGGTCCGCTATTAGAAAGTGGAAAGAGCATTGGACGCTCAGAGGTCTGCCGCTTCCCAAACATTCCCCGGGCCTCCGCTGCAGCCTCGCGGATGGCACTCTGATGTTCTTCAACACCACGAGTGCCAAAGCCACTGCGCTTAGTCTGCGGAGGCATCGCGGGTGCCCCAGTGTACACGACACTGAGCGCTGTTTCCGCGACTCTGAGTGCCTTTGCCCTTCCGCGACTCTGAGTGCCTTTGCCCTTGTTTGCGCAGGGCGGGGGGAGGGGGGGTTACGACCCATCGCAGGGATGTGCACGCCCTTTTGATCGGAGTGCTCTTGCTATCCGATGCCGTTGTTGCGAGCGGAGGTTCTTCTCTCGGCGCCACAAGTTCTAACCGTGCGGCAGCCCCGGCATCTCACCAATCTGCATCAGCCCCAACTGACCTCTTGTGCCTCATGAGCCAGCTCAGTAGCCTTTACGTGTTCAAAGTGCCCGCCTCAGGCCAATGCCATCGATCTCGAAACCGCCGGTGCTATTCGGACACCTGATTCTCTGCCCATCGCAGGCGTAGGCCGACGTTGGGCAGGGCTATCCTGAAGGCCGCATGGAAAGCCCAAAGGCTTTCGGCGGCTGAATTTTGCAGCCAACCGATGGGGGTTGGTGGTCAATAGGCGGTGGTTTACACTGACTCGTGCCGAACCTCTGGTCAGCAAGCGGCGTGTGCAGGTTCGAACCCACCCAGTCCAGCTGTCTTGTTTGCTTCCTTTGTTTGTCCAGTGAGGGCAACCTCGAAATTGGGTCATGGTGTACTCGGACCCAGCCTCTGCTCGACCCAGGCAAAGTTGCAGGAGTGTGGCTCTTTGCTGTTTGATGGGTGCTGTCTCCAGATTCCACTGTGCTGGCCACTGGTTGCTTTGGTTCGACCGCCAGCCGCTGTTGAAAACCTCGCCAACGATACATGTTTTCATTCGCTAAACCCTGCCCGACGTACCGTTTGCCATAACATAACAGTAACAGTTACCATTGTCCAGTTTGGCACACTGCAGAATCCCCGCCAGGTATGACTCGTTGAGATCCAGTCCCTTTTAAGTGGCGGTTGTGTGCGGAGAAGGCCATGTTTAACCACCAATACAGTCGCAACAAGCACTGTCCCAAAATATCTCATATTGCATTTTCGTTGCATTTTGCGAGCTTCGATGCATTATGCATTTTAATAAGTAGAAGTAAAACCTGAATCCACATTGAGGGCCTGTCTGCCCCTGCCTGCAGGCGACAGCGGTCGTAATCATCCATGTCCGTTTCACGGTTTGGGCACTGCACCCTATTTTCAAGCGTTTTTCAACGCCATGTGAAACCACCTGACCCATGTACCAAATATAGTGTTGTATGTTTCTCCCCTTTGAGGACAGTTTATGGCGCCATGCTACGCCTGCACTGTGAGACCGGGATTTTCGTGGCTGACTTGTCTTGACCTGCCACTTGGTGCCTGCTTTTTGAAATTCTGAGCAGTTGCTACGGGTCCCGGAACACCGTGCAGGCAGCATCGCAGCGGCTCTGTTGGGTCTGTTAGGGGTCTTAGGTGTGGGGCTGCACGACATGTGACACACAGCGCACGTGGATTCAATCGCCCATGTTCCATGATGCCCGCCAACCAAGGAGCGTCTGCCTTGCGCGCAGGCGGCGCATCGATCGCACGTGCAAAGCACATGCCCAAGGGGCCCCAGAGGGGTACCCGCACCGCGCGCGCCTTTTACGCTGCGCCAACCGCATTTCCTCCATGACAAGAGCATGGTGTGCTATTCTGAAAGCCAAGGGGCAGCATATGCTACAAAGGTCAGGGTTCCTGTCTCGGGATTTCCAAGTGAAGCCTACTGTCTGCTGGGGCGGTCTCATGTAAACTTGTTTTTGAACCGTCCGAAGGTGATTTCCATGTTAATGCCCGGGTGTAACCGCTGGTGCATCGTCGGCTGGACAGGGGTGGACACAATGAGCGCACGCGTGCACTGCACAGAAAGAGATTCCACATCATGTTCAAGAAAGCAATGGTACGGTAGGCAAAGTGTAGGGAGCACAGCAGCGCCCAGTCACGAGCCGACAGCCGACTGCACACCCCAGGTCCAGGACCGGCACGCACTTTCATGTCCCATGGGACAGATGTCCGTAGGTATGGACAAGGCCTGGACGTGTTGAGCGCATTTCATACCAAAAAACCCGCTGCAGCATCGTCCATCCGATTTGCTCCCATCTCATCCGTTGCTAATCACACTGACCTTCGGCTTCGGATTTGGCTTTGTGAACAAACGTGAGGCGCAGATCTTTGTGTTCACTGCTGCAGCTGTGTCGGCGCTGGAGGATGCATGTACGACTTCTTTCTGCCCATCACAGTGTTGTGCTTTGGAAGGGCCTTGCAAGCTGTTTTGATTGGGGAGGAGCGGTGGTGTGAAGGAATGCAAAACGGGAAGGTACGGAAGCATGGGAGCGACGGATTACACGATGTACGGTGCATGATACCACCACGGTGCCCAAGCGGGTCAACAATATTTCCAATGGACGGGACACTTTGGTACACTGAGGACCGAATCTTGGGGCCCACACAAAGAAAAAAAGGTATGGAACACGGCGGCTGTGGAGGATCTGACACATGTAAGTGTGCGGCAGATCTCCCTGGCGTTTTGTCGTGACGTCACCCGACCTACGTAATTGGCTAAGAGCCCATGGCGAGATTACCTCTCTCCTTTTGGGTGTGTGTGTGTGTGTGTGTGTGTGTGTGTGTGTTTGGATGTGGTCATGTCACATGTGTTGCAGCATGCTCTGACCGTTTAATTTCCTGCAGAGATTTGCACAAAAATGCCACCTTTGAAGGATCCACCACCCCGGTTCCGTGGTAAAACTGAGTAAAAAAATTTTTTTTTTTAAAAAAAATTTTTTACTCAGTTTCAAACTGAGTAAAAAAATTTTTTTTTACTCAGTAAGTGGGGTTTCTACTCAGTTGCGAAACTGAGTAAAAAAAAAATTTTTTTTTTACTCAGCAAAAAACTGATTAGAAAAAAAAATTTTCTTTTTACTCAGTAAAAAACTGAGTAGAAAAAAATTTTTTTTTACTTAGTAAAAAACTGAGTAGAAAAAAAATTATTTTTTTTACTCAGTAAAAAAATTAGTAAAAAAAAGCCCTTTTTTCTGATTTTGCCCCCCGCTCTGAAGCGGTGGGGATCCCCGATACGGCAGGGGTGAGGTAGCCACTTTGCCCACTTGTGGGCCACTTCTGATTTTGCCCCCCGTTCTGAAGCGGTGGGGATCCCCGATACGGCAGGGGTGAGGTAGCCATTTCGCCCACTTGTGGGCCACTTCTGATTTTGCCCCCCGCTCTGAAGCGGTGGGGATCCCCGATACGGCAGGGGTGAGGTAGCCATTTCGCCCACTTGTGGGCCACTTCTGATCTTGCCCCCCCGCTCTGATCGTACCCACCGTGCTTAGCTGGTTTTCGAACAATTTTTTTTTTCCGTTAAGGACACCCCTACTAAAGAACATAGAATCATTTGTTCCTCTTTGCTGACTCCCCAGGCGGCATGCGATCCATTTTTTTTCTAATGCCCTTCGTGCATGCAACAGTGTCCTCCATTAGCAAAGCTCTGCGGATGGCACCGAGGCATGCACGAAGAAATCGGCTACAACGAGTCCCGTGGGCACGGATGATACCCTTGGAATACACATGCAGTGTACTGTTGCTTGGTTGTTTGTGAATCTTTACCCTTGAGCTGATGACGGAATGTAAGGTTCTTCATTGTACCTTCCATACCACTGTCTTGTGTCAGTCCGAGATTTGTGTAGGATTGCGCCAATTCCGGGCGGCCCCCGTTGCTGCTGCTGCTGCTGCTGTTGTTGCTTTTGCTGCAGTTACTGCTGCCAATGCCACGCATGCCACTCCTGGCAATGCCAATGCCACTGATGACACCCGTCCCGGTGTGTGGATCTGTCGGAAGTGGTATTCGTTGCCTCCTCAATACCCCCAAAATGCTGATGGTCAATTGGAAAATGACCAAGCATTTTGCAGACAGCTGCATCTGGAAAAGAAAGAAGATCTCTTTGAGAGATGCAAGCTGAATCCCACCCCGAGAGGCAAGCCTCACAAGAGAGATACTAAGGCCGACTTGATCTTCAAGCGTGTCTTTTGTAACTACTTGTAAGTAGTTGGCCCCACCCTCCCTCTCCTCTGTGCATGCATGCATACGATACTCAACCCTCTTTGGTGAAGTGGTTGTGTGATCCCTCCCTCCTCTGTGCATGCATGCAGACGGTACTCAACCCTCCTTGGTGAAGCGGTTGTGTGATATATATATATATATATATATATATATATATATATATATATATATATATATATATATATATATATATATATGATGGTTTGGCCCGGGTGGGGCGCCACTAACACAAGTGGCCGGGAATCGACTCGGGGGCCTTGTGCCCTTAAACAAAAGTACCACCTACCATCAAAGTGTGCAGTTTTTTGTGCATTTTTTTTCAAAAAAAATTGTCTTTTTACTGAGTAAAAAAAAAAAAAAAATTTTTAAAAAAAATTTTTTAAAAATTTTTTTTACTCAGTTTTACCTCAAATCTACTCAGTTTTACCACATTTTACTCAGTTTTACCTCGTCTGGTACTCAGTTTTACCAAATACCCCACCACCCCTGCTTGATGACCACCCCATGGTCAAATGGTGAATCAAACGGTGTGCAATGGGCGGGCAGGATACATATTTCGTTGGCATTAATTTTGAGGATTTGTTGGCATTTGCCCATCAGCTACCATTGACCTCTCCATTTGGCTGTCTATCCAAAGCTGAACCATGCAACATGTTTGTCCATCTGTTGAAATGCAATGCTTTCTTGTTCTGTGGTTTCTGATGTCAATCACGATCCAAGCAGAGTTAAAAGCTGTGGCAAAAGCAGAAGCAAAAGCGGAAGAAGAATGTGTGCTCTGGCAGCCATCCATCAGCTTCCGGGAATATCAGCAACCATTTTGTCGCCTTCAGGATTAACAGCAAGCATTTGGAAGCCTCCAAGGATGAACAGCAACCGTTTGCAATGCCCTACGAATTAACAGCAACCATCCAGCAGCTTTCAGGAATTAGCAGCAGCCTTCCAGCAGCTTCAAGGAGTTAAGCGGCAAGCTTCCAAGAACGAAACAACATCTACTTAGCAGCCTCCGCAACCATCCATACGCCTTCATGAGGCAACAGCAGCCTTCCAGCAGTCCAAGTGATGGCAACCTTCCGAGAGTCGTGTGTGTTGCAAGTTCACTTGTACAGCAGCGCACTTCATGTGCCTGTCAGTTGAAACACTTGGGGGGGGCTGTGCACATAGACTGTGCTGGGGCACGCTAAGCAGGCAGTCTTTGGGGACGCCTTTGCATGAAGCGCCCATGCGGTGCAAAGCTTTTGGACTAGTGGAAGTACTGTGACCCTGTTTCAAGCCCCACCAGGATCAGTATCGCGGGCTATGGGGCTATGGGCAGATGAGGATGGGGAAGTCTGGTGTGCAACTCCGGGGGGCTGGGGGGGGGGGTAGAGCCCCCCAAAACTGATGGTTCGGGAAAAGGGCCCAATTAACACGACCATTAATCAGTTAACATGAACTCTGGCGCCGAAGCTGCATAAAATTTGTTCTAGCTTTGAAAATGGTCAAATTTTTTGTTCACCCAATACGTGGCAAATGATGACTTTTCTGAACCCCCTCGACGTGCTGATTCCAAAACTCCCATTTTCATTTTTTGCCCAATTTTGGGTCTGGGCCACCTCTGGGGCCTGGGGGGTCAGTCTCGGTAGGACTTTGGGGGGCCCGTCAATTGAGCCTTTTTTGGGGTGGGGTAGGGGGATCTAGCCAGAGGGCTGTATCGACCCCCCCCCCCCGCGCTATCCGGAATTGACGGAATTGGCGGGGACGTTCAGTCAATCGTTACCGACCATTGATCCCCCCGGAATTGAAAGCCCGGTTGCCCATGCCTCTTGAGGAGATGATGACCATAATGATTTTTTTTTGTTTGTGCTCTCGGGAGGTCATGGTTTTCATGGGTGCACAATACGGCTTCCTAACACCAGCAACAAAGATGCATGCAATGCCCACGCAGTACACGCACAGGTCATGGTTTCCCCTAAACACTGTGTTCCAATATGGCCGCTTCCCTGTTTGTCAGACCCCCGACCATGGGATGCGGCTCCACCAAAGTCGCACCGGCCAGGTTTTCTGTACTTGACACAGCCGACGCGCCCACTCTCTTCCTGCAACTGCCCGATGATATCTGCCAATACATCTTCGACTTCACGGGCACCCGCACCCTCAGCTACGTGTGCCACAAGATGTGGCTCCTGCTGCAGCAGCGGCGCCTCGTGTGCCACTCAAGCAGCCCCACAGGGCTCATGAAGCTGCTCGATTTGGGGGGACGGACCCATTCGCTGACGGTCTACTGCAGAGAGATCAGCCCCGTGGGGCCTGGCGTCGTCCCTTTCTACATCCTGTCCAACCTGCTGTCCCTTGCAGACCTGCAGCTGCATCTCAGGTATGATGGGGCGGTGGCGGTGGCGGCGGAGACAACAGCAACCGCGGCAGGAGCACCAACAACAGCAACGATGGAGACGGCGATGGTGGCACCGACAGCAACAACAACAACAACAACAACAACAACGGTGTCACCAGCAGCAGCAACAAGCACACTTGCCAGCGTTTTGCTTAGTGTGCGGCCTGGGGGTGTGAGGGCAAAAAAAGGTTTCTGAACCTAAGGTGGCCCTCTCATTTTTGGCTGCCGATTCAAAGCTTCATTTTCCCCTGGGTGCACGGGGGGACCGACTCCTTGGGTTTGGACACCAAATCCCCCCCCCCCCCCCCCACTCCAACCACCAAGGCCTTGTGCCAACCCCCCCCCCCCCCTCTCCCACAGCCAGTGCTAAGTTACCCCGACTGATGTATATATGATAGTGGAGCACCCCAACCAAGAAGGGGACACATTGACTGTGCAAGAACCACTGGACTAAGGGCTGCAATTGTCTATGGCGGGGACATTCAGTCAATCGTTACCGACCATTGATCCCCCCTCCCACTTACCGTTGGCTGGAGGCCCCCGGGGGCGGGGGGGAGGGGGGGTCCACCCTGGGGCCCCTGCAGGGCCCTGTGCCCAGGGGATCCAGCACCCAGTCGGCCACCACTGGGTGCTGGGGCCCCTGCGGCGCCCTGTGGAAAGAAGTGGTGGTCCAGGAAAGGGAAGGAACCTCCGACACAACCGGGGTGGGCAGAACCAAGGACGACGGCGCGGCCACCGTGCAGCGTAAATCACCCGGGACACCATGCAGGTGCACACACCACCCGCGGCAACCATAGCGGAGCGCACACCACCCGCGAAGCGCACGCCAACCGCCATCATCAAGGAATGCGTCATGGGCACGGAGTGGTGGAGCGCAGGGGTGGACGGCCGGTACAACACGTGGAGGAGGGAGGTGCATGGGCCTCACGCACACGGGAACGCAGTTGTGGACAACCGGAGGGCGGCGGAGGTGCGTAAGCAGCAAAAACAGTCAAACGACCCTGGCAACAACCAGCACAACCGCGGTACGCCAACTACTGGGCACCGCTAACGCACAAACGGCACCCGCGGCAACCAGAACAGCCCCGGCACACCAGCCACTGGGCTCCGCGAACGTGGAAACGACACCAGCAGGAGCACTGGCCGCAATGGCCGACAAAACACAGCAACCTGACGCAGGATATGATAGTGACCGGTTTGTTTTGGTGGGGGTGGGGGGAATGGGGGGGGGGTCTGAGGCGCCTGAGATGACGATTACGAAACTCCTTTGTCCTTCTAATCAAAAAGGGTGAACCCACAGCCCACAACCCAAAGCTGACGCAAACCCAACCTGACGGGTCCTCAGGGATGAAATGTTGGTTCCATGCGTTGGCCTCCTGCTGGTACAGCGCTCCCCCCATCTCCACAATTGAGAAACACTGGTCCCTGCGGCGACATCCAGAGGGGGGGGGTGGAGGAGCTCCAATTTGCCGCCCTCTTTGGCTGGCTTGGCGTGCTTCCAGAAGTGGTACAGAAATGGCACGTGTTTGCGGAAGGAAGAATGCAGTGCGACAACGCGCGAGAACTGCCAAACATTGCTGCAGATGCATCCCAAGACCAGGCCACCAGGTAGTGGCGAAGTTTACCTTTGGGGCAGGAGAGGCAACCAGGACAGGGAACCAGAATGGAGGGGATGGGAGAGCGTGCGCATGGGAGGCCGCGACAACAAAGGGGATGGCCTGGCCAGCCAGCCCCGTCGCTACCGGGTGCCAGGGCAACCCCTGCTCAACCGGCATAAGGTGGGGGGTGTCTCCCGCAGCCCACATGGGCTGTTTGCGCAGCAGGAGCGGGAGCCCACCAGGGGCAGAACAGCCGTGAGGGGGAAAGGGACATATGGTGGATGGTCGGGACAACGCGTGGAGGAGCAGGGCACCTGGGCCTCACGCACACGGAAACACAGCGAGGCAGGTTATGGATGTTCTGTGGACAGAGGCGCGTGGACAGCAAAAACAGTCAAACGACCCCGGCAACAACCAGCACATCCTCAATACGCCAACTACTGGGCGCCACTGACGCGCAAATGGCACGCCATGCCACATCCAGCACAGCCCCAACTCACCAACCACTGGGCTCCGCGAACGCAGAAACGCCACCAGCAAGAGCACCGGCCGCAGCGGCCGACAGAAAGCAGCAAAGCGACGCAACATGCGAAGGGAAGAACGGGCGACTGTCCAGGGCCATGTAAAGAAACAACAACCAGTCGAAATGTCACACAGGGGGCCAACTTCCACAAAAAAGTTTGCCTACATAAAATCGACCTCCCATATCGGGCCCCTTTGATAAATGTCATTTTTTTCTTGAGGAATATCTAATGTGGGTGGGCGGGTGGGTCAGGCGCGGGAGCCCAGGCTGCCATTCTGCCCCCCCCGCCCGGTAATGCCGGTGGACAGGGGGGGCATCTCCTCATTGTACTCTTCTTCTGCTTGCGGGGGTCGAACCGGCGACTCCAGGGTGGCAATCGGCTGCACTGCCACTTGCCACTGCACTGAGGAGGCCAAAACCTAATTCTACACACGACAGCTGTCACAGACCCTACAGGCAAGTAATACAGGTACCCACAGGTGATTTTTGCAACTCACAGGCTGGGCCTACGGCCCCCTCATAGATAGAAATAGTCAAAACTCCAATGCTCACTATTCAGGTTTATGTTCCTTGTGCTGAAACCTATAACTTGTCACTGCCACGGGTAAGGCCGAATGAGTGCCATGCGTAGCAATCCGGAAACAATGGATGTGGTAGTATATAGCTCGCCCTTGGCGAGCGCTTCAAGGATGGGCTCAGGTGCTAAACGGCAGTGACAAGGCAGACCCGATGCACCGCCCACTGCGCACCTGCAGTACAATCTGAATGTACATACGATAGTGGAGCACCTGAACCAAGAAGGGGACACGAGCAATTGTGTGTTACTGTCACTGTTGGACTAAGGGCTGAAATTGTCGATGGCGGGGACATCCAGTCAATCAGAACTGACTATTGCCCCCCCCCCCCCCCCCGGTAACGCTACTCTGTGGCCTGACTAGGACGTGTACACGTCATGTGTGGAGCGCGTTGTTGACCTCTGTGTAGCCCCCTCTCCTGCTGGTCTATTGAAGTCTGAACCATACCCACGAAACATTGGACACCCGGGCCCATGAAACGACAGCACGACAGCACCGGCGCAGCAGCGGCCGCAGCAGAGCTGGCACATGACTTGTGATAGTCCAAGGGGTCGCCCCTCCACTCTCTAACGGGTCTTGATGGTGCGTCTGTGGTGTTGGGCCCTGGGCCGTCGAGGGTGGGTGGCTTGGTTGTTTGGGGACGGGTCTTCGGTGTTCCAGGGGCCAACGCTTCATGCAACACGGCCAGGCATTGAGGGGACTAACGCATGGCACATGGAGCCCAAAGGAACCTCAAGGGCATGTACCTAGAGGAAGTGTCACGCGAGTGTTGACAAGTGTCATGCGAGTGCACTCGTGTTACTCGCGTGACACCCGAGAAAAAATGTTTTCCTATATTTTTTCTGAGTGTCAGTGCGAGTTTTGAGGGGAAAACTCCAATCTGGCCGCCATCGCTACTTAGAGAGGTGAAGTACCCTGCCACCCCCCCCCCCCGGGGGGGGGGGCGACTCCGTGGGTCCTAGGACGCCAACTACCCCTGCCCCCCCCCCCCCCCCCTAGGGGCCTTCGGCCAACAGTTCGTTGCCAAAGGTGTTGCCCTCAGGCGTCCATGGGCGCCAAAGGCGCCTGATGCTCCATGACCACCAAAAGTGCCCTAAGGCAATTTTTATCCAATTTGCACCCCAACACTATCCTTAAACCCAATCTTAACTCTAACGCCCACCCCAAACCCTTAGCCTACTCCTATCCCTACACCCAACCCTAATCAAGACCGAATATTGGGACCGAGCTGGTGGGGGAGGGAACATCAGCTATGACTGGTGAGGGACATCAAGAATGATTGACACATTGATGGCTCTTGACAAAGTGAAATCAGCTTGCAAGTGAAGCCCATCACCACAAGGCCCACTTTCAAGGCTTTTTGGACTTCTGAGGGGCCAAAATGCCCCAAAATGGGCTCAAAATGGGCTCATTTCACCCGTTTGTGCACCCCAAATAGTCTAGGATGAGGTTTGGAAAAATGCGTTTTTGACCCATTTTTGACCCATTTTTTGACCCAAAACAGCCCATTTTCAAGGCATTTTGGGATTTTCGGAGGACCAAAATGGGCCACCACCAGCTCAAAACGGTCCAAAAACACTTGTTTTAGCGTCGCACATGGTCTAGGATCATTTTTGAGAAAAGTCATCTTTTTACCCCTACTGGACCATGTTGACTCATTTGGGCACCCACTTGTTTGGGCTTGAGCTTGCACCTTGCCGCAGCCTAGTGGGCCTAGGTATTGGGGTCTAGGCGTCCGTTTGGGCAATTCTGAGGGGTGGAAACCACAAAAAGTGGGGGTTTGCGGGTGGAGTAGGTGCCCTCGGAATCGCATTTTGAGCCATGTAGCCAAAGATATGGCCTATTCTTGGTTTGTGGCTGCCTGCATTTGGAGCTTCTGGGGGCCTTTTTGGGCCGTTTCCGGGACATATCATGGAGTTAGAGGGCCGCAAAGAGCTCGTTGACACGGGGAAGTCAAGCAGCACGTGGAGTGTACCCACCGTTTCCCTTCGTTTGGCCGTTTTGAATGTGTTCCAAGGCTTTTTTGGCCCAAAAATGGCTGTTTTTGGCCCGAAACTGCAGTTTTTGAAACTGAGGTCCGCCACTTGCGAATCCCGTTCCCGGCCGCCACCGTTGATTTTTTTGCTCAAACTTTGTGTGATTGTACTTCACACCCATAGGTATCATCCACCAAAATTTCACCCAAATCTGAAGCTCCACGACGGAGTTCTAATTTTTTCCCATTTCGCGCGTGCTGCTTGCTTGCTGCTTGCTGCTTGCTTGCTTGCTTGCTTGCTGCTGCTGCTGCTGCTGCTACTAAACCTAGTAGGTCCACCCTAGTCACTAAAACGGGTTATAAAACCAAGACTGGTTCCACCAGCTCGGTGACCCTAGCCCTAACCCTAGCCCTGGCTCTCACCCTAGGCTTGGGTCAGAGTGAGTGTTGGGGTCCAAAATGGAGAGCAATGATGTGGCAAAAGCAGCCATGAACAAAATTTGGGGCATCTTGTTCAGCCCAATCAACATGGCTGGCATGGCCATATTAACTAGCTGCAAAGGTTAGGGTTAGGTTTATGGTGATGGTATGGTTAGAGGGAGGGCAAGGGGAGGTAAGGGGAGCCTGTGCCCCCCCCCCCCCCACACCCCAAATCGCCCCACCTGGATCCCCCGAGAGCAACACCAAAACCCCAAAATTTGACGGAAACAACACCTGATGTTGCTTTGACACGAGGGGTGAAGTAAAAAAGGGCAAAGTAGGGCGCAGTTCTAAAAGTTGCACAAACAACACCTGTTGTTGCGTTGACAAGGGTGTTGCTCTCGCAAGGGGGGGGGGGGGGCAACAGTGCGTGGGCTGGTGTCCCACTCCACTTGTTCAATGCTCCAGTGCCACAGACTTGCACCGCATCCCACTGGCACTGGACTGCGACAACACAACAACAACACCACGTACCACTGCTGTGCTGTGTCCTGTCTGGCACACATGGGGAAGGCAGGTTTTCAACTCCGCGGGGGCGGGGGTCGATACAGCCCTCTGGCTAGACCCCTCCCCCACCCAAAAAGGGCTCAATTGACCCCCCCCCCCAAATCCTACCGCAATTCACCCCCGGGCCCTGGAGGTGACCTGCACCCCAAATTCAGCAAACAATGAAAATGGAATCAGCGCGTTGAGGGGGTCCAGAAAAGTCATCATTGGACATGTATTGGGTCAAACCATTGACAATTTTCAATGCTACAAAAAATTTTATGCGCCTTTGGTGCCAGATTTCATTATAACTGTCAATTGAGCCCTTTTTTCGAACCCCACCCGCAGTTTTGGGGGCTCTATCGAACCCCCCCCCCCCCCCCCGGGAGTTCAACACCCCACTTCCCACTTCATGTGCTGCCATGTTCTGCTCCAGCTGTGAGTCTGAGATCATCATCTTGTGTGGCTCCAGGAGCAACAAGCTTCAGAACTGCCACGTCAGCCTGCTCTCCACCCTCGCACAATCCTCGTCCCTGACGAGGCTCTACCTTGACCTCCAATACAACTCCCTGGGTGATGACGGGGTGCAGGCCCTGGCGAGCATCAGCGAGGCCCCGCAGCTCACCTCCGTCACCATGAACCTCGGCAACAATGTCGTGGGGGACCGCGGCTGCGCCGCACTCGCCGCGTTCAGGCACACCCCGCTGCTGCGCAACCTCGACCTCAGCCTGCAAGGCAATCTCGTGAAGGACGCAGGGCTTGAGGGTCTGTCGGCCATCGCCGGCGCCCCTGCATTGGAGTTCCTGAAAATGGACCTGTCCTTCAACAAGTACACTGACGTTGGGATTGCCGCCCTCATTTCATTGCAGGTGTGACTGCCGATCCCCTGAGCTCGCATCTGATTTGTAGCTTTGGCAGGACCCCTGATTTCCCAGTTCCAGAAATTGTATGGAGGACTGTCTGGAGTAGAAAACAATTGCAGAATGCAGTAGTATTTGCTTGAAAAACAAAACAATTGGATGTGCATCGTCCTAGGACCATGTAGAGTGATTGTATTGAGTGCCCGCATAGGGATAGCGTGTCCACATACAGTGACCAGTAAGGAATCCCACCCTTTGATTTTAGGGGGTTTCCAAGCCCCCCGACCACTTTCAATCTTATGCCAGCCTGAGGGTGGCAGTGCATTGTATGCATGTGGGGCATACACATAGGTGTGGTCAGTGACATACCACACTTCTTCGCTGCACCTGCCATTGTGCACCTCTTCGCATAGCATGTCGTCGAATGTAGTGACCGCAAAGAGTGATCGGAAAGAGTACCCGTATACAGTGATCGCATAGAGTGACCGCATACAGTGGCTGCATAGAATGACTGTATAGAGAGAGCGCAAAGAGGGACCGTATAGAATGACCGCATAGAGTGACCGCATAGGAATGGCGTGACCAAATATACTGAAACTCAGTCCAGGCCTCAAGAGGGCTCTAGTGCACATCCGTACAACTGGTTCACAAAAAAGCGCCCTGCTGTTGTCTGCATGTCATGTCAGGATGAGGGAGGGTAGCACACACGGGTGGACCGCTGGCTGCTTTGTCAGGCAAGGGGGGTGGCCGGTTCGAATCTTGACACCCAACCCCCTCCCCGCTCCCCTCCAGACCCCCCCAAAGTTTTCGAACTTGTCTTTGTCCAAATTGAGATTTTTGTGAAAACTAGTGGTGCAACAGGCGCCGAAGATTTTTTCTGGGCACATGGTATGGAGTAAAATTGTTCATGCCCCCTATGTGTGTATACTCAAAATGCTCAGCTCACATTGGGGATTTCAAGAGTAGTGCATACTATGCTTAGTTGGAACCACTTTGATCTATTCCCACGATGGGGACCCCTGAGAATGTAGGGGTGATGTAGCCATACTGGTTAAAATTCTTTCCCTTTCAATTTTGCTACCTTTTCTCGAATCCCATCTTGTACACCTAACTCCATGAGTGCCCCACTCCTTTGTGTATCGCGAACCCCATGCTGTGCACCTCACCCCATGACCGCCTCAGGACACCCCCCCTGAGGTTTCCCGTACCCATCGCCGGAAATACTCAAGCCGATGGTACCCTATCTATCTGGATAGGGGCGGTGCGTGAGTCAGGCTACCTGGGCCGCACACCCAACGGTTCAGAGGTGCCCCCCCCCCCCCATTCATACCCCCTGGTAACCCCCCCTAGCACCCCCCCCCCCCTAGCACCCCCCCCGGGCGCCCCCCCCCCCCCCCCCCTCCAGGCCCCCAAAAGTTTTTGCACCCGGTTGGGTGTCAAGATTTGAACAGGCCAGTGGCCTTGTTGTCACGCTCATTTTTGGGGCATTCAGGAGGGTATCCATCTGGAGGCTGATCTTGGGAGTACGGTAATGCAGCACTGCGCAGTTCAAGGAATCCCCAGACTAAGCCAGTTTTTTGTTTGGTACTGTGCAGCTAGGGGTGGGGGTTGGGGGGGGGGGGGACTGTGTCGGAGGAAAAGTGGGGGAAATGGCAGCAGACCAGGGTTGTGCTTAGTTTTTGGCCTACAGGACGGGACTGGGGGTATGAGGGCAAAGTTTGTGTACCTAAACTGGGCCTCTTATTTTTGGCCCTCTGTTCAAAAATTTGTTTTTCCCCGGAGAAAAATGTTTCTGGTTTTGGGTGGGGGGGGTTGGTTTGGCCCGGGGGGGGGGCGGGGTGGCAGTCGTGCACACGCAACTCCCATAGCGGGGGGGGGGCTGGCGGTCTGCAGCTGCCCCCCTCCGCCGCGGATAAGCACATCCCTGCAGGGCATGGGTTGTCCAGGGCTGTTGGAGGACTGACGAAGGTGTGGGCTGACCAGAGGGGTGGGTTGTGGAGGCACTGGCTTCACCGTGATGCAGTGTTCTGCTTTGCCACGACGTGTGGTGCCATCAGATGGGCCAGGGAGCACGTGCACCCCTTCGAGGGTGTGCATGACATGCCCCTCGAGGGCATCAAGGACAAGGAGACCCCACCGTTTCCCTGATTTCCCCCCATTTTGCCTCGCTTCTCACGCGCGGAAGTGGATGTGCTACCCGGCAGACATTGCGGATAAGGAATTAACACAAGGGCAGGGGGGGGTCTGGGGGGGTCCCACAAAGGGCCGCTTGTTCAAACTTGGTCTTCGCTCAGCCAAATTCTTGTTCAGGTGTTTTTTGGGGTGCCCCGCCCTTTTATAGGCAAAGCCTGCGGCCTGGGTCAGCGATCGTCCAAAGTGCGCGTGGTCCGACGGGTTGTCCGTCGATCGACACCCTCTTTCCATGCGTCTACTGCAGGCGTGTGCCCTGCAACAAACAAAGGCCCCGGCAGCAGGACAAGCAGCGCCGCAAATCGCGAATTGCAAAAGAGACCTTGACTTTTGGTGGCTTTTGGGGTCCCCCCCCCCCCCACCCAAAGCCCTGGACAATGGCGACACAATGAGCGTGCCACGTGCAGCAGGTCACACACATCACATGGCACTGGACCAGGGGAGTGCTTAGTGGCCGGTGGATGCTACACCGCGGGGGAGGGAGGGTGCGTCATGAGGGCACAACAGTTTGTCCCCCCCATCCCCCCCCTTTGTCCAACCAACACCCAATGTGTGTCGCGTGATACTTCAAGTACCCTTGGAATGCCAGAGTGATGCTGGAGGGTGACGACCATCGCCGATGTATGGCCAAGCAACACCCATGGCCAAGCAATACTACGCGTTGGCTCCGTCAATTTTTGCATCGTGGATTTTGGCGGTGCATTTTTTCCACTGGTCCCACTGTGTGCTATGTGTGCTGTCTGATACCTGCGCTTTGAGATGCATGAAGTTCATTTTTTTGTGTCAAGGAAGCTGATTTGTGGCATGATGGCCTTTGTGGCATATTTGCCTCTTGGTTTTCCGAATAGTACACCATTTCTCTCCGCATGTACCATGTGTCCAAAGGTGCCCCAGCAACACTGGGCGCTGGTTCCGTCAATTTCTGGTCATTCACGGTTGCTTGGACAAGGGGGCGGGGGTGCCTAAAACCGGCCTCCGTTCTCCGGCTCCTTTAATGAATTTCATTTTTCTCCTGAGGAACATTTTTGCTCCAGTCACATGTCACTTTTCTAATCTCGTGGGAGGGTGGGCAGGCCAAAATCCCAGGAAGGCCAGAAGAGCCCTAACCCCCCTCCCCCAAGTATCGCTCAGCAGTCCCCTGCACTGGGCAAGAGCTGTGCTACACAGCAATTGACCGGCAGTTCTGGAGCAACCCCCCCCCCCCTCTGTTCGAGCACACGCCCGGGGGGTGCAGAGGCCACGCTGCAGGACGTGGTATGACTCCGCCTCACGTCGGTCCACAGAACGCCCCGAGTCTCAAGGAGCTCGCCATGAACTTGGCCTGCAACATGGACCTCAGCGACGCGGGTCTGGCCGTGCTGTTGACGGCGCTGTTCGAGCGGCCGTTCAGGAGCCTCAGCGTGGACCTCTCGGGCACGAACGGGGGGACGCAGGTGTGCACTTCGCTCTCGCCTCTGGAGGGCGTGTTGGCCGCGGGGTGGCAGACGGGCTACACACGGGGGATTGCGCCCGCAAGGTCGTGGGTTCGAGCCCCGGTAACGAGAGGTGTAGAACGGAGTACGGCGTCGGGCAGGCACGTCGGTAAGGCCCTCGCGGCCCGCAAGTGGGTGCCCACCGTCGGCGGCTTGCAAGGGGTCGGCATCAGGGCCTTCTTGGACACGAAAAACGACTTGCCCGCGCAATACGACCACTTTGAAACCAGGCAGCACTGCGGTGCAGGGCAGAGAAATGACGGCGGAAGGATTCGATCCGGGCAATCAACGGTGCTCCATGTTTGATGCGGAGGCATGAGGAGGGGCTGGGCGTCGGTTGGAGGAACGAAAAGTGTGACCATCAGGTGCGGCGGACGACATTCCGGTGTTGTGTGCACGGCGGCGGTTCTTCGTTAACGCCGGAGGTCGGCCGCTGGGCTGCCCGTCGGGGCTGAGTGTTCCTTTGACAACAAAACAAAGAGAGCCCCATCCCCCACGGCGGTCGGGATCCGGGCGGATGCGGACCTGCCGCAATGGGGCCCGTGCCCACGAGGGAGTGCCCGCGCACCGCAGGGGGGGGGGGGGGGTCTGCCCTCAAATCCCCGTCAGATACCGTCCAAACGCTATCCCTCGGAGGCGGCTGAAGTGCGTGGGTACGTGGCGAGGGATCGACGCACTTTGCCCTTGGGTGTCCGCGCAGCACCGCAGATGAAGGGTCCCCCCACGTGGGGGGGGGGGGGGGGGGTGCTGCCGTGTGGGACCCGACACCAAGGGCCAGCCCCCCCCCCCCCCACGAGTAGACATCCTGGGCCCCAAAAGCTACCGTTGGGGAGGGGTGCCCCCACCGCCGGGATGGGGTGCGTGCCCGTGGGGGACGTGCCTGGCCACCGGCGAGGGCAGTTGCCCTCCTCCGTGTGGACCCGACACGGAGCAATGGAACGGGGAAAGTCAGCCGTTGGCACAACCGACCTCGGCAAAGGAAAGGGGTGTAGCGAGAGAAAAGATAGGCCACCAGGGCGCTGAGAGGCCGCGGGGCCAGGGCCGTCCTTAAGGGACGAGATTTTTTTTTTGTTAAGGACAACCCTTAAGGACAGCCCCTAGAGGCCTTTTTGCCCCGGCCGAACGTGGGCCATGTCTACCCCCCCGGCCCTCTTTTGGGCACCATTTCTGATTTTGCCCCCCGCTCTGCAGCGGTGGGGCTCCCCGATACGGCAGGGGTGAGGTAGCCATTTCGCCCACTTGTGGGCCACTTCTGATTTTGCCCCCCGCTCTGAAGCGGTGGGGCTCCCCGATACGGCAGGGGTGAGGTAGCCATTTCGCCCACTTGTGGGCCACTTCTGATTTTGCCCCCCGCTCTGAAGCGGTGGGGATCCCCGATACGGCAGGGGTGAGGTAGCCATTTCGCCCACTTGTGGGCCACTTCTGATTTTGCCCCCCGCTCTGAAGCGGTGGGGATCCCCGATACGGCAGGGGTGAGGTAGCCATTTCGCCCACTTGTGGGCCACTTCTGATTTTGCCCCCGGCTCTGAAGCGGTGGGGATCCCCGATACGGCAGGGGTGAGGTAGCCAATTTGCCCACTTGTGGGCCACGTCTGATTTTGCCCCCCGCTTTGTTGCGCGCCCGTGCATGCACTTTTTAAGTAACTGGTGGGGCGGCTCCCCATATGAAAATTGAAGCAGCAAGTGGTGCCCAAACCCAAACCTGCGTGTGCCGAAACCTAAACCAAAATGAATGCACTCGCCGCAAAGCGATGGGAGTAGGCACCCAGGATAGCACTCGCCGCAGAGCGACGGGAGTAGGCACCATTTGTGGCATTCTTTTCCTGCGATCGCACGTGCTGTGTCTCCGTTCTACCTTCTACTTGGACCCATGGCGCATTTTGGTGTACGCTGCGTAGTTTTTCTGCCCGACATGCATGTGCTTATCGTGACCTACCACGCCCCCACGCCGGAGGCCGCCGATGCCGGACCCCTCCTGAGTGGTCGTGTCAGTCAAGTGTCCACGATGACGTTGGACGCTTTGATTTCTAGTGTGCGTTGGGTGGAAGCGATGTTCCACGAGCTGGATATTGTGCTAGAGAATCTGCCTGCTGTTGTGGAACACTTGCCCGAGTACATTAGTCATGAGGCTGACCTGGGGCGGAGGGAGAAGGCCCAGGGCTTGTTCGATGCACTTTCGCACCCCCTCTTCAAGTTGACGGCAGCCTTTTTTTGCGATGTTTTTGCTGTGGTTTGTGCCACAAGCAAGAAAGTTCAAGCGACCAAGGGGGCACGGGTCGCCGCCGTCCAGGGTTTGATGAACGTGATGTGCACACAGCTGTTGCACACCATGCGTCATGTCATTCCAGGGGGGTGGGAGGAATCGTTGGGTGTTGACGTAGGGAGTAGCGTCATCAAGGGTAGCCGGATGAAGTTTCTTCGCAGTTTGATTGAGGACGTGCAGACACGATTCAAGCGAGCTGAGTGGGATGGTAGTGCTAACCTGGAGGATTGGGTTGAGGCAAGCTCGTGTTCGTGTCAGAGAGTTTTTAGCTACGTGACGGCTACGGACTTTGGCCAAACCACGGAGCGCATGTGTGAGACGCTGTGGGTAAGGTGCAATGGGGAGGCACCAGAGGATTGGGGGCCCTTTGAGGTTTTTGTGGACCTTCGCAAGACCCCTTTCCGCCCGCGCAAACGGAAGCAAGGGCATGCGGTTGAGGTGGAAGATGGTGGTTTGCTTGGGTTTGCGGCTTTCAAGGATTTGGCAGTTTCTTTGGAAGAGGATGGTCAGGCAGAGGTTCCGTTGGACATTCGAGATTTGTGGGTTGTCCCCAAGAGGGCGACACGTGACGCCGACATTGGCGATGTGTATGGGGTTGAGTTGGAGGGTGAGGACGAAGACAGTGAGGACGAGGATATGGAGCAGGCAGGTGCAGTTGCCAGTAGCTCCTCTTCTGACCTTCGTAACCCCTCAGCTGTCCCCTCCACCTCTTCTAACCCTGCCGCGCAGTTGGTGTTTCGGTATGATGTGGATGAGGCGGTGTTGAAGGCAATGGAGAGGGGGAGGTTGCATGAGTGGACTAAGGTTGAGTTTAAGGCCATTTGTAGGAAGCATGATTTGAGTGTGGGCGGGGGGAAGGGTGAGCTTATGGAGCGTGTCACGGTGCACTTCCAGAGGTTGTACCAGCAGTAGGGAGTTTGTTTTCAGCTGTGCCACCGGCGATGGAACATTCGGGTGGTCGAACGTTGCATCACTGTATTTGATCGGAAAAAGTATTGCTCTTGTTCATGTTGAATTGTGCAGGGTGTGAGGTAGGGTTCTGATTCTATCATGCAACACATGTGGGGCTAGGATTATATGGTTGTGTGCTGAGACCAATTTGGGGCTAGGGACTCATGGTTGAACAATTGGGAACACCGGGGTGAAGACATGTACTGTCCGCGGGCTCTTTTGAAATTACCTGGTTCTGGACGGACTTTTTTTTTTTGCGTTAAGGACAGCCCTGCGCGAGCCACCACCGCCTACGGAGGGAGCGGGTCCAAGGCAAGGGCAGTAAGTGGCGATCAGCCAAGCGGCGCCGCCAACTGCAGAGCAAAACACACCACGACGTCATGCTAACCCCCCTAACCCCCCCCCCCCCCACCATCAGGGATTGGAAGGAGGGGAGCCCCCCCCCCCCCCGCCCCCTCCAGGGCGCCCAGCCTATGCCCAGCCACTGTCTCCCTGACGCCAAGTGCCAACGTCAATGGCATTTGTAACCGACAGTGGCCGCCCCCAACCGCTTTGGCAACTCCTCCAACCGCCTATCGAACCACTCCTAGGGCCGCTTCTGAGGTCCCTTCCCTTCTAATGCATCCCTGCCCACCATGACCCCCAAAACGAAGTTGTTGCGCAGTATTGTACATGAACACCAACGGCTGTGGGCTCTCTTGCTTATAACCACCCCTGAGCCTCCCCAAAGGGACCCCTTGGCTTGGGGTAATGGGGCACTATTCATCTTTTCCCTGCAACCCCCGCCACGGGGCCGGGGGGGGGTGTGTGTGCCCCCCTTTACGACCCCCCGACAGTGCCCACGCCCCTTTTAGGGTCACCATGCAGAGTCTTGCGGGTTGGCAGTGTGGCCCTAGACGACGGATATGCGCCGTGAAGCGTGAAACGGGTGGGGGAATGGGAGGAGCACTTGAGGAAACGGATGGAATGGAAGGGGGGATGTGGGGGGACGGGGAGGGGCGGTGGTTTGGGGGGCCTGACGAGGGCGCCCAGAGGGGGTTGGCGAAACAGGGGAGCCACGCGTGCGGGGGGGGCGGGGGGGGGGGGGCTGTGTAACGTAATCAGGCTGGTGGTCACTCGTGAATAAGTCTGCCGGATGGGGCTTTTCCACCCGCGCCTGCACCCCCACTCCCCCCCCCCCACACGGACACAAAGACCCACAGCAACGACACCATCACAGTGAGCAATGCGCCGGTTGTCAAGGAAGAGTGCTGCCCTGGCGCCAGGGAAGTACGGGGGGGGGGGGGTTGCGTCAGGGGACCATTGCGTGGGGGAAATTTCGCCTATCAGATTGGTGACACAATTTGTGCGCAGTTTGGGGCCTTTCCGGCGCTTTGTGTATCCCCCGTGGCGCCGGTAGCCCGGTGTTGTTGCCCTGTTGTCGGCAGTCAGTCAGTTTGTCAGGGCCGCTCATCTTCCTTCATTGGGAGGGAGAAGGTGGTCGGCGAGAATGTTTGTGAACTTGGTTTGAGTGGAAAAAAGGCCGCTTTTTTTTTTTTGACACTTGTTCCCTGTGGATGCGGCTGTGTATGCCTGTGGCATACGCCCCCTTCGTGTCGTGTGTCTGATGGCCCTGCACCAAAATTGGAGGTGCGACGCAATGCTCCTTGTCGCCGTTCTCCCCAGGCGAAATCCCCCCACCCCCCCCCTGTATTAGAATGGCCTTACACTGTAGGAGGAGGGGGGTAACCCCCACTGGACCCCCCCCCCCCCAAGACGAAAGTGACCGTCGTGGTAAAAAACGAAACATGCCATTGGGAAACTCTGGTTGGGCCATTTTGGTACACAAAATTTTGGGTCCCAGACCCCCCCCTCCCCCTCACAAGTCAGTGCTGGAGTCGGCAAACCCAGCATGGACTCGGAGTGTGCATCTGGGTGCACCTGGTCAACAGCCCGTCTCCGGGACAGCCGACCCCCGGAGTAGTCAAACAGGACAAGTCATCCAGGGGCTCCGTTGACCCAACCAAAACACCTTCGGGCCCACAGAGGGTCAGAATGAGCAGTGGCGAGAGGCCAATGGGCACCGCCAAAGGCAAACAACCGAATACCGAGGCCTTGTGCCGCACCCCCCCCCTCCCTCCGCCATCTACTGCTCCCGTGCCCTGCCCCCTCGCATCCGCAGGCCGGCATGCAATGCCTCAAGAAGCTGCGCCCCAGCCCAGGCTTCAAGAAGTTCCATTTCGGGCTGGAGTGCGCGTCGATGGTCGTGGGGAGCCTCTTTGTGCTGTACCCCGTTATCTCCCTCCGCAACCACCCGTCCCTCACCTGCATCAGCCTGAACCTCCGCTACGCCTTCTTCTCCCAGTCCTGGGCCCTGGAGCAGTTCCCGGGGCTGGTGGAGCTCAAGCACCTGCCGCTCCTGCAGACGCTGGACCTCGACTTGGGGCGGAACCCGCTGACGATGGACGCCGTCAGCTGCGTGGCGGAGTTCTCGGACGCCCCCTCTCTGCGGAGGCTGCGCGTGCTGCTGGACAACTGTTCCCTGGGCTTCGGCTCGGCGTGCCTCCTCGCGCAGCTGCGGAGGAACCGCAGCCTCTCCGACCTCCACGTCGACCTCAGGTGCTGCCGCGTGGGCGGTGGTGGGGTCCCGGGAAGGATTAGAATGGCTGCACACCGTCGGAGGAGGTGGGCTACCCCCCCCCCCCCTGGACCCCCCCCCAGACCAAAGTGACCCTTGTGGGGGGGACAATGAATACAATACCACCGGGGGAAAGTTTTAGAAAGGGACAAAATTGATGTGGACAGATTTGGAAACCCTACCTCATACCAAATACTTCCTTCAATTTTAGAGATGCGATGTGTCCAAATGTGTGCACCAGACACGGGCTGCAGGAGGAGTGGGTTTTCTGCGTGCTGCATGTGAATGCGCAACATAGAGATGAGACGCAGTGTCAACTGACACTGTGTTCTCTGTAGGGATACAATAAGGATGCAATAGGGACCCGCCCCCCCGTATGTGTGCGAGTTGTGCATCGCGTGAATGTGCTATGCTCTGCTTTGTACGAAAAGCAGGAAAGGCAAGATTTTTCCTCCGGCGCCTTTGGTGCCAACCCCCGGGGGGGCGGCCGGGCCAGGTCCTTGTATGCGACCCCCCCCCCCCCCGCCCCGGGTTTTGAAAGATTGTGGTGCCGGGTCGGCCACCAACAAGTGTCTCTAGAGAAAACTGTCCGGCGCCGAAGGCGCCAAATTTTTTTTCATACTATGTGTTTGTACTCAAAAAACTCAAAATACCCCCCCGCCCCCGTTGACTAACAACCCTCTCCGCACACTGGGCATCAGGGGCAACGAGCTTTGCGACACTGACATGTACGCCCTGGCGACGCTCAGCGAGACACCCTCGCTGACGACGCTGCGGCTGGAATTCAGTGAGCGCGCGTCGGACATCACCGTGAAGGGCATCGAGCAGTTGGGGTCGCTGAAGCACTGCACGTCGCTCACCTCCCTTCATTTGGTGCTGCCCCACGAGAAGTGCCATGGCAAGTCACGGGCCACCTGCCCCTCCTGCGGCCAGGGCCCACAGGTGTTTGCGCGCCCTGACCCCATACCAGGAGGATGGAGGGGGTTGAGGGATGGGATTGATTGAGGGCTCTCCTCGACTCGACTCTACTCTGGAGGGTGTTGTGTTGTGTTGTGTTGTGTTGTGTTGTGTTGTGTTGTGTTGTGTTGTGTTGTGTTGTGTTGTGTTGTGTTGTACTGTACTGTACTGTACTGTACTGTACTGTATTGTATTGTATTGTATTGTATTGTATTGTATTGTATTGTATTGTATTGTATTGTATTGTATTGTATTGTAGCAGAGTAGCGGAGAGAATCCCAATACGATGGGGGTAGACCGTTCCGGTGAGAGGCCAGCATTTATGAACCGTGCTTCGGTCTCACAGCCCACGGATCGGACTGCTTGTGGTCAAAAACGGTGTGTTTTGGGGTTCCACCCTATTTCAGAGATTGTGAACGCAACAGAACATGTGCCCAGATGATGCTCAAGTCTTCTCAGCTGTTCTATCTGCCCGCAAGCACACAAATTGACGATTTTTTTTTGCGCTTAGTTGTTGGGAAAAAGATATTTTCACCCTCCATCAGGGG
Organism: Eutreptiella sp. 'Long Island Sound 2002'; assembly: GCA_964036045.1. Lineage (NCBI taxonomy): Eukaryota > Euglenozoa > Euglenophyceae > Eutreptiales > Eutreptiaceae > Eutreptiella > Eutreptiella sp. 'Long Island Sound 2002'. The sequence goes on from OZ038397.1 coordinate 7,465,415, forward strand.
TTCTGAACCCACATAGACCTCTGTTTGATGATGCTGTTTTCTAAAGTTTAGTTTCTGCCCACAAGCACAAAAATGGACCGATTTTGGGCCAAAATGGCCGAAGAAGATATGATTTTTGTTGGTTTCATTCCACAGAAAAAGACATACCCACCCTGTGTCAATAGTGTGGAGTTCCGAACGATCAATGTATAGATGTTGCTTAGACGTTCTGAAACCCTTTTTCAAGCCCAATCCTACAACTTGACCCCAAAAGGTAGTCATGTTTAGTCAAAATAGGCCAAAATTGACCATTTGACAATGTCATAAATGGTGTGATTTTTTTTTTACTGCTGGACAGTCAACCCCCCCCGCCCGCCTGTTTTGAGAGTGCTCAATGCGAAGAGAGTAGTCAAAGAGGTCGGTGAACCTCCAAAACCGAACGTTTAGAGCCTTGTGCAACAAAAATAGCTTTTTTTTCATCAAAAATTGACCAAGAATGACCATTTTGGGGGCAAAAATGCTGTTTTTGTTGGTTGAAGTACACCCCAAGTACACCCAATAGGCGCCGCCACTGGCTAATGGAGCCAACCACCAAGGTCTTGTGCCAACCCCCCCCCCCCCCCACCCCTATTTCCAGGGGTTTCAATCCAAAAAGCTAGGAGCGAAGAGTCACCTCCTGCTGCATTGACTTGGGGTGCTGTCGGTGGTATGCTGATGTATGGCGTGTTGTGCTGCATTGGTGACATGGATTGAGGCACACCGCTGCCTCAGCCTCGCAAGTGATCCTCTCCGGGTGGTCTATCTTGCATGTGGTTGTGCATATGCCGTTGCCGGTGGTCCATGGCATCCCTAATGGGCCTCACAGGAGGCCATCTTTGTGGCTCACTCCTCATGCTACTCCGCTTATCTGAGAAGTCCGGATGCTTGTGCCGTGGGTCTCGTGATAGTTTGTGCTCTCGTTGTTGGCTGATTGGGGCAAATGGTTGCCTCCCAAGCGTTGCTTGGGAGGCATCGCGAGGGCATCTTGTGCACTCTGCAAGCCTCATGGGCAGCCCCTAGTGGGCAAGCCTCGTGCAGTGAGCCTGTGACACCACGTCGCTGTTGTCAAATACACACACTCACTCACACCCATTCCTTGATGGCAGCACTTATATGGTGCCTACAACCGGCGGGGAGTACTGTACAGTCAGTACAGTACAGTACAGTACAGTACAGTACAGTACTGTACTGGTACTGTACTGTACTGTACTGTACCACACCGCACCGCACCGCACTCCACTGCACTGGTGCGGTGCAGTGCAGTGCGGTGTGGTGCGGTCCAGTCCAGTACAATGTGGTGCAGTGCGGTGCAGTACAGTACACTGCACTGCACCCCACTGTCCTGTACTGTACCATACTGTACTGTACCATACTGTACTGTACCAGAGGGGGGAAAAATTAGGGGTTGAAAAAATTGATTTGGACAAGTCTCGAAGCCCTCCCTCGTACCAAATTTTCCCTTCAATTTTAAGGATTCTCTGTGCCATTACCACATCCATCCGGAGCCCACCAGGAAATAACAGCAACCATCCAGAGCCTGCCAGGAATCCACAATGAACATGCACGAGGAAGCAGCAGCAAGGGGCCTCATACCAAATTTTTCCTTCATTTCTAAGGAGCAATACCAATTTTTTACCCCCTTAATTTTGGTCATCCCAAAAAAAAAACCTCCTAAAATTTTTCCCCCCGTGGTACTGTACTACCGTACTCCACTAAGTTCCGGTGCATTCCACTGCATTCTACTCTACTCGCAGGTCCTTGTCGCCTCGTTGAGGGACGCTCCCACACTGACCTCGCTCGTTCTTGATGTGGGGCCCCGCGTGGAAGGAGGTAAGCTGGCGAAGGTGCTGGCGTCTCTCTGCCATGCACCAGCCCTCACGTCGCTTTCCCTCGGGATGCACCACAGTATGGTCGAGGACAGCCACGTGCAGCCCCTCGCCAAAATCAGACACGCACCGTTTCTGAAGTCCCTCTCACTGAACCTGAAATACAACAACCTGGGCCCCGCCAGTGGTCAGGCACTTGCAGAGCTCAGAAGCGCTCCGAGCCTCACCTCCCTCTCCTTGAACTTGGAGCGCAACCACTTAGGGGACGCCGGGGCGCGCGCGCTCGCCGCGCTCCGGACCTCTGCGTCCCTGACGGCGCTCACGCTGGGTCTCGATGAGAACGGGGTGGGCGCGCCGGGGCTGCAGGCTCTGGCTGCGTTAATGGACAACCCCGCGTTGATCGACCTCTGCCTCACCCCAAGGCCGCAGCGCCCCCAGGTCGTGTTGGATGACGACAGCATGTTTGGGTTCCTGGCAGGCATCTCCTGCATGACGGCGTGCTGATGAGGGCCTGTATGGCCGCCCAGACCGGGTAGACAGCGTTTGAGAATGTTGATCTTAAGCACCACTTCAATCTTTTTTCTGGTGCGAATCCTGTTTCATAGTAGCAAAGACCCCCGTCAGGGCTGGGTGTTACATGGTAATCATTGGTCATCTTTGGTACTCATTGGTAACGTTTGGTAATCATTGGCAATCATTGGTGATCGTGGAACTCCTAACTCGGCACCACTGGGGTGGGGTGGGGGGTGCCCCCCGCCATCCCCCCCCCTTAAAAGATTGGACCAAATTTTCTTCCGGGCTTTTGGCCAATCAAAAATTTATCTGGCGCCAAATGATTTAAAACCAAAAGTTTTCTTCGGCGCTTTTGGCGCCTTTAAAAGCTCAGCACCACCGGGGGGGCTGGACCCCCCCCCCCACCCACCCTCTTAGAAGGAGCCCTGCCCCCCGCCCCCCCTCGTGTGCACATTTCCCTGGTGCAGCCCGTCCGGCCAGGCAGGCCCAGTGGGCGCAGCTCCTCCGGCCGGGCAGGCTCGTTCCCTGCAGTGTGCCCTGTGGCGTGCGTGTGGCACACCTTTGGAATAACTCAGAAGGCGGCAATTCCCTCCCACGCTTTGCATATTGAGCCAGGGCCGTGGTCTGTCCTTTGTAGAGGGCACAGAAAATGCAGGGGGGATTGAGCGTAGGTAGGCACCAACAGCACGCTTCGGAGGTGCCGTAATTGTTGGTTGACTGCCACTGGGCCAGTAAGGTGCCTTCTGTCGTTTTTCGTGTTTTCTGTGTGAACATCCCCTTGTGTAAGGATCATGGTCTGGATGCACATTGCTCAACTTGTGGGCAAGGGGCTGGAGGGAGGGGATTGTGATGACCTCGCAAGGTGGTGTTGCTGGGGTTTAGGTAAAGAGTCTTGTGCTGAGGCCAGAGACGGCTACCCCACACGGCCTGCACAACGCTGGGGAATAAGACATGGAGCTTTGGGTGTTGGGCAAGGGGCCGGGTTTTTTTTTTACCCCCCCCCCCGCTTTGTTTTTTATGGCGGGCGGACTGAGAGGAAGCCTTTCAGATGTCCGACCACCCTTTTCCTGCAATTTCCCAACAGCGCAAAGAAAATACAGTGTTCAGATAACGCAGAAAAGAAAACTTTCTAAATCCATTCTAGTGATGCTCCATCGGTGCCACCCCCCAGCAGGAAGAATGAGAGGGTGCGAGTACGAGGCAGGTGGAGATTGTTCGTATCCTCCAAGCATCCTTCCCTGTCCTCCACACATTCTCACCGCTACACCCTTGTGTAAGCTGACAAATATTGCTGTTGCCCTAACCCTAACCATGACCTGATTGATTTGATGTTTTTCGCCACCCACAATTATCAACTAGCCCATGTAAAGCATGTTGCCCTGCCCATGCAGTTTGCAACCTCAGCAGCTCAAACATCCAAATTTCCAAAACCATGATTTCGAGCCGTGTAGCCCGTTTTCTCGTTTCCAAAAATGATCATTTTCAGCCTCCGGACCCCCTGCTCACGCCGCAGGTCTTGGTGTCGAGAACTGAACTGAGCTACCTCTCATGGGTGATGCACATCTGATGGAAGACAAAACGGCGTTTCCAACACATGCTGTTATACCCCCTGACACTGTGTGTATTGATGTGTCTCTGGGTAGTGTCCTCTCTGTGCATCACACACCGCTGTGTTTCTCAGCCTTGCGTTTTTCTTATGCTTCAGTTGCACACTGGGACTATCGCCTTGTGGGACAATCGTAGCATTGGACAGCTCTGATCCGTGATTCCGAGAGATTTCTCGAGTGCCATGGGGTGAGATGGCTTCGCCAGCTTACCATGACCCCCCCCCCCAACATGTAGCAACAAGTACTGAGCCTCTTGCAAGGGAGGGGGCCATGAAGCAACGGATACAGAGCTACCGAACACCCCCCGTGTCACAGGCTATTCGGTCATCGCCATTCAGTTCTTGAAACCCCCCCCCCCCGTGTAATAGCTATGCCCCTGTCCAAGCTACAGTAGGCGTAGGGACCGTATTAATTTGGTACCTAATTTTAATTCGGTACAAATGTAGTGCAGCCGCATAACACATGGGTTTGGTGACTGATTCTGATTCGGGGACGGACACCGATGAGGATAAACCCATTTCTGACCTCTCTTCCTCAAGTGATGATTTTAGTGACTCCGATGATAATCCCAATGAAGTTATTTGGGCTAAGGCTGCCCGAGGTGTGTGGGGAATGGCCCATGTCTTTGATGGGAAGTTGTACTTTACAAGAGACCACATGCAAGGCAATTTCATTCCCAAGAATATGAAGTTGCCCGAGCCCAAACCAGCCCCTCAACCTCGGGCAAAAGCATCTTCAAAGGCATCTTCAAGTGGTGAGCATGTGCAGTTGTTCCGCATGGTGTATGATCGCAAGAAGGGTTTCCAATCCAAACATTTGTAGGCTTCTCATGCCTCATTGCTTGGTATGAACCTGAAAATTCATGTCTCAAACACAATCTTGTGTTTCAGACGTGGAACGTGGGCGGAGGTTAAGGTGCACTCATACCATGCATTCACTCACGTGTGTGTTGGTAGTTGTATGTATCGTGCACAAGCCACGCTGTCTAAGCTACAGTAGGCGTAGGGACCGTATTAATTCCGTACTTTGGCGTAGCTATTACAAAGGGGGGGGTGCCACTGTACCATTCCGAATGTATTGTCCGGCTGCACAGCAGCTGTGGTTCGCAAGGGGGTGGGGTTTGTAAAATCTTCACCACAATTACCCCCTGTCCCCCTTGCCTGAGATACGGCCAGGTCAAAAAATGAATATGGTACCCCCCCCCCTTGCGCAAGCACTGCCTTGTCTAAGCACATGAGCCCGTGTTACCATCGTTTTGGTGGAGTTTTCTGACCACGGTTTTTATGGTCAGAAATGGAACATTGCGCAATTGTGCTTCGCTTGCAGAGGGAAAGGGGGGCTGCATCATGCTTGTGGTAGTTCCTCCTGCTCATACCAACATTCTGCATTGCAATTGATGTGATTTTCAGCCATGGTGCAGTTTGCTACACCTGGCATGGTTGTTAGGTACATCCGGTCCACCGGTGAACATGTCTCCGCAACAATCATTGGTCCTTCTACTCGTGGGGATGATTTCTTTCATGTGAAGTACATGCGGCATGAGCTTGAGCATCATGCTCCTATGGACCGTGTCCTTTTCCCAATCCGCAGCCCTTCCCCAGAACCTTCAGAGCCCTCTCCAAAACGAGGGCGATCAGCAACGGTGACACATGTTTTTTTGGTACCGCTTGTCGCGCGCAAGCACTGCCTTGTCTAAGCACGGGAGCCCGTGTTACCGTCGTTTTGCTGACTTTCAGGGTGCTTGTGCAAGGGGGGGGCGGGGTACCCCCCCCCCCCCCTTGTAATAGCCACGCCCTTGTCCAAGCTGCAGTAGGCGTAGGAACCGTATTAATTTGGTACCCAATGTTAATTCGGTACCAAATGTAGTGCAGCCACATAAGTCATGGTTTTGGTGACAAGTTCGCCAGTTACATAGGGTCATGGACACATTTGTTGTGAGTGTTTGCCCACTTGAACCCACGTTGCTCTGATTTTGGGGGTATTTCTGCACTATGCCCCTTTCTTGCACCAGCTCATCATGCAATCTTCTCTTTAATCCCGATGAAGTTATTTGGGCTAAGGCTGCCCGGGATGTGTGGGGAATGGCCCGTGTCTTTGATGGGAAGTTGTGCTTTGCAAGAGACCGCACACAAGGCAGTTTCATTTGAAGTTGCCTGAGCCCAAACCAGCCCCTAAACCTCGGGCAAAGGCATCTTCAAAGGCATCTTCAAGTGGTGACCATGTGCAGTTGTTCCGTATGGTGTATGATTGCAAGAAGGGTTTCCAACCCAAGGCTTCTCATGCCTCATTGCTTGTAGGCACATGGTCCCCTATCCCCTCTGTCCTTTTGGACAGAATGGAGTAAACAGGGAGTGGCATTTTTCGTGGCACAGCCCCACGCACTACCTCCTCGCACCACCACGGAAGTATGGCAGGCTTTCCACAAGTGCCCCCCTGCCAGCGTCCCACAAGGATTTTGTGCATCGGACCCTCTGGGAATGCCTCCAGCTAGGAGACCGACAAATAGGAAAACCATCCGGCACGCTTTGTTTCACTGCTCCCTGCTCAACATTGCTTCAACATGGCTTTCGCTAAAATTAACTGCAGTTCCAGCAACGGTGAGCCGATAGATGTCCAAAATCTAGTGCAGCACCACCCAGCAGAAGCAGTTTCCACGCCCCTGGGCTTCTGGGATGTGCGGCCATCATGGCCAATTGGAAAGTCCGTTGTGTTTGTAAGCGACATTCAGCCCTTTCTGGCACTATGGCAATGTTGCTTAAGGAGTGGGACTGCATCCTATCCCAATGGGAAAAATACCCTCCGCAGCTACCACTTTCCCAGCAGGATCTCAAAGCTTTCAGGCAGTCACTCTTACAGCTTTACAGCTCTCCCTCAACTGGGGCGGGGGGGGGAGGGATTGCGGTCCGCAGTTTACCGCAGTTTACCGCAATTTTACCGCACTTTTTCAGCAATGCCTCTTTTCAAAAATTTCATTCTTCCCCTGAGGAAAACTCTTGCCCTCCCTTCGCTGTTACCAGGCACACTGTACGTGTATGTGTTCTCATCTGTCCTGCATGTCATTTGTGTGGCAGGACGCTTGTCTGTTTTTGTGTTCCCAAGGGGAATGGCAGGCATATGTGGGGACAATTTAGGGACAAACTGGTCCTGCACACCTCCTCCAGTGGTGGGAGGCCCGCCTTGCATCACCTTTTAAAGACCGTGTCCTTTTCCTGGTTTTCATGGTGATGGGGACTGGCTCTGTGGAGCGGTTCTTTTCGTTTTGCAAATTTACTGACACGGACCAGACGTATTCAATGAGGGACAATGCCCGTCGTGTGGGTTTCATGGCCCATTATGATGGTGATGTGGCAGGATGGTTGGATTAGCTGCTTGTGCTGAAAGCTTTAGTGCAGTGCATGCTATGTGCTGAAAACCTCACTATACTACCAATTGGGTGCATAATTGGTCAAAACCTTTTTGCAAAAGTCCTGTGCTCCACCGCTGCTCATGGATGGCACAGAGTCTGGGGACCAAAAAGAAATGTACTGCAATTTTTACCTCAATTTTATCGCAATTTACCCCAATGTTACCGCAATTTTCAGGCTTGGGGGACCACAATGCCCCCCCCCCCCCTCCCAGCCCTCAACTCCGCACCGCCCACACACCCTCCCACCGCTGTACAGCAACGAGTGTGGCGCAGGCAAGAGAGGAAGCTATGCCTGGCCGACAAACTGGAACAGCAATTACTTGACCTTGAGTCAAACGGTTATGTGCTAGTTTTTACAGACGGCTCAGCTAACCATGCAGATGGTGTCGGATTGGTGGCAGGCTACGGCGTCTATTTCAGTGGCACCACAGCCCTCTCAGCTTTCCTCCCCATCTCATCGAAACAGTCCAACAATGTTGCAGAACTGCACGCTGCAGTCAGGGACTCCAAATTTGCAATTTTTTCAAAATGGCACTCTGCACAGACTCCAACTATGTCTACTGTGGGGCCACAGGTGTGGCCCCGTGGTGGCGTGTCCGTGGCTGGAAAGGTTCATCTGGCCCAGTGCCCACCACCCACCTCTGAGAACAACTGCTCCAGGAATTAGATCGAGAGGGTCGCATAGTCGAATGGGTCACAGTACCCCCCCCATGTTCCCACGCACCCACCCACAATTCTCAGCCCCAGGGATGTATTAGAATGACCGTAGGAGGAGCCCCCCCCGGACCCCGCGGTATCACTTTTGCGTCGGAAGGGGGGTCGTCCAAGAGGCAGACCTGGAGTTAGAGTGTATCCCAAAACTTGTAATTAGTGTATCCGTCTGTATCCCAGGCTTTAGAAGTGTGTATCCCAACTTTCAAGTGTGTGTATCACATGTGTATCCCAACTTTTTCTTCATTTATAGTCCTACGCGCTCAGTTTCCCAGACCTTCATTCCCTTGCGGCTCTTCCCCAGACACGATGAAGCAATTATCTTTGAAGCCGCATGTTCAGCCGCAAGCCACAGCTCCCTCTACAAAGGATGATGACTCCTCTTCTAGCTCAGGCTCCCCAGCCCCAGCTGCGAAGAAGAGACGGATATCCAAGGGGCAGCCAGAGTATATGCGGAGAACGAAGCGTAAACGTGTGTTCCAAGAAGCATGGAAGGTGGGGAGACCGTGGCTCTGTTGGGACCCAGATAAGGGCATGTGGTGCAGCACCTGCCATGCACACCGGAACAATATGGGTGTTGCTGGCCCGCCTTCACGCCGCAATACGTTGCTCAATCCAACACTCCTTTATCAATATCGCAGTGTGAAGGATCATTTGGAGTGTCGATATCATTTGCTCGCGGTGGGCCTGTCACAACGCTTGACAACACCCGTGGCCAGTCTACCCATACCCCTTCCTTCATCAATCTTGCCGCAGGTGCAGATCTTGTTCCGTACAGTGCTGTACATGGCAGGTACTGCTGGATCGTACAACCAAGGTCACATGTGTCACATAGGGCTTGCAGGGCTACCCTGCCACCGGTCCACTGGTGGCCTCCCTCCCCCTTTCGTGAACCAAACCGTAGGCCCACACCCCCCCACCAAAGCAAACGTGGCCCTGGGAACGGGCTGCTCGCACGGACCTCCTGCGAGTTCCCGACCGAGATCTTCCGGAAGGCCTGGGAGCTGGGCCTCGTCAACACCCACGTCCCGGTCAGCGCCGGGGGCCTGGGCCTGGGCGCCATTGAAGGGGTCCTCATCGCCGAGGGGCTGGCCTGGGGCTGCACGGGGATGATGACGGCGATGGAGGCGAACGGGCTGGCGGCGGCCCCCGTCATCATCGCCGGGAGCGACGCGCAGGAGAAGAAGTACCTGGGCCGCCTGACGGAGGCGCCGATTCAGGCGGCGTACTGCGTCACGGAGCCGGGGGCGGGCAGCGACGTGGCGGGCATCGGGACGAAGGCCGTGAAGCAGGGCGACAAGTGGGTGATCAACGGGTCGAAGATGTGGATCACGAATGGGGGTCTGCCCAGGGATGCAGTAGAAGGGAAGAGACCTCAGAGGCGGCCCCAGAAGCAGTCAGGCAGGCGGTTGGAGGAGGCTGTCAAAGCGGTTGGGGGCGGTTACTGTTGGTTACGAATGCCATTGAAGCAGTCACTTGGGGGACAGTAGCCGGGCATAGGTTGGGCGCCCTGGATGGGGGGGGGGGGGGGCTCCCCCCCTTCCAATGCATCCGTTGGTCTGCCTGCGCCCGATGGCCCCCTTGTCTGCCCCCCCCCCCCTCTACACGTGACAGCGCCATGAGCAGTGACAGTGACGCGCTGAGTGCGAGTGAATCGCCGCGAGCGGTAAAGCGACGACGCCCGGGTGTACAGGCAACAGGTTGCTGACCGGGTTCCGAGGGAGGGGGTAGGACCCCAAGCAGCCTAAGCAACATTCGATAGGACAAACTCAAGGTGACATTCGGCATTGATTGAACTGTGTGAGCTGTGACCAGGGATGCATCAGAGGGGAAGGGACCTCAGAGGCGGCCCCAAAAGCGGTTGGATTGGTGGTTGGAGGAGGTTGCCGATGCGGTTGGGGGCGGTCACTGTCGGTTACAAATGCCATTGAGGCTGGCAGTTGCCGTCAGGGGGACACTGGCTGGGCATGGGCTGGGCGCCCTAGAGGAGGGGGGTGGGGGGCTGCCCCCCCTATCCAATGCATCCCTGGCTGTGACTGTACAGCCTGTACCACGGGGGCTACATCGGTAGCGGAGTATCCGTTGCTTCACAACCTTCAGCGTCACACCGCCAACACGCCCAGAGCGCGCACGCGTCACACAGAACGACCAGCCCCTTCCCCTCACATCCCCCCTCCCCCGCACCCCCCACGAAGAGCAGCACTGCCAGGGGCGTTTGGCGTGAGGCGGCACGGGGCCACCAACAGCATCGCCGCAGACACCGAGCAGCAGCGGAGCGGAGTGCACCCCCCGAGTGCGCGCCACGCAGCCCCTCCCCGCCCAATAGTGGTCGCAAGGGACACGGAGGCCGCGACTCTGACGTCACGCACGGACGCGGGCGCATGGCTCTGGCGGCGCATTGCATGGACCAAGCTGCACATTGGACCTATGGTGTGTATGTCAATTGCGGGCCCTCCTTCGTCTTCAAGTTCGCAACGGAGTGACGTACGAGCTGCGGTACGGTTGCAAGTATGTGCCTATCGTCCTGAAGTTCCTGGCTGCCGTGGCAAGGAAGTATCTCCGCAAACTGTGGGTCACGTCAACTTTTCGGGCCATAATGACTGATGAGGTGAAGGTGGCGGATTCACAATGGCTGTCAACTGCAGCGAGATTTTACCTGGGCGACCAGTGCATCAATGTGCCAACTGGTTGTGGTGTATTACCTGCTGATGATCGTGATGCCAAGGCCAGCGGGAATGCTCTGGGCGACCCGTTCATGAAGAGTGCTATACATCCTTGGCTGGACGCTGCAGTGGTTGCTATCACGGTTGATGGAGCATCAGTGTTATTGTCTGGCCTTTGTGACCGGCTGCAACAACAAGCCCCACATACATTGTTCTGGTATTGTGCAGCACACCGAACAAAACGTGTCGATTTTGACGTCACAGAAGTTCCAAAGGCGGAGCGAGGGGAACATGACGCAGATGTTGTCCGAAAGGGGGCCAAACGGTTGAACAACATTTGGTCGCGCACTGCCAAGTTCTTCAATGTCTCAACAAGGTGCAAGAGTGAGGAGATTGCTGAAGTATCGCCGCCTGCAGAAAACACGAAAAAGACGCGCGCACCTTGTCTGCCCAATTCCATGTCAAACGGTCACAGTCAGGCCGTATTCGAGCTGCAAATTGTGTTCATGCCTGGGCATATGCAGCATCCACTTTGAAAGGCAACCAGCACTTGAACACTGTGAAATCGGCTGGAGCTCTGTGTGCAGTACCACTGTCTCAAAGTAGCTGTGAACAACTAAATTCCATCATCCAGCTTGTACACGGCGATCGCCGTCACTGTTTGAAGGCGACAGTGGCTGAGGATGAGATTGTGGTCCGTACAACCACTATGCCCCAAGAAGAACTCGTACATTCCGCAATACGGGAGTGGGCAACAGCAATTCACCGCCGGACCGCTTGCATCAAGGTAAACACCTCCACACCGGACATGGCTGATTCCTCCTATGAGGGTTTCTCCACCTCAGATGATAGTACCACGGACACAACATCCTCGGTGTCAGGCACAAGCTGCAGCGAATCTGAGTTGGATGGTGAGTCATCAAGTGGGAGTTCAACAAAGCCCTCAGTGACTGTTCCAGACATGGTGGCACATGCAGAACCGCCTGCACAATGTGCTCCAAAAGCAGAAGGAACACCAAAAGTAGATGCTCAGGTTGTTCACCATTGTCCAGTCTTCAAGCAAATGATGGACAAGAACGAGGTGTTGAGATCGTATGCAGTGCGCCTTAGAGGGTTTGGGGTACGATCGCATCGACACGCTGAAGTATATCAACGCGGATGACATGGCATCCATCAACATGCTAATGGGGCATTGTTGCCTGTTGCTGAATACAATCCAAAATTTGTCTGGTCACGCTAGTACAAGCCACGCTTCTTCATAGCATGTGCTTGGAGGGTGTGACTAAGATTTCCATTACGGTCATTTGGGGACAGGGTGCATGTTACCATAGCATGTATCCTGTGGGGGATGGCCAAGATTTCTCTTTCTTTTTTCATGGTTTGCATGTATCACATGTGTATCCAAGGGTTGTAGAGTGTGTATCTTGTGTGCATCCCTAAAACAAAAAGTGTGCATCTCGCGCTAATGCGGATGCGCTCTAACTCCAGGTTTGGCAAGAGGTGCTTTTCTGCCCCCGAGCCGGCAACGGGCAGGAAGACCCGGTCTCCCCCGTCCTGTTTTCGTTATGTCTGTCATTTGTTTTGTATGCCATTGAGCAGTTACAGCGGCTGCGCCCTTGATGTATGCGGACGACTTATGTGTCCTAACTGAAGGGAGCGCCATACACCAACGTATATGAATGAATATTTGTGTTGTTTCCTGCATTGCTTGGTGAAGGTTTTCGGCAGCTTTACGTTGTTGTGCATTTTGTTTGTTTCTTGCCATCTTGGGTATGTGTCAGAGTCGTTTTGCCCTGTCCATTCCGTTTTCGGAAAATATTTGCATTTGGCCAGTGGCACTCCTAGCGTTCAATTTAAGCTTGCTTGAAGGTGATATCTGAGGGGAAGTACGCTCTAGCAGTCAACGTCAACAGCACTGTTGGCAAAATCCAGGTTTTGAGTGGCAATATGCGTTCCCATAGTGAACGGTGCAGACTGGCTACAGCGAGGCTCTTCTTAGAGCTTCCACTAGGGGAAAGGCGAATCCCTCATCAGACGACAAATTGCCCATCCTCGCGCCCAAATATATCACACTCTCCAAATTGCGATACCCAGCAATAAGGCCCCATGCTGGATTCCTGCTACGTGCACCTCATCACTGGGGTGCAATACCCATTGAACTACGATGCAACACTTTGAGACGTTGAGTTTCAACCTTGAGTAGTAGCCAACTCAAAGGGCCACGCAACAAAGCGTGGACTACGAATCCCTAACCCCAACTCCAAAGGCCACACAACAAAGCGTGGATTGCGAATCCCTAACCCTACCTCAAGGGGCTCCGCAACAAAACGCGGATTGTGGGTCCCTAACCCCAACTCAAAGGGCGCAACAATAGTGACCAATATGGGGTTGTGAAACAAAAAAACAAGTGGAACACTCCACATTTCACATTGTGTACCACAATTCCACTGGGTAAGAAAAAGTCACTGCCATGTCTTTACTGGAGGGCTTGATCCAGGCTAAGCCCCCCTTAAAACCCTTTGTTGATGCTAAGACAAACTTAAGTGTTTTTATCTCTCTTTTGTTGCCTAAAGTACACTTTCTCAAAGTAACTAGGGTTCTGACCCTAGCCCCCCATGAAGTTCACCCCTACCACTCAACTGAGCGGAGGTACCTTCCTTCATGGAGGATATACCGAAATAAAACAGGCATTTCATGCTTTAGGCCTTGGAGGTTAAGCCTAGTGGTCTCCCACCCCAAGACCCCTATACTCAATTGTTTCTACCACTTATTGTGGTCCTACTTTGTAACTGTTTCTGAATTCAGTTGCTTGGCCAAGTCATTTTCTGTGTGGTCCTGACATCTATGCCCCTCAGTCCTAACCAGCACCATTTCACCCAAAAGAGTGCACATGAAGTGCCTAATGCAACCACTGAGGCAAGAGTCAGACCAATTTTCATATAAAATCTTTTGTATTGTCCATTTGTGATTGAATCTATGTGTATATACCTGCTTTGTCTATCTGCAGCCCTTCTGTGTTACACTGGATTCCAAAACCAATCATTGATTCGATCCACATCCTGTCCTTGCTCTACCCGCTGCTTTGGTTTGGGTTTTCAACTACAAAACCTGCAGGAATACATCAAAATACCTAGGGCATAATTCAAGGACATCTTTCTGGTAGCAGAGGCAGACCCTTTTGACCTTTTGAACCGACCCTGAGAAGAAGTGCAGCACAAAAGCTCAACAACAAGTTCATCATGTCCACGCCAAGCGTCAGGACCTGGCCCATCAGAACTGTCCAAGTACAAATGGGCAGCATGGCCCACCCAATGAGTGAACCACCATACCGAGCTCCAGATCATCTCAGTGGCGCATCTGGGTCCCAAGGAGATCCTGAACGCAGAAGGGCGGAAGAAAAAAAAGGCCTTACCACCGAGGCCTTAGCAGCACACGGTGGAGACAGCTTCAGTCACCTCCACAGATGTGTAGCTGCCTCAATATCCAGATCCAATTGTCCAGCTTCATCCTCAACTGCCATTGAAGGACCTGAGGAGTATGAGGAGCTGAAGAAGAAGATGGATGAGTACATCCTACATGAGGAGTACTACAAATCCATCCGTGGGGAAGATGGAGAGGAGCCATTGGCTGTACATGGATCCAGACCACGTACAGACCTGGGGTCCTACGCACACTCTGGTCCTCCGTCCACTGCATCCCTGCCAAGACGACTAAGACCTGAGTATCCAAGACCATGTTGTCCAACCCCAAGGGCTCCCGAAGTGGGGCCGACTCGAGTCGAAGAACAACATCATCCAAGGCCAACCTACGGTGCCCTGGATCATACGGCCGAGCTGTTGGCCAAACTCCTGTCTGGATCAGAAGATCCAGATGTGACGGCCGTATCAGAGGCCATTAAGGCTAAACTGGGTATTGCAGAACCCTTACCCAAGCCAGAGTTGCCCTCTCTCTCTCCAGGACTGAGTACCCTGGCCGAAGATCTCAAGAGATCAAGGGTCTCTAGGCTGTTGCCTAAGGTCACCTGCCCCAGCCCCTTTCACCCCCGTGCCAGGACAGTGCCTATGGCTGATCTACAGGACGTACCTGTCACGGAGAGTGAGAGAAGAGGGCTGTCAGCCCTGGCCCCTCTTGCCGGCGTGTCGCCTTCAGGCCTAACTCCGGGGGGTGGGAAGACGGGCAGACCAATTGCCCAGGCGAACATCCAGCTGGAACTGCCGGAGTTCGACCCCAAAAATCTGCCCGAATGGGCAGAAGAATTTGCAGAGTTCCTTTTGTTGACTGGCCAATCCCATGTGGATGTGGCCACCAAATGTTCACTGCTAAAACGCTCATGCAAAAAGAAATTTTTGCAAAAACAGGTGAAACAGATGGTGAAAACCTGTTCTACCTGGGCAGAGGTGAAACCAGACCGGGTGGTCAGGAGCAGAGGTCGCAGTGGCATGGGCAGCAACATTGCTTGGCATAGAAGACATAACGATTGTGTTGACTGAATAGTATCCTGCAAACAGATATGGTACACATAGCCAATGAAATACCTGATATGCACATATGAGAAATCCACCCTATCATCCAGTAATTGATATAACTACTAAACATCCAAGAATGCCTTATCCATCCCACATCCTATGTTCCTAACAAGGAAATGGAATATGATATACCCTATCCCACATATATCCCATATATAGGGCCATATAATGCTCCCTTAGGGGTAAAATGCCAGGGTAGGGTTGTGACCTGCTTCACCCCCCCACTTAAAACGACTGCCACGGGCAGGAAGTACATGCCCAAGAGGAACGTAGCAGTCACAAACAGCAGCAAATCACAGGTTAGTGTATTCCCTCCCATAGGGAATCGAACCTACGCAGGCAATCTCGAAGCCGGCCGCACGGCCGCTGAAGTAGCTTCGATCGGTGGGAATCGAACCACCGCCGGAATACAGAAATTGACCGACGGGATCCCGCAGGTCCCGCAATAAGTAGTAGGCGAAATCGCGAGCTGCGGCGCGTAGAGTCTGGTCCCTGCGTGTCGCATGAGGCATGTGGGGTCCAGCAGGTAAGGGCAGGTAGTTTTTCAAAGAATTAAAACTAAAGGCAAAGTGAAATCACACTTTTAAACAAAACTGAAGGTAATGGTACATGCGAAGCGGTGCGACGCGAAAGTGCAAAAATTTCACATGTTGAAAAAGAAAAACTGCCAGGAGTATTGACGGGAATGTCCAACAGTAACGTAGGACTGTGCCTGCACAAGGGAGCACGTGGGGAAACAAAGGTAGAGGTCAGGGATGCATGAATGACTTGTGCTCGCCACTGTCTTGTGCATGCCTAGGCCACTGAACAAACACGGCCACGATGGCCCACCGTGCGCGCGGTAGCTCACTAATTAGAGGAAAGAGGTCACGATGGCCTCAGGGTAAAAGAACCGCTGCAAACACTAGGCACAATGAGAAACACGGGTACGATGCCCACACCTTCCACCTTCGTGCTTTAGACAGTTTATGAGAGCTTGTATGTGCTTGATGTTGCTTGATGTGCTTGATTTAACGCTTGTAATAACGAGTGAGTTCTTGCTTGTAAGATGTAAGCTCGCTTGCTCACTTGCTTGTAAATTTCCAGACAAGGCCTAGCCAAAGGCCCACTTGCAAACTGACCCAACACACAGCAAGGACGAACCTGTGGAGTGTCACAGATGTGGAATTCCAAAAACCAGCCACAGCGGTGGTTGAATGCTACGGGCACGGCTCAGCCAAGGGCCGTGTCCGTGTGGATGCTTAATTTAGCATGTGTGTCACACGTGATGCACCACGTAGAGGGTAAAGGAGGAGGTACGGAGATGGGATGAGGGTGTGAGTAGACACACTTAAATAGACAAACCTCAAAACCATATAATAATAACCTGACCTCACTGCTAGCCCCTCACCTAGGAGCCATACTACGTATATATATCATATATACACATAATAGAGCGATGCACACCGACAAACACAAGACACACTTGTGCGCGCACACCCATTGGCAGGGCCCGGGGGCACACACTCGCCCGGAGGGCATCACAGAGTGTGGGTCTCGCGGTGGCGGCCGTGGGGCACGTGATGGGGGCACTCCACACATACGGCACGTGCAAGAGCTTCCACAAACTACTCACGTACACACAACAAACAGTAAGCATATCCACAATAGAACACGTGTATAGATACGCCACCTTGTTGCTTGGTGTTCGTGTGTGTCTTGGGGGCGTGCGTATAAACACTTAGGTTAGCTTGCGTGTTACCTTTGTCGGTGGGTGTGCAACCGGCGGGCCGTAGCGCAGGGGGTCACCTCCAGGTCGCAAATTGGGGAGGTCGCCCGTACGGTCCCGCTGGTGAATCAGCCCACCCTGCTCCCCGGTGGCACGAGGACACGCCCCGAAGGAGTTTTACTCCCCCAACCCCTCTACACCGTGTATGACGGATTCATGTTTACACCTCTGTGTGTAAACTTGGGCCGGTGTACACGGCTACAAAACCCCAAAGGTAGGTGTCAACCTAGGTCTTGCTTGTTCGGGGGGCGGGTGATAACCAACGTAATAGGCAACCATATAATCCCGTAACTAAATTAATGGCATGCGCACACACACGCTACCATTGGCCACGGGCACACCCGGTTTTGGTGTGTCTCGGACAGAGAGACTCGTGTGTGTTGTGGAAATCCAAGTCCACGCACGGGTCTCTATAAAGAAAAATGCCACGCCCATATCCCAACCCGTTTGGTTGGGTGTTGGGATAGAGGACCCCTCGGGTGTTGTGGAAATCCAAGTCCACTCGTGGGGAACCCTAG
This sequence comes from Eutreptiella sp. 'Long Island Sound 2002', assembly GCA_964036045.1. NCBI lineage: Eukaryota > Euglenozoa > Euglenophyceae > Eutreptiales > Eutreptiaceae > Eutreptiella > Eutreptiella sp. 'Long Island Sound 2002'. The sequence continues at coordinate 7,482,971 of OZ038397.1, forward strand.
AGAAAACATTAATATACATATTCTCTCATAAACATATGCATGTGCACACTCGCCCTTTTCATCATATTGTCTGTTCCCTCTCGTTGCAGGCAGGAATTCCCCCGCGAAATTCATCAAGGACATGAAGAGCACACCCAGCCAGCATGCGGCCCCATGCAATGGCAATGGAGGGTACCCACTCCCAACCCGGGCACGCATAGCAGCCGGGGACGAATACCCAGGCGGCGGAGACGGCCCAAATCCGCAACGCCACTCCTTGCCTTTGAAGACCCCACCCACTCATAGAGTGACGGGGCAAAGGCACCCATTGCAATTCATATTAGAATACTTGTGTTGTAGAGGACGACCCCTCCCTCTAGGCTTAAGTCCTCGCCGTATGTAGTGGCAATTTTGCACGCCACGAAATTTTTTCCACGTAATGTGAGCCACACGAGTACTTCGTACCTTGTATACCTACCCTCGTGTGGACAAGGGCAAATCGGTGGAAAACCATCACGCCCAACACAAAAAGGGAAAATGGGTTGTACCCGCCAACCCAACGAAGTTTTCAAGCCTTCGCCATTTTGAGCAAATGATTTAGCTCGTTGGCTTGGGTCACGGGTCAGGGACGGTCGTGGGGTCGTGGTTTCGGTACGGGGCGGCACTCCGAAACCTTGCAAACACCACCATGCGCACAACCCGGCAGAGTCTTCGGGAAGTGCTTGCCACGTTGTTAGCACCCTTGACAGGGGGCGTCATCGTGGGCAGGACTGACGGCAGTAGTCCTGGTGGTGGTAGGAGTGCTCCAGTAAGACCCAAGGATAGGGGTTTGAATGGCATTAAGACCCCCGAAAGAACACGTCCCACTTCCGCCCCAGGCTATATGCCACGCCACCCCACCCCAAGGACTCTCAAGCCTTTAGCGGTGAGAGAGGTAGACGGTGGGGTAAACCTGCGGTACCCACCGCCCTGCTCCGGTGGGGATTTTTGTAACCGAGGAGCGCGCCGTGCATGCACATCTTCTTTCCTGTCTCCCACCGCTTCTCGCTCTCTCCTCCCTTCCCCAGACAATAATATATCCATATTGGTTAGGGTTTTCTTTTCGTGGCACGCTCATGAGAGCGGTCCACCAAGGTGGGCAAGGATGTCAACGGTTTGGGTGAGATTCTGTTTCTGCAAGTAATCTCTCCAAACTTTGTTGTAGGACGGTAAGAAGGTTTCAACGGGTTCCTCGGTATCCCAATCTTTGGTATAACCCTCCCACCGCACCTTGAAGAGAAGTCTCTTGCGGTAAGTACGGTGACTTAATATCTTCTTGACATTATAGGTGTCCTCCTCAAACTGGGAGGGCACCCTAGCAACCTCCTCCGTGTAATTTAGAGGCACGGGGGAGCGAGGGGAGTTGACCGTTTTCATTAAACAATCAACGTGGACGTCAACTAACCTCCGTTGGTCCACTTGAATAACATAGAGGTCGTGCGCCTTCTTGGCCACAACCTCATAGGGCCCATCCCAATAGGGACAGGTCTTATCGCCAAGATTTTTGCGTTGGCGACGGACCCATACGCGGTCCCCTTTTGAGAAATTGGGGGACATCCTCCTACTCTTATTATACTTACGAGCCATTGTCTCTTGCACTTGAATCATAGCCCTCCGTGCAAGAGCAATAAGCTCCTCACGCCGTTGGAAGTAGTGAGCGGCGTCTTGGGCCACCCCCTTAGGCTCAGCAAGAGGAGGCCCCTTAGTACGGTTGTGTTTACCAAACACAATCTCATTAGGTGTATAACCTGAAGGACCTGTAGTCTCATGCCACGCTCGTACAACGGCGGGCAAAACCTCTACCCAATTAGTTTTCTTCTTCTTCAAGGTAATGGCTTTAGCAACGGCACGCCTTAGCTGCTTGCCAGTATTTTCGGCCTTGCCATTACCTTGGTGCCTACCCGCGAGACACATAGTCGAGCGGGCACCAATCTTAGAACAAAGGGTTTGGAAATATTGGCTCACAAATTGTGGCCCACGGTCGGAGCATATTTCACGAGGGGCTCCGAACCTATCCACCCAGCGCTCCATTACCAAATGGGCCGCTCTTCTCCCCGTTAGCCCTTCATCCTTGTCTCCATGACGGGGTTTAGGAATAGGGATCGCGATGAGGTAGCCGGAAAGCCGGCATACACATAGGAGCATTCGGTCATACACCTCTCCATCGTGGGAGGTGGAAGGGTAGTGAAACACATCAAGCGCTATGGAGTCCATGGGCTCCATAGGTATAGGCATAGGGGTCATGTACCCTTGCTTGCGCTTGGTGTCATGCTTGTGAATGGCACATGAGGGACACGTTTGACATTGCAGTTCCACTGCTTTGTACAACCCCTCACCTTCCACGCCATGGTTAATTTCCTTCCAGTGTTTTTCCACACTGGAGGTAGTTAAGTGAAATGCATCATGGTATTCGGCTACCAAACGATGCACTAGCGGCGTAGGAACACACCACCGTCCATTACGGACGAGCTTGTTATCCACCAACCTCACTCCATCTTGGAAGCTCCCATTCAAGGCATCTTGCCACATTTGTTTGTAGCGTTGACAATTTGGGTAGTGTTTAGCCCAATTTATCTCAAAAACATTGGGAGCATCCTCCCCATGTATAGGAGTTGCTTTTTTGTGGGACTTCCAAGATTTTTTTATCTTGACAATTCGCTCCAGTCTCCGAAGCTTTCTCTTTTGCTTCGTCCCCCCCCCCACTGGAGGCGAAGCCAGAGGGGGTGGATCACACGCGGGTGCCCCTTGAGCCCGAGGCGCCGCCTTAGACCTAGTAACAACGGGCGCCACAACCGCCCTAAATACAAGGGGGCGGGCGAGAAGTTCCTCCTTCTCGGCCGCCATCATGTCCCGCACATCCCCGGCCGCTTGGGCCGTTCCATGTATGGACACATCACCCAACGCCGGGTTAGCAGGGTAAGCCCAACGGGACAAGAAATCACCCACGGGGTTCACTGGCCCCGGAGTGTAAACCACATGGAGGTCGAATTTAGAGAACAATTCATGCCAACGTGCTTGGCGTGGAGAGGGACCCCCCACGGTTTTGAGGTCCTCCGTAGCCCAATTTTCAAGGCTACGGTGGTCCGTACGGACCTCCACGCGCTTGTTCCCCACCCAACCATGCCATTTTAAGAGCGCCGCCACTATGGCGTAGCATTCTTTCTCCCGAGGGCTCCAATTCAATTGGCTGCCTGACAATTTGCGGGGAAAAAAAGGCAAGGGGGCGTAGGGCACCATCGGGACCTTCCTGCTGTAGGGCCGCCCCCACCGCCCAATTACTAGCGTCCGGGGTGAGGACAAAGTCCTTATCCCAATCGGCTAGTTGAAGGGGAACAATATCCGTAATAGCACGCTTGAGCTTCAAAAAGGCCTCGTTAGCCGAAGCATTCCACGTTAGGCCTATCTTTTTGCCATTCTTATGCTTAGGCAAATCCTTCAACATATTAATCAAAGGGGTAGCTATGGAGGCGTAGTGTTGGACATAGCCCGAATAATAGTTGGCGAGCCCCAAGAACCCCCGGAGCTCCTGAACATTATCCGGTTTGTCCCAACGCTCAAGCGCCAACATTTTCCCTGGCGCCGGCCGACGTGTGCCATTTTCCAACACATGGCCACAAAACTCAACCGAACGAACAAAGAAATCGGTTTTGCTAACCGAAGCAACCAACTCCTCTTTTCGTAGCCTATCCAACACGGCACGCACGTCGCGGTCGTGGTTAGCCAATAGCTCCTCCTCCGTCGCACCGGAGGAACCAATAATAATATCATCAATATATACGTCCGCACAATCCAAACCCTGCAAAACATGGTCCATGACCCGTTGAAAAATAGCGGGCCCATTCTTGATACCCATAGGCATAACACGCCATTGGTATCGCTTACCCGCCAAATTCATGGCGGTCTTAGCCCGGGATTCAGGGTGAAGGGGAATTTGATGAAACCCTTTACTCAAGTCCACAATAGTGAAAATCTTGTGTTTGGATTGATTTTCCAACATGTTTTCTATGAGGGGGAGGGGGTGTGCGTCGGGCAAGGTAGCCTCATTAAGTTGGCGGTAGTCCACCACGAGGCGCCATTTTCCTTTCTCTTTCTTGGGCACAACGAAACCGTTGGACGCCCATTCGGAGGCAGGGCACGGCTCAATCCAGCCACGAGCCAAAAAGTCCTCCACTATTTCTTGCTCCGCCGCGGCACGCTCCCCCACCAACCGTATAGGTTTTACGGACTTGGGTTTGGCGTTCGGGTATAGGTCAAGTTTAGCAAACCCCAACCGCTCCGTACCACGGACCTTAGGGTGTTCCTGGTCCGGACGGAGACGAACCTCCCCACTAAAAACATCCCGCTCGTAGTCCGCGAGAATGCGTTTCCTCATGAGCTCCACCTCCGGAGACACAATAGGCTCTTGGGTGGTGACAACGCCACCCACACGAGAAGCCGCCAACAATCGTGTGGCGCCTTTACGTTTTCGGTAACGTTTAACGGTAGTGGCCCCCCCACCCAATAACTCTCGTTCAATTTTCGCAATGCGTGAACGCACGCATTCTTGCGCCTCCAAATCTTCGGGGGTAGGATCAAGAGTAACGGGTGCGAGGAGTTTTTTATGGGTCGCCTGATACGTGAGGGTGCGCACCGAAGCCAAATGGTTAGGCACCCTTTCATCCTCCGACTCTTCCTCCGAGGTCATGCCCGGCTCGCCATCCGTGTCGGGGTTAGAGACGGCCGGTGCCAAAACGGAGGCCACATGACATTTAGTGGCCGCCAAATTTTCCTCCGCAATACCACCGTCCACGTATAGCGCCACCGTGGACCAACCCCGTTGAGGAAGGGGCGTGAGGTGGTCATTCTGATAGAGACAGGCTTTAGTCTCTGGCCCAGGAAGGTGGTACCCTTGCAAAGTAATTTCCATAAGGCGTTTCCACCACTCCCTATGTGTCCACTTCGGCCCTACGACGATGGCTCGTAGTTTTTCTTGCCGAATTTTCCGAACACAATCGGAAAACCGATGATAGGGAGGGCACATCCAATACAATTTGGAGGGGTCCGCGGGAGTGGAAAAGAAATCTTCAAGCGGCGAAACCCAACGGGTAGCCTGAGCCATACCCGGGACCCTATTGAAGGCGTCCACGTCGGGGTTTTTGCCAAATTGTTTTTTGACACGTGCGGCCCAATATGGCGTGAGGCCATAGTCAGACTGGGTCCACATGGACCCATCACGCCGCGTAGGTAGAACATCACGGGCAAGGGCTTCGGGAGCAAATTCAACGAGCTCCAAAGCACAAGCCCGGTCCTGTACGGGGGCCACGGAGGAAGCGGTCAAGGCATAGGATATGTGTTTCTCGGCCTCAACACGGTTAGGCGGTTCGCCACCAGGGGGCGTAACCACAATGGCCGGGGCAGGGTGCGTAGGAGCGACCGCCCCAATAACTGGAACGGTTAGGCCCCACACGGACTGACGTGACACCTTACCATGAATGGGTTTCACCAAAAATGGTTTGCCGGTTCGCGGAGCCTCACGGAAGTCCTCAATCCAAAAACGGGAGTGCACTGGATGGTGAGAGTACAAACAATTGAAACGGGCAAAATGGCTCACACAATGTTCGTAACCCCATGGGTGCCCCAAAACCATATCCCAAGGTAAATTCGGGACAAGGTACGGGGACACGCCATACTGGGCAACACGAGGAAGTGAAACACTACCATCCACAACCCCCGTAAATTGAATTTTGACGTCTATCTGCTCGTCCCCCCCTGGCAAAGGCGTCTCATTATCTGCTTGGAGTAGGCGCCTCCGTTGGGGGGATTCATATTTTTCGGAGAGTTGGTCTCCAAAAACATTGGGGTTGGCCAAAGCGACCGCTTGGCACCCAAAATCCACCAAAACACGGAGGGCCTTGCGTTCTCCATTGGGCAAAACAACCTGAACGGAAAGTTCGGTTTGAATCTCACTAGTCACTATATGCCCCTTCATGACTCTCGATGGAACGAGAGCCACGGTAGTGTCACAGGGGTGCCCGAGGTTTTCTTCTTTCGAAGGGGGCGCCTCTGGGCACCTCTACCAACGTCCGCGCCCGTTCGGCGCTCCCTTGCCTCCTTTATCGCCCTTGCCGCCGCCACCCTTATAACCACCACCACCCTTATCACCACCGCCACCCTTATCGCCACCCTTAGGCTTACCACCTTTAGACTTACCCGCAATGTTCCAATGAGTGTCATTGCACGGAGAATTAGGCTTACACGTCCAAAGGGTGGTATTGGTGGCACCCCAATCAATCCAAGACATGTCCATATCCGTTTGTTTACGTGTTTTCCAATGTTTGGAACACGGAACCCAAAAGGTAGGTGGCGGTTTAGCCCCGGGGTCGACGGGTTTCTTCGCCGGAGGTTTAGAGTGACCCACGGCGTTGACGGAGGTGTCAGCGGGTTTGGAGGTGTCAGGGTCCGCCGTAGCCTCCGCGTTAACCGCATTCACCGCGGTTTTATTGTGAGAAGGGCGATGAGTGTACGTCACCGTCGTCCTGTCTCCTTTATTGAGGCGTTCGAGAGCTTCCCTCTCCGACACGCTTTTATGGGCAAGGGCGTAGATTTCCGCAGGCTTCAAACGAGGCCTACGTTGCTCCACTTTCATAGTGTAGCCGCGTGTGTGAGGTGTGTTGTTGAGTTTCAAGATCCACTCCTGGAGAGCCGGGTCTTTGCAGTCAACTATCACCCCCGGCCCCGAATAGGAAACAATCTCAGGAACCGTAGTGCAAGCTTGAGCGCTATATTTCCTGAGTTCTTTTTCGAATGGGGCGCGACCCGGCGAAGGGTCAAGGCCACTAAAATCCACCACATAGCTGTCTGGGCTATTCTTAGCCTCTTGCTTGACGACCTTCTCCTTGATCCACGGGAGCTTGCTTAGGAGCTGCTCCCGGATCACGTGGGGACGAGTCTCATTGCTCAGAGGCAACAAACGTTGCCAACGAGCATAGAAATCTTCGAGGTCGATGAGGGTCACTTGCCCTCTAACCACCCTGGGGGTGAGGGCTCGCCACCTTTCATCAGCCCTTGAGGGGTCATACTCGTGGAAACGTTGTTCCAAAAAGTCCCACAACTCTTTGAGGGTGGGGGCCGTGCGTGTGTGGTGGGTGGCCTCGGCAACCCGGGCGTTGATGATCGCCTTTAGCCATGGGGGCAAGGTACTCAAAATCATTTTTGCCTCGTTGGCTTTTCGGTACATGGGATCACACCCCCCCAACCATTGTTGAAGCTTCTCCACCCACTCGTCGTAGCACTCTAGCTGCCCATTAAATTGCGGTTTAGGCATATCACTATCCTCCACCGCTTTGGTGTAACTATTTTGCACCATAGGCATTTGGTACGGGTGGTAAGCAGGGGGAGCCATGGTTGGGGGTGCACCTCCACTTGCACTTGGTGCAACCTTCACTGGAGAGACTGTACACGTATCAGTAGGATGAGAGGGCGTGTACGAAGGTTTACCAGGGGAAGTGAAAACATTTTTCGTGAGGGGATTAATGTTCCCCAACGAAGAGGTGTTCTCCTCTTCATTGGCCCACGGGGCCGTAGGCTCCGTGGGGTGTTCTTCGCCCTTAGGCGTCGCCCTCCACTCGGGAACAGCACGTTCCTTCTGCTTTTCGGCGATTCCCCTCCACGATGTAGGTTCTTGGGGGTGGGGGTGTTCGTGGTGTTCTTCCCCCCCCCTCGGCCACCCCGAATCCGGACAAGCGTTCGGATGGTAGATGCAATCGTGGGATGGGTGGACGGAGAAAGGAAGGACACACCCACCACCGGATGAACCGGATGGCGCGCCCATGGGCGCCGTAGGCGCCGCCGGTGTAGGATCAGGAACGGGCGGAGGCGCCGATGGCGGGGGTGGGACCACCGTAACGGGTTCCGCAGGCGTGGAGTACCAGTGGTCCCACGCATCGATCCTAGATGCAACGGCGGCGTAACGTGCAGCGAGCGACTCCACTGCGCTAAAGCACTTAGCCGTGTTGCCGTTGGACATCTTAAGATGATCCGACACACTAGCCTCCACCGCCTTAGAATCCCGCTGGTAGCCCTGAACCACCGCGTCAAACTTAGCCAACGTAGACAAGATTTGGGTCATCCGGTCCCCGTAGGACTTACTGATGCCCACGGTAGAGGCTACTGCCTGAGAAAGTTCCTGATGGGATCGCTGCAACTCCAGATTCTGATTTCGCAGGTCCCTCACCTGTGCCATCAGAGATTGGATGCACGTTTCGTAGTGCACCACACACCGGGGACAGCCACAGGTGTGCTGTAGGTCGTCCTCCCCCCGTGTAGGAGTGGGGCCCCCAGAATGTCGAAAAGATGGACCCCCCCCTCCACGAGGAGGAGATGACCCACCACCGCCCCCCCCAGCAGCCCCCCCTGCCACGGAGGGACCAGAGGGCCCCCCCGCAGGGCGAGACGGGGGTGTGGGGCGCGCAGCAACAGGCGCTGGCGCCCCCCCACCAGAGGGATGTCCCCCCCCCGAACCCCCACCACTAGATGGCCGAACCAGGTGCGGGATTCCTTGCACGTGCTCGATGTAAGCGACCTGGCGGTGGCGGGGTGACGGCGGAGGGGGAACATGACCAACAGTATTCGGTCGTGGCGGTGGGGGTGGGGAATCGTCCACCACAATATACTGTGGTGACTCATGAACCACCATAGGTGATCGAGTTCTCGGATGGGAAGCAAAAACAGGCTCCGATCCCGTTGCAACCGCTGGATCCCCCCCCCAATTGGGCAGTTGGGGGTCCTCCGTAGGAGATGTTTTTGTGGGGGGAGAGACCAAATTTATTGGGAGGGTTGCTGAACCTCCCTCCACCTGATTCCCTCCCCCCCAGCACAGATTGTTGACCTTCGGCATTGCCGGAGAATCATCCACTAGGGATGGACGATCTTTCGTGCCACTCATAGGCACTGGAGATGTAGTACCGGCCCGGTCCTCCGTAGGCTCCGGAGATTCCACGACAAGACACGGGCGGTTTTTGACGCCGCTCATAGGCACCGGGGACTCTTCCACAGCAATGAATTGAGGGGCCGGAGAGTCCTCCACCGTGATGTAGTGGGGGGCCGGGGATTCTTCCACAAGCATGGGGCGATCCCTGGTCCCTGACATAGGTTCAGGAGGTGCAGGCGACGAGGCAACGGAAATAGGGGAATGATGGAGTTCATGACGTTCCAACACTCCAATCTCCTCCTCCTCATCGTCGTTCCACTGCTCAACCGCCAGGGGGAACCACTGGTCACACTCATCCTCCTCGATTTGCGTGGGGGATTCCTCGATGATCGTAGGATTTAGCCTGGATCCGCTCGGGGGATTGGGATACGCTCCCAAGGCAGGAGATTCCTCCACCAGGGAGGGAAACCGCCGCGATCCACTCATTGGAGTGGGCGACGATTCCACCACAGTGGGGTTCTGCCTAGTCCCCGACAGGGCTTGCTGGATCAGGGCCACGGCATCTCGAGCCGGACCCAGATGGCCATGGGGATCAGGCGTGCGCGCGAGGACTCGACGGTTTTCAGCGTCGAGTTGGTCAACAATGGGGCTGATGGGCCCTGCCGCAAACAGGTTCTTTCTGACCTGAGGCTCTGGCAACCCCCCTAGCGACGGAGGAGTGCCAGAGTCGACCACGATAGGCCCCATTGGCGAAGCCATCGTACCCCAGTCGGCAGCGCGTGAGGGCGCAGCGTTCGTACGCTCGATCACCCCAGTAAATTGGTCGATTACTGCCCGATTCTCGGCGCTAGTAACGGTTCCCGAGCCCATAATAGGCGATTGTGGTCCTCTTATCGCTCCCTGAGGGTGGCCGTCTATTTCCCCCCCAACCATCCCAGGTACACCAGCTGGATTTCGAGGATGGGGGGCCCCGATGGGAACATTCGGGGATTTCGGAAACTTAGGATTTGTAGCCACTTGGGGCTTGGCCCGTTTTTGCGGCCCCTGCCCGGTCGATGGGGTCAGGGCCGAGGAGGTCCTGAGAGTGGGGACCTGGACACCCTCAGCTATCCCTCCCGGGGAAGAGATTTTGACTTGAATCTGGTCCACGATTTCGCGGACCGATCGCTTTCCGCGATGCCAAGCGCCCAACAGAGACGAAAAATTTTCGCCTCTGCTACCATGAAACCAGACCGGGTGGTCAGGAGCAGAGGTCGCAGTGGCATGGGCAGCAACATTGCTTGGCATAGAAGACATAACGATTGTGTTGACTGAATAGTATCCTGCAAACAGATATGGTACACATAGCCAATGAAATACCTGATATGCACATATGAGAAATCCACCCTATCATCCAGTAATTGATATAACTACTAAACATCCAAGAATGCCTTATCCATCCCACATCCTATGTTCCTAACAAGGAAATGGAATATGATATACCCTATCCCACATATATCCCATATATAGGGCCATATAATGCTCCCTTAGGGGTAAAATGCCAGGGTAGGGTTGTGACCTGCTTCAGAGGTACTCCTGAGGTTAGAGAAAACATTCCCAGTCTATGAGACTGACCTCAGCGTACGCACACAGATCGAGGAGCTACCTATGCTCCCGGAGTTTCCATCCGCTGCGCGAATTTCTGAGTATGTGTGCGACTTGGAGTACTTGTTTTCGAGGATGAATGTGGGCTCCTACGGAGCCACTGAGCCCCACCTGTGGCTCATGAGTAAGATCCCCCAGCGTACGTGGGATGATTGCCGCTCCACCTCTGAGAGGAAGAGCAGGACCCACTCGTACGATGAACTGGTGGATCTCTTGATTGAGCTGGCTCTTGAGAGAGAGAATGACTCCCACATGGAGAAATTCCTCAAGAAGCATTTGGGACGAGGTGGTACCCCTACCCCCGAACGTGGCGAAGGGAAGGGGCATAAAAATCCCACTAACATCAACCAGGGAGGTGGTAAAGGGAGGGGCAACCTACGTGCCATGAACGAGGTTCAACCTGATGCAGGCACATCCCCCCTGTTCTACTGCCGACCTGTCAATGACAAGGGGGGACCTTGTCATGCCTCTGACTGCGATCTCCGCAGTGTCTGTATGCTGCAGATGAAACGTCAGCAGCATACCAAAGATGGGAAAACTGTGACCCATCAGGACCATTTCAGGTGTACCATCACCTGTGGTTACTGTGGCAAACGTCGTCACTACGAGGACGAATGCCACATCAAGAAACGCGAGAGTGACAAACTCAAGCGTCAGGAGGCGGAGCGCCAGAAGACCCAGACGCCCGCCAGAAATCCACCGAACGGGGATAAAGGTGGTAAAGGAGGTGGCAAGGGGGGTGGCAAAACTGGACCCCCTAACCCCCAGAGGCGCTCATCAGCGCCTGTTGCTACACCCACTCCTGCTGCTACACCCGCTCCTGCCGCAGGTGACCCTAAGAAACGCCCCCAAGGGGATAACGCTACCCCTGAGGGGAATAATTCCAAGAAGAGGCGCTTGGCCTGGATGGCCAAGTCCCTCATGGCTGCAGGGGTGGATGTAAAATTCCCTGATGAGGAATAGGGGGGCGGCTCCGAAGAGGAGGACTTGGTTTTCTGGATCCCCGTGAAAATCGGGGATCAGGTTTTTCGAGCGGTGCTTGATACCGGTGCAACACTTTCCATAGTGGCCCGGCGCCTGCTTAAGACTTTCAGGAAAACTAAGACCGTGGCCATAAGAGTAGGGGATGGGCGTACCATCCATTCCTTGGGGGGGGTCGATGTGACCATATGTCTGGGCGACGAAACCGTGACCCAACACTGCAGAGTGTTGGACACTGACGCCTTTGACATCGTCATTGGCACTGACTTTCTACGAAGAAACCCCCAGGTAAAAATGCTGTCCCTACAGCGTCCCTATTCTTTGCACTGCGACTTTGGCAGTGGGCTATTCTCCGTTCCTTTGGAGCTGTCAGGACGAAAAGAGTCTGGGCTGCGCTACGCATCCAAGACGAACTATAGTACTGAAAACTACCAACTGGCCCGTCACGTTGTTGAAAATGAACTGGCGGCCCTTCAGGTAAACCTGGATGAGATCCAGGTGGAATTGTTTGCGAGCCAACAACAGCACATCATGCAGTTGTACTGCTCGAAACAACTGAACAATGCTTTCCGTTTCTTCTGGAAAGCAATGGGCCTAGCGTATGCTAACCCTCCGTTCTCCCTGCTCGCGAAGGTTCTAACCAAAATCGCTTATGAGGGAGGAAGGGTTGTTATGTGCACCCCTGACTGGGGTTGCTCTGGTGAACATGCTTACTGGCGCCGTATGCTAGATCGAATGACCGTGGGAAGAGTGCAACTCCCCGACGGCCCCATCTATGTGCCTGAGGACTCAGACACAGCTATGCAGGCCCCTGAGTGGGCCAGTTTCCTGTCCATCGTCGATGGATCTCTCAATCCTGTACCCCTGTGTGACCTAGACCAGGTGCTACTAAAAGAGGTCATGGCCGAAAATCGTGGCCTGACCCTTTATGATCTCAAAAATCGATCTCCTGAGCACCTATCTGCCACACTTACGGGGTGTGAGTCTCCTGATGACTATCTGGAACCTGCAGCTGTAAAAGAGGATGCTGACGACCAACTGTCTGAGATCGCCAGCACTATTCCCTCTGTTGATCCCAGCTGTGTTGACCTAAAACATAGTGCTTTCCTAGCCCAACTGTTGCTAGAGGAGGTAGATCTAGAGTCAACCTCTGAACCCGCTTCCCCTGTTGGGAAGCCAGTGCTACACATGCAGCCTGTGCACACAGATGAACCCGTGGCCCGGAGTGCTGATGCTCTGGCGCGGCCTGCTGCTAATAACATGCCATTGTCTGAGCATGACACTCAAGAACTCCGGCGGCTGTTGTACCTGAAGGCCGAAGGTATTGAGCGCCAAGAGCGGCTGCAATACCTCAGACAGACCTGGAAATACTCCATCTGGTCTGAGGAGGACGATGAGTCCTATACGCTGCCTGATGCTGAGATACCTCTAGTGTATTCTCTACACTATGGGCAGCAATGTCCCCCTGAGTGGGACGATGGTACTGTGCCTGCCGAAACTGCTGATCGGCAGAAAAAGAAAGAACATGGAAAAAGCAACCTCCATGCTGAGGAGGATTTCCTTCAGAAACTCGAGAGTCTTAACCTTGACCCCCGCCTGAAGAAACTGCTGATAACCTATGAGGAGGTGTTCGGCGCCTTGCCGCCTCCCCTTTCTTGTAAAAAACTGGTCCAGATGGACCTGAAATTGAAACCAGAATTTGAAAAGACGCGAGTGAGGCGTCGTCCCTATCCCGCTCCACAGGAACAGGTTGAAGAAATCGAGCGCCAGATCCAAGAATGCATTGATGCTGGCCTCGTTGAAGAGTATAAACACGGGGACTATCCCCATCACTGCAGTCCCTGTTTCCTTGTTGCTAAACCAGGGTCGACTGCCCTACGTCTTGTTGTAGACTATGGTGAGGTCAACAAGAAAACCCAGAACGATTCAGAGAGTATTCCTAACATGGAAAACACCCTGGAGCGTATTGCCAAATGCAGGTATAAGACCAAAATGGACAAACGCTCTGGTTCTTGGCAGGTGGACCTAACCGCCGCAGCTCAGGAGCTGTTGGCCTTTATAACCCCTAAGGGTCGTGTCTTCAAGTGGAAGGTTATGCCTTTCGGGGTGGCTAATGCCCCAGCGCTCTTCCAGGAGCTTATGAACAAAATTTTGTACATACTGAGGCGCAGGCCTCTAGTACAAGAGTTGTCTTCTCGAGGTGCAGAAATGGAGGCTCACATCGACGACGTGAGTTTGGGTACTAATACCAAAGAGGACCACGTCCTTCTCCTCCGTGAATTTTTCATTGTCTGTCAAGAAAACCATGTCCGAATCAAACTCGAAAAATGTGAGTTTATGAAAGAGGAGATGGAGTATTTGGGTTTCGACGTGGGGTATGGCTGGTGGAAACCAGCCGCGTCTAAGATGCAGCCCCTACAGGACATGCAGATTCGCGATGACCCTAAGAAGGGTCTACACGATGTGAGGAGTTTTGTGGGCGCCTGTAATTTCTATCGGCGTCACATCCACAATTTTACTTACTCCTCTGCACCCCTCACTGACCTGATCAAGAAAACTACTCCCTGGAGGTGGACCTCGAGAGAGGAAGAGTGTTTCCAGGAGTTGAAGAAGAAGATTGCCTCCTCCAACTGCCTGGGAGTGCCCCGCCCAGAGGGCGAGATAGTCGTGATCACTGATGCCAGTGATGTAGCCGGGGGGGGTGGTACGATCTACCAATGGCAGGAGCTTAACCCCGCTGAACTAACCCACTGCCATTATCGTACTACTGGAATGAACCGTGATGGTTCGTTGAAACATGACTATCCTACCAGTGAGTGGCGACTAGTACCACTAGGACACTGGAACTGGAAATGGAACCAAGCGCGTTCCAACTACAGCACCTATGACCAGGAACTCCTGGCCGGTATGTTGGTGCTATCGTCACAATCCCGACTCCTGGGATCTAACCCTATTGTCTGGCTGTGTGACCAAGAGCCTGTGAAGTCTTTTCAGAAGGGCCCACCACCAGAAAAAGCAAAGCTAAAACGGTGGTGGACTTACCTGAGCCAGTTCAGGCACACAGTGCATCATATCCCCGGGATTAAGAATGAACTGTCTGACTACATATCGCGCAACAACTTCGATGCGCTTATTGGTGAGAGCTCTGAGGCGCTCGCCAAAGAGGCTTTCCAGCGTATGGATGTCCAGCTTGACCTGTGCATGCGCACTGCTGGAATCCTGGAGGGTTGGAGTCTAACCGACTATCAGTCAGAGTATGAAGAAATTCTCCAAACCCTCAGCACTGGTCTCGAACCCCGTGTCATTGACGGGCACCAGTGGTATAAAAACAATCAGTACCTCTTCTACGAGGACCGAATTGTTGTGCCTGAGGCACGACTAGATGGGTGCCTACAGTGGTCCCATCTCAGTTCTGCTCACACTCGCGCTAATCGCTCAGTGGACTTCTTCCGTGAGTGTTTCTACTCTAGTCTAACCCTGACTGAACTGAGGTCGCGTATGCAGACCATTGTGGATGCTTGTGGCTGTCATGCCAGCAAGCAGAGCGACAGTAGGGATAGGGGCCTGATCTCCAGCTTACCCATACCCTATTGTGCTAACTCTCTTCTCTACGTGGATTTCATCCACGGCCTACCACGCTTTGGCGGCTATGATAGTTGCCTCGTGGTCACCTGTGGTCTATCTCGCTTCACCCGTGTGTTCCCTTGCAATAAGAAAATCACAGGTGAGCAGACTGTGAAAATGTTGGTGGAACAATGGTTCGAACCCTATGGAGCACCTAAGCAGGTGCACTCTGATGAAGATGTACGCATCCGCAGTGACACTGGGTGGTACAAACGAGTGCTAAATGCCCTCAACGTGGAGGTAACCACAGGTGTGCCCTATACCCACACGTCTAACCCTCTCTGTGAGAGACAGAACCGTGTGGTGGAGCAAAACTTAAGAATCCTGATGAAACAGGAGCGCACCAAGGACTGGGTACGCCTAGTGCCCTGGGCAGTGCTGTCCATGAACTCACAGCGGAGCTCTTCTACGGGTTTCACCCCCCACGAACTGTTCCATGGAGGACGACCTGCTTGGTACTTCAAAACCCCCTTTCCTGAGGACTTCAAGAGCCCTGTGGGAGATTGGCTGGAACACAAGCAGTCTCTGGCTAACCAGGCTGGTACTAACCTGAGGCACATTCGTGACCGTGAACAGAGCCGACGGAACCGCCTACGGCGACCTGCCAGCTTCAAGGTTGGTGACCTTGTTTTGGTACACCATTCACGCCTACCCTCCTGGCCACGTAACTGCCTACAGGACCCTTACTTTGGACCCTATCGTATCATCAGGATAGATGGATCCAGGATCCATGGAAGCAGTGCTCAACGCGGCCATCGGGTACCAAGCCCTGCACCTCCCGTGCCCCCAAGACGCACTACGCCACGCTCGACAGCAAGTGACGAAGGCATGGGCGCAACACGGAGGCTGGGCCACGTCTTTCCCCAAGGAGGCCATGATGGCCCACTGGCGCTACTACGGAGACAATACAGGCGCCTTGGTCAACATGGCCTATGCCAAACACGCAGCACACCTCCTACACAGGGTAACACACAACCACCAACCAGAAGTTCGCGAGGCGGCAGCCATACGCATAAAAAAAGCGCAAATGGCCCGCAACACCTGCCCCCGGTGGATACTGGCGCAACACGGCGTCTCCACCTCCGTGGGCACTGGCATCTGGGCCCAGCTACAACTCCTCCTACCGCACCACACACACGCCATCCTGACAAACCACCACTGCGATCAACAGGAGCCACTCGTGGCCACACACACCGACATCCACCGACGCCCGGCAGGCGAGGTGGACACCCTGCGCCTCGTGGGGGCCACCATCACCATAGTGTATATCACCCCAACACAGATGAAGATCATGGCCCAATGCGACGCCCACCACGCCCCGTTCCTTTCCGACCCACAATGGCCAGCACGCCACGTCTTCCGAGCGTACCTCCGCGCATGTGCTACGAAGGCAGGGCGCGACATGCCGGGGCCCAAGGACATCGACACGGTGTACACAGCCTTCCAGCGCCAGCACCCCCGGCCCCGCCCGAGCGAGCACGAGACCCCCAACGACAGCGGCACGACGCAGGGGGAGCCCACCCCGTCAGCCGAAAGCTGGACACCACCCACCATCCTGCTACTAGCACCAAACGGCCACAAACATGCTACCCGCACTGTCCAGCGACACCATGCCCCCTGGTCCATCCCCAAACACAATGCGCCGGAGACCGATGTACCACCAGTCAGACACAGTGACCAGGGCATACCACGCACGTGCTGGCACTGCGGCCCGGCAGCCCTCGACACTCCGTGGCCCCTGCTGCACCTCATCTCCACCCACTACCGCACCCCCACCGCCGCCGCCACCGCCGACCAGCAGGCATGGCTCTCCCCCTGGTTTCACACGGTACCCCCAGACCACCCGGCGCACGTAGCCTGGACCCGAACACCCACGGCGACATGGACGTTCACCAACGAGCGGGCAGACCCGGACAGCGTAGCCATAGAGTACGACCGCTGCGACCCACACCGCGCAGGACCCCAGGAGGCACCCATGCGCCCCCTACAGCACAAATGCCCCACCCTCCGCGGCGACAAAGACGACAAGGAGCGGCGACAGACCATCACGTGCCAGAAGTTCCACCCCAATACGGGATACCTCTTCCACCTGATGTACGTGTATATCACCCAGGGACGCCCAGACAGGGGCCTCCTCCGCCTCACCCCACGAGCCCAGGCCATCATCACCCAGGGGATAGGCGTCTATGCAGCGCCACTACTGCAACCCACGCAAATCACCGCCAGAACCGCCCAGGGGAACCCCATCTACGTCTATCACCCCACAGCAATCGCCCGCCTACCCATACCCAGCGACACCGACATCATCTACTTCACTGACGCATCCGGCACCCAGCAACGCACCCCCACGGTCGGTTGCGCCTCCGTGCGCATCACCCGGCACGCGGACGGCCTCCACGTGGAACACCACACCGGGGCCACCATCTTTGGGGCGTCCTCCCACGGCGAACTGTGCACAATGGCAGACGCCGTCACCGCCACACCGCCACCCACGACGATCCGGCCCCGCAACATCTGGGTAGTCGTGGACGCCACGGTCAACATCCACCTCACCAGGCGCCTTGCGGACCTGCCCCTCCACAAAGCACTTGAGTCCGGCCTCACCACACAAGCGTTGGGACTATGGATGGCCTTCAAGGGCATGCACCCCCAGGACGCCCTACACATCGTCAAGCAGGAGTCACACCGCTACGCATACGGCAATGGACGCGCAGACACGCAGGCCAAACACCAGAACACCAACCACACCCCAGGGCTCGATCGCGTGCGACTGGACACCCCACACCACAGCCACCTGCAGCACCTGCCCCCGATACCCCCGGCCACACAGCCCCCCCAATGGATGCCCGAGGACACGCCGTACACGGATCGAGACAAGCAGTACCACTACCCCACACCCATCCAGCAACTGGCCACCACACTGGGCCACCCAGCGAACACCGAACTCCTCCGACGCCTCGAAGACTCCGTCCACACCCCCCTCTACTACTCCGCCCTGTGCCCGGACAGCCTCCCAGCACACCTACAAAAGCCCCGACTCCAACTCGCCCTCGAACAACTTCCCCTCCTCACCCGATACCACCGATGGTATACACGCCGCTCGATCCACGTCCCCGCAGGACACACCAAGTGCATCTGCAGCCACGCGGAAGAAGAAAGATGGGACCACTTCAAGGCGTGCCCCCTGTACAGAGGACTGGACACCCTCACAGACTGGAACCCAACCCACACCATCGCACAGCACGCCGGATGGCTGACGCAGTCCCCGGCGACCCAGCAACTCACCACCGTCCTCAAGCAGACGGAGGTGCTCGAGGCAGTCCGCAGGGGACTCGTCCCCACTGCCGTCTACACCTTGCTACGCACCCACGCGGAGGACCCCCAGGCCACGGCGGCGCACATGCAGCGGACGGCCGTTGCCAAGACGGCGGAGCAGCTCACATACCGCACCCACAAATACCTGCAGCATGCGGCAACCCTGCCCCCAACAGACCAAGCCCACCTCCTCAAACTCCTGTTCTACCAACCATGAGAACCTACCCCATGACATACCAACACGGAACTCCCACCACGTCTACACACCGTCCACCGAGCACAGCACTGGCACAGCACACACGGACACCGCAGGCACCGCACACACTCCCACCAGCATGCGCACGCCAACAGCCCCAATCCCCCCACGCCGCCGTCCGTCCACAGGTACCGCCAACCGCCAGCCACCGCATGTCCCCTCTGCGTTCGCCAGCGGCTACCACAGACAGCCCTGCCCTGCAACCCAGACCACTGGGTCTGCCTGGGAGCCGCGCACCGCCTCACCCACTGACCCCACTGCGGGGACCTCAACCCCCACCACCGCGAGCGGCCCGCGGCCCCAGCCGCACCCCCCCCCGCAAGCCACCCCAGCTTCTTCGGGTTCCTCACCGACACCCTCCGGGACCACCTGGGAGGGTACTACGTGGCGGACGCGGCGGACCACACATGGACCATAGCCGTGGCCACGGGCAGCACACCCCTGCCCCCTCACAGCCCACCCCTACGCCGCAGCGGGGGCGGCTTGAACGTGGCGGCCCGCCACATCCTCCTCGCCCTATACCTCCACCACCGAGACCTACACCTCGGAGACCCACAACTCCCGGCCCCCCAAGCAGCAGCCCTGACGCCGGAAGCGTGGGCCGACACGGCACCAGAGGAGATAGCAGCCTACCTCCGAATCACTTGCCGCCGGTTCAAAAACGCCCTCGGCCGACGGAAGGGAACACCTTACCCACTCAGCGCACTCCTCTACCCGGCACACCACCCCCACCCCGCACAACAGAAGCCCCCGGAGGGCTGGGCATCTTTTCGGGACGCCCACCTGGCCGCCCCCGACGAGGCCACCGCCACGCGGATGGGCCTCACGGACCAGGAAACCTACGTCAGAGGCCTCAAGACGAGCCTCCAAGAGGCACACCGCTGGCACGCCCGCTCCCCGTCGCCCACACGGGGACAGGGGGGTTCACCCGCCCCCGACACCCACCAGGCCAAGAAGACCAAGACAGGTCAGGGGGCCCGCCAACGCGCCCGCCAGCAGGGCGCGACGCCCCAACCAAGGCCCGGGTCCAGCCACACCGCACCACCCCACGCCCAGACCCCCGGGGCACACCAACAACACCGCCACCGCCAGCGCCCGCCACCACCACCGTACCGCAGCACCCAAACCCTGCAGCCCAGTCAGCCACCACCGCCCACACACGTCCACACTATGCCAAGACCACCATACGCGCAGAGCCAGGGGACATGGCACCACCAACACCACCACCACGCCCCCGTCCCTCCCAACCCCTACCCCCTAATGCCCCATGCTACAGCGACCCCCACCAGCTACATCCCCACCACGCCCCAGCACAACCAGGCCCCGCGACCCACCCACCCCACATAGCGCACATCACCGCACCACACCATCACGTATTCCACCACCACCAGCCCCTGCCACCACACCCACCAACGCCGGGGTACCACACACAACCGGCACACCCCCCACACCACCACCACGCGGTCCAGCACCACCCGCCGCCCCCGCTACACGGGCCCACGACATACGAGCCACGGTACACCCCCATGGACCCGCGAGGAGCCGCGCACGCACACCAGCAACATCAGGGCCTAGTAGGAGCGCCCCACCACCACCAACAGCCCCCCCACCCACACCCCATGCCAGCGAGCACCATCCAGCAGCAGCCACCCATCACATACGGACCACAGCCCCACCCGGGGGCTCATGCGGCCGCCTCCCACCCGCACCCCGGCACCACAACCAGTCAAGAACCGCAAGGGCCACACGGCGCACACAAGCAACACCCACACGACCCACAGGGACGCCCGGACCCCCAACCAGCACAACACCCACCCCCGCCCCCCCCACCCCACCACCACCAGCAGCCCCCCCACCCAGACCCCATACCAGCGAGCACCATCCACCAGCAGCCACCCATTACATACGGACCACAGCCCCACCCGGACGCTCATGCGGCCGCCTCCCACCCACACCCCGGCACCACAACCAGTCAAGAACCGCAAGGGCCGCACGGCGCACACACGCAACACCCACACGACCCACAGGGACGCCCAGACCCCCAGCCAGCACAACACCCACCCCCGCCCCCCCCACCACCAACAGCGCCACCCCCACACCACCCCCCCCCGCCCCCCCCCCGAGACCAGGCCACGGACACAACACGCGGCAGCCAGCACCAGCCAATTGACGTCGATACCCCCGCCGACACACGCCACCGCGAATCCCCCCTCCCGCGACCGCCACAAGAGACCCCATCACCGGACCCCACGCGCGACAACGACGACCACCCCCCCCAACCCACACCATCCCCCCCATCACACCCCGCACCACCAGCCGCCGCACCGGCCGAACCCTACGCCCTACACAACCCCGCAGCGGTACGGCAGCACCTCCGGGGACTCGGGGAACAGGACGTCGTACTGTACCTCCGCACCTCCGGCACCAGCACCCCCATCCGGGCGGCCACCCTGGTTCAGGCGGCCACCCTGGGGGAAGGCGTCAGAGACTTCCTCTTCGACGCCTTCCTCCACGTCGCCCGACACGAGCGCCCCCCACGCGCCACCCCAGACGGCGAGAGCCCGCCCCCCACAGGGAGCCGGATCTGGGTGCCCCCCATCGACTGGGGGCGACACCTGGTCGGACACCCCGTGCCGGGGCGGGTGGACACCAAGGGCCGCACCCGCTACCACGAGCCCGACATGGCCCACCCCCCACCCGACGCCACCCCCGACAGCACCAAAGAGTGGGAGCGGGAAACATGGGTAGCCCGGATGGCCTCCCTGAGCAACTTCCGGCACCACGTCCCGGGGGACATCCCCACCCCCGACGAGCAGCAGCCAGCCCCCTCCACGTACATGACCCTCATGTACAATCTGCACTACACCCTCTCCACCACCAACTACCACGCACCCACAGACCACTGGGTGGTACACGGCACCGACTCCCTCCTCCCCGCCGACTACACCCCCCCCACACACAACCCAGGCCCCGACACGTACGCCAGGGGGGACGACCCAGACGACCCCCACATCTGGGGCACGTGGGAACCCGAATCCCTGGACACGCTGCTCTCCATCCGCAGCGGCTACCAGGGCCTTGGTAGGGCGATGTATTGCCTCGCCAAGTGGACCCAACGGACCTGGGGGATCCCCACGGACCGATGGGTGTGGGTGGTCACGCTGCGCCCCCAGCAGAGGGAAGCCCCCCCAAACCGCAGGGGACCCACCACCCCACGCCCCACCACCCTACAACTATGCCCGTACATGGTGGCAGCCCGCCTCATGACGCTGCTGTGGCCGGGCCAAGACACCCCCACCCAAAACTACCCCCACCTCACAGAGGAGGACATGCCCGGCATCCAGCGATGCTTCTTCCAGACCCTCGACTACCTCCAGCAAACACACCCGCACGTCCTGGAGCAGATATGGCCACCCCCCGGGTAACCCACGTGCCCGCGCAGCCGAGACAACGCCGCCACGCCAGCACCAGCACGCACGGATCACCAGGGAAAACGCGCGCACACGCCCGGTGCCCGAACCTGCACCCTCGTTCTCGCTACTTACAGGACCCAGCATCATACGCCCGCCCCCGAAGCCCAGGACCCTCCGCCGTCTCCCACAGCCTTCTCCTCCGCCTCCGACTCCACAACCTCCACCACCACGACCACCTCATCCACCACCACCACCACATCCTCATCCAGCACTCCATCCCCCGGGCCGCGGGGGACACCTCCCAAACGGGCCTCCAAACCCGCCCCCACCGCGAGAAGCCCCGCCGCCGCCAAGGCCCACGCCCCGACGAAGCCCACACCCACGACCCAGCCGAAACCAAAGGCCGCCGCCAAACGGCCACCCAAACCCGCCAGCACGCCACGACCGCAACCCGCAGCCAAGCCCAAACCCAAGCCCAAACCCGGGGCCACGACGGCAGCGCGAGCTGGCTCCCCGAGGACGTCCTCTATGACATCCGGCCCCAGCCGTCCCAGGCCCGAAGGCAGCAGCGCCCAGCGCGGCGCCCCCCCACCATCACCGACGCCACCGCCACCACCTTCATGGCGGAACGCGCCGCGGCCTAAGCGCGACGCACCTCGTCCCGCCACCTCTCAAAGCCCGCACCCCAGGCCCACGGACCGCTCCCGACCAAGCCAGAACGACGCCAGGGTCCACCAGCAGCGTCCCCACCCCCCTACCAACCCTCAAGGACAGCCCACATACAACGCATGCCCCACTACCGCCGCCGCCGCGAGTCCCCGCCCAACCCCGAGGCGGAGACCGTACGTGCACGTCCGCGGGTCCACATCCGCGTGCGCCCCCACTCCCCACGCACCCCCACGGAACAGGACTACGAGGAATCCCCCAGGCCCGCCACCGCCACCGGTCCCCACGACCCCGTCACACCCACCCACTCCCACTCCTCCGCCCAAGACCGCAGGCCCGCCCAGGAACAGTGGTGGCAGCGCTGGACCCACACACAGCTCTGGGAGCTGCGAAAGTGGGCCCTGGGAGAGCCCTTGCTCGAGGGCCTGGTCCATCGGCCCCGCAAGGGGTCGGTGGAGAACTGCCGCCTCCAGCCGGCGGGGGGGTGGATACCGCAGGCCGCAGGGGAAGCCATGCTGGCCGATGCGCTCCACCCCCTGGGAGTCCACCCCCCCAACCTCCCCGGGCCCCAGGACCACCCGTATGTCCTCAGGCGCCTGCGGGAGACCCTCCAGGAAACGCAGCGAGACGGCATCCGCCTGTGGGACATCACCCAAAGCCCAGCCCCGCACACACACACCCCCTCACCACCCCACAAGCGTCGGCGCACCGACACCGGCGACACCCACAGCACCCCAGGAGCCCTGCGCGCCACACAACAGGACGCGCCTGACCCCCCGGCCAGCGGCGCCGCCATCTAACCCCGTTACCCAGCAAACCACCACCACGGGGCGCCACGCCAGGCCCCGCCCAGAAGTCACCACGCGGACCGGACGCCGAAGGAAGCCAACGCACACGACAACAAGCACCACTACGCCCAAAGGCACGGAACCCAGGCCCGCTAACGTCGCAACCGCCTAAGGGCCAGAACCCAAGCACAAGTCAAACCCGAGCCACACCCCAAAACCGCTAACATTTGACTCCTAACCAAGCCCGCCGAGGGAACAACGTAACCACAGCCCACACCCACAGCCCACACAGCCGCCTAACCAGCCAGCGCCAGAAGCAAAGAGACACCTCACCAAACCCACCCTGACCTGAGCCCGTGTACATCAGGACGCGCGAGCCGCACCCCTGGGGCGCGACCGCCGCCACAGCACCGACGACACACGCCAGAGGACACAACGCTATTGCACCGCCGCACCAGCTGCCCATGCCTGTGCCTGTAGTGTACGCGCGCCCCTGTTTTTCTCTTTTTTGTTTTTTCTTTTTTTTTCCCAAAAAAAAAAAAAAAAACAAGTAAAAAAAAAAAACGACTAAAATTAGGGGGGGGGGAAGAGGGACACAACCACCCATGGCACACGCGCACCGCACACAGCACGCACAGCGGTGAACAGGAGCCCAGTGGCCCAGGACACCGCACATGCAACACAACACACGGAGCGAGCACACCGGTGAACAGGAGCCAGCCGGCCCAGGACACCGCAGACACACCACAGCAAACCGCGCGGGCACACCGGTGAACAGGAGCCCAGCTGCCCAGGACACTGCACACACATAGGGCGGCCGAGGGACAGGAAAGAACCAATACCCCATGGGTCGGACGCACTGGGGCGACCCAGCCGACCCACCGGGCCAGTGGCAGGAGCGGTACTCCAAGGCCACTGGTCCGAGCCCGGCCAGGCTGCATCGGGGACCATGGCAAACGTCACCCGGAGCCATGGAAGCAACCGGTGACAGGCGAGCCGGTACACAGTCCAGGAGGGGGTCACCTGCCAAGCAGAGTGGCCCTGCAACTCAAGCCACAAGGGTGAGGCGGTCGTACCGTAGACAAGCGGGAGCAATACCCCTTGTGGTGAGAGATACTCCACGCGGCTGGGCAGCCCCCCAGAGCTGCCGCCCAAAGGAGGGGGCATGTGGCCCTACCCATGGACACATGTGGGGACACCCTCCCACCTGGGACACATGGACCGGGTGGCCGCGACAATGCCTTCCCAAGCACATGCGGGAGCGGCTCAAGAGTCACCTGACATAGGGCAGTGGGAGGGACAGGACGTCCCCTTGGTAAGACCTTCTTCCTGCAATGTCAAAGGAGGCTTCCCGAGCTCCCGAAGATACCTACCTACCTACCAGAGTATGAAGAAATTCTCCAAACCCTCAGCACTGGTCTCGAACCCCGTGTCCTTGACGGGCACCAGTGGTATAAAAACAATCAGTACCTCTTCTACGAGGACCGAATTGTTGTGCCTGAGGCACGACTAGATGGGTGCCTACAGTGGTCCCATCTCAGTTCTGGTCACACTGGCGCTAATCGCTCAGTGGACTTCTTCCGTGAGTGTTTCTACTCTAGTCTAACCCTGACTGAACTGAGGTCGCGTATGCAGACCATTGTGGATGCTTGTGGCTGTCATGCCAGCAAGCAGAGCGACAGTAGGGATAGGGGCCTGATCTCCAGCTTACCCATACCCTATTGTGCTAACTCTCTTCTCTACGTGGATTTCATCCACGGCCTACCACGCTTTGGCGGCTATGATAGTTGCCTCGTGGTCACCTGTGGTCTATCTCGCTTCACCCGTGTGTTCCCTTGCAATAAGAAAATCACAGGTGAGCAGACTGTGAAAATGTTGGTCGAACAATGGTTCGAACCCTATGGAGCACCTAAGCAGGTGCACTCTGATGAAGATGTACGCATCCGCAGTGACACTGGGTGGTACAAACGAGTGCTAAATGCCCTCAACGTGGAGGTAACCACAGGTGTGCCCTATACCCACACGTCTAACCCTCTCTGTGAGAGACAGAACCGTGTGGTGGAGCAAAACTTAAGAATCCTGATGAAACAGGAGCGCACCAAGGACTGGGTACGCCTAGTGCCCTGGGCAGTGCTGTCCATGAACTCACAGCGGAGCTCTTCTACGGGTTTCACCCCCCACGAACTGTTCCATGGAGGACGACCTGCTTGGTTCTTCAAAACCCCCTTTCCTGAGGACTTCAAGAGCCCTGTGGGAGATTGGCTGGAACACAAGCAGTCTCTGGCTAACCAGGCTGGTACTAACCTGAGGCACATTCGTGACCGTGAACAGAGCCGACGGAACCGCCTACGGCGACCTGCCAGCTTCAAGGTTGGTGACCTTGTTTTGGTACACCATTCACGCCTACCCTCCTGGCCACGTAACTGCCTACAGGACCCTTACTTTGGACCCTATCGTATCATCAGGATAGATGGATCCAGGATCCATGTCAGGTGCAGTCCACGTCTAGGTGGTGAACTGCTGTGTGCACCTAAGCAGTTGAGGCACTATCACTCCCCTGACGACTTGTCTTGGGATGAGTGGCGCCTCAGCGACAGTGAGATTGAACGTATAGACCTAGAAAACGCTGCCAGTCCAGAGGAGGCAGACGAACTCGAAGAGATGACTGCCGATGAGATGGCAGTCGACGGTTACTACGTGGTTGCAGGTATTGCCCGCCACGAGTATAAACAGGGTTGGAAATTCCTTACCCTGTGGGATGGCTATGGGTTGTCTGAGGCGACCTGGGAACCTATGTCAGCCTTCATACAACCAGATGGGAGTATCAACCCCATCTTCCGCACTTACCTCGTTGAGAACAACGAGGGGCAGCTCCTAACCCGTGCTGAGACTATGTCCCAGCGTAAGAAGCGAAACTAATCCTGCAGACCCATGCCTATGGTTTCCAGCGTGAGCCAGGTGGCCGCTTATCATGATTGCAGCCACCCAGCGAGTGTGTGCCTTGTTGACCATGTGTTGCATGGGTACTGCCCTAATGTAATGACCTTGGAGACCCAACGAAGAACGGTGGCTTACTACACCAGGGGGGAATGACAAGCAAGGTGTTATGAGGCAAGGTGTGTCTTCCCTCCTTGGGGACAAGCGAGCCCACAGTTAGGACCCCTGACTGGTCCAGATCCATGGGGTTCTACCCTTCCTTACAGGGTTTACCATACCCCTATGTGTGCTACGTATGTCTGTGTGTGTCTCACTTCTCTCCCCAGCGTGGCTCCCGGAGACCGGGCTTCGCTGACGTCGGACCGAAGGTCTTAATCAGGTACTATTACCACTCCTATGGCGCCCAATTTCTGTGCTGGCGCCTATCCTTGGGGTAAGACGGCAAAAGCCCTACCTACTAGAGGGGAGGGGTGGCCAAGTGTGCTAAGGGCATACAAAACGCCCATTTTTGCTACAGGCCAAAAGCTAACGCACTTTCCTGCCCACGAGGAAAAGCACGCGGGACAGGAGACACCACTACACTACACTCACTAACGCCAGCACCGGCCTTCGAAGGCAGGATGAGCACTCATCACTTGCACTCCACTCCTGCCAGGCCTGCTGACCCTAACCCCTACACACGCTACTTGGGGCTGCTGTCGAGGAAGTCTCGGGCCCTAATGGCCCTCCTGTGAAGAAGACAAGAGAAAACAGCGCTCCTAAGCAGCTGTGGCCTAACAGGGGACGCCACAACGCTTTTCCCCTGCTAGGGCTTGGAGGGAAGGGGTGCTCTCGTTGCGTGCACAGCGCAGATGTCGTTGAAGTCCAACTGCCCTCGCCAGTACTGGCTGAGGCACAGTGATTTGATTTGTGATCAGCGCCCCTGTTTTGCTGGGGCAGAAAAATGGATAGCCGCCGAAGGCAGCTGCTGCGTGCACCAATCACCCTTAACCTCTCCCACCTGTACAACAGAGGCAAATGAAGGGGTGTTTGCGGCGGAGGAACCAAGCCACACTCCAGGTATTATACCCTTCTCAGTGTGACCTATAATACACTGTCCGCAAACACGCTGACGGATCAGCTCCCCTGTCAAGCAAGCAAGCTTTAAGAGACTCCTCAGGTTCTCTTAAAGAACGTACCGAGGAGCCTCTGGGTAACCTAAACAAGGTTTACCGTGCGCAATTCGCGTGGCCCACCCTTTAATGCATCATGTGCACGCAAGGAAGGGAGGCTGAACCACTGACTCAACCAGGAGGTGAGCTCCTCCTGGGCTAACCTACCTTACTCACCGTGCATCGTGTGAATGCCGAATTGAAACGAACACAAAACAAGCCTAAGCGTTTTAAGCAACCCTACTTTAACGCCACGGCCGCACACGAACTAACGCTTTCTTTACTTACCTGTGAAGAAGAAAACAAGGGTAAATTTGGGGTACAGGTAAAGCGTCACAGCGTGTGGATGCCTCGATTAGGCACATGCATCGCGAGCACAGCGCATATTGTAACCCTACGTGCGCGCTGCGCGCTCCATTCGCATCACATACCTTTCATTCCTGTTTTTACCTGTGCAGAGCACGAGAGAAGAACACCCGACCCCCCAACGAGCACAGCGTTGACAACCCTAACGTTTTGACGAAACAACCAACACGAACGCAATGCGTGAGTGTGAGGTGACACTGACATACCTGAGAGATGGGTTGTTGACCTGCTCTGTGGTGTGGGCTGAATTTTAATACTTGACTCTGAAGTTTATAAAAATTTTGATGCAACTGTGCAAAATTTTCCTTTAAAACTTTAAAAACTACGGCTCATACCTTCTTTTCCAAAAGCCGTTTACGCTTGCGCAACCCTTTTCTTGGAGTCCGCTTCTTTTGCGCTTGTCTGCAACTTTGAGTTATGTGTAAAAATGACGATTTCCCGCGTGGTTTCGTCGATTTTTAACGATTTCACTTGCTAAATCGCAACCCCTTCCGCTAAACCGCAGGAATCACTCCCTGCTGGTTACATTTTCTATTTTTTCCAGCTCCTGGGGGTTTGTGTCCTCCATTGGGAGTATTGCTCCGCCCTGGCCCTTGGTCAGGACGTATACTAAAACGCTGTTCTTACATCGGCAGCCGTCCGCATTAGAGCGTTCGACTGTACCCTAGTGGGCAAGCATATGTGCTCTAGGGAGGGAGTCCTGGGTTCAAACCCCACTACCCCCAAACTTTTTCCAAAAGTTTTCGTCGCACGCCGGTGACTTTTGAGGAATGCCCCATCGAAGGGACATCATTCACGGTAAATTACACTGTTTTTCAAGGGTACCTACAGTGTGATAGGCTTCTATGAAGTGATGAGGATGTTTTTGGTAAGTTTAATGCATTTTCTGAGGTAATTTTGGGAATATTTGAGCCTTTTTCCTTGGTCCTACTAGCTTAGCTAACTAGTACTCCAGGGGGGAGTAAGAAAAAGTCACTGCCATGTCTTTCTTGGAGGGCTTGATCCAGGCTAAGCCCCCCTTGAAACCCTTTGTTGATGCTAAGACAAACTTAAGTGTTTTTATCTCTCTTTTGTTGCCTAAAGTACACTTTCTCAAAGTAACTAGGGTTGTGACCCTAGCCCCCCATGAAGTTCACCCCTACCACTCAACTGAGCGGAGGTACCTTCCTTCATGGAGGATATACCGAAATAAAACAGGCATTTCATGCTTTAGGCCTTGGAGGTTAAGCCTAGTGGTCTCCCACCCCAAGACCCCTATACTCAATTGTTTCTACCACTTATTGTGGTCCTACTTTGTAACTGTTTCTGAATTCAGTTGCTTGGCCAAGTCATTTTCTGTGTGGTCCTGACATCTATGCCCCTCAGTCCTAACCAGCACCATTTCACCCAAAAGAGTGCACATGAAGTGCCTAATGCAACCACTGAGGCAAGAGTCAGACCAATTTTCATATAAAATCTTTTGTATTGTCCATTTGTGATTGAATCTATGTGTATATACCTGCTTTGTCTATCTGCAGCCCTTCTGTGTTACACTGGATTCCAAAACCAATCATTGATTCGATCCACATCCTGTCCTTGCTCTACCCGCTGCTTTGGTTTGGGTTTTCAACTACACAACCTGCAGGAATACATCAAAATACCTAGGGCATAATTCAAGGACATCTTTCTCACTCCCTGGCTGCCACACGGCCACCAAACGCTGGTGGTCACGCGGTTCCACGCTTCGTCCACACTCGTTGCTGAGTGCGGCACCGGTAGTGTAGCAGGGCTAGCGGCTCCGCTTGGAGAGTAGATGGATCGGACACAATGCTCAATGTGGGTGGTGGCGGCCCGCGCGAGGGGCCCATTGTCCGCGGGCTGACGATTGCATGTATGGGCAACAAACAACATTTGTATAGCGCGTCGGCTTGCTAATCTGGCGCCCTAGAGGGGGTCTAGATGGGGGGGGGGGGTGTCAAGCCTGACAAGTCAGCGTCCTTTGTGGGTGGGGAGCAATCAACCCAAAAAGAGAGTGGATGTCGTGGGAATGCGCAAAAAGGTAGAAATGGGTAAAATAAAAGTGTAAATCCAATCCGGGGTGGGGGGGGGGGTCAAAATCAAACTTGCTTCATCACTCGTGCCATCACGTGGTCCCCGCACACACCATGTTCCCCCACAGGTGCCTGGGGAATCGCCCATAACACTTTTTTGACCGCTTCTAAAATTTGCGGCATTTGCGCTCAAAAAAAATGCTGCGCGCAGAAAACGGATGTCTGAGTATTTTTTAGCGCAGAATATTTTTCTATTGCAGATCATTTTTTTAAGCTAAAAAAAAGAAGACAACCTCTAAAAAAAAATAATCCGCATCCAAAAAAAATACAGGACCACTTTTCATGGTCTGACGTTGTTTGCACATTGTGGTTTATTTTTGGGACATTTTCTAGATAGCCCTTCATAATTTCTTATGCCACTGTTCACGCTGTAATGTCATGGTCGCCGATTCTGCAGGAGATCTGTGATTGCATGAAATAGTTGGGGTTAGGGATTCGCGACGCACGTAGTACCATGATCAACCGTAGTAGCATTTTTGCGTTGCATTGCTTTGTGTTGCCATGTGTGCCGATTAAGATGCAAGGGGTTGCTTTTACAAGACACTCTACTCAACCATTGTGTATTTTACGTTCCTATTTTTCACCCTACCCCGCCCCGTTTTGACATAAAGCCCATAAAACCGTAAAGTGTGTAACAAGTGTGTTTCTGGGGCAGTTGGCAAGCTACCTATTGCCAGCCTGGCAAGCGGCTCGCAATAGGTGTTTGCTGCCATCTCACCCAACACCACAACGGTATGCATGGGTTGTTTCAAGCTTGCCGTCTCCATCGCATCGGCACTACGGGATGTCTCTATAGCTACTTGGGCCCCGCAACCTACCACGGTAGTACCATTGACGGCTGCAACCGAGCCTACATCCGAGACGCCAAGTGATGAGGACACTGGGTTCGCAACTTTGGAAAGGCAAACCTTCCGTACCGCAAAACTTACAAGCACGGCGGCTAGAACTATTGATGGTCGTTTTGTGTCCAGACCAGGTCACGACTGCCGTTATGACTCTGCGCATGAAGGTTCCGAAACCAAGCGATGGGTCTACCACGACAACGATGCTGGCTGTTGGAGGGTTAGAGAAGTCGGGTTCTGCGAGCACACAACCCGTTTAGCATACATGCAAGCCACAGCCCTACACTTGCCGCTAGCAATGACGCTGAAGCTGCAAGACCTGCTAGCTGGTACTTGTCCTCAGCGGGCATTGGCTCTAATGTAGGAGGCATTTCCGGGCGACCCATTGGTGAGCAAAATGACCGCCCGGTTTGCGGATGCAGGCGGTCATGTCAAAACGCTACCCTGCACCACGAAGAAGGCTTCTTTTGCATCATTTGCACAGGGGCATTTTCCGACGTCATCAAGTGGTGTAGATCATCTGCAGCTGATAGTGATGCGCAGAACTGAGGTCTCCCTCTGTAGCACAGGGACCTATACACAGAGTTCAGCACAGAGGATCACAGATACCTGCTGAATGTTGTAAACTAGGGTACTCAGCCACCTTGGCCAGAGCCCATGTGCGCAATTTCATCTGCGCAGAGAACAGGGGTCTTGCTTTGCGGGGAGACCTATGTAGAGTGTTCATCGTGGAGGATCACAGGTATTATCTAAATGTTATAAAGTAGGGTACTCAGCACCTAGGCCAGAGCCTATGTGCACAGTTTCATCTGCTCCGAGAGCAGAGGTCATCCTTCGCTAGGGGACCTATGCACAGAGGTCATTTGAACGGATCATACATAATGCGTCAATTTTGTGAAGTAGGATACTCAACTACTTTGGCCAGAGCCCAGTGGCAAATTTTCAAGGATTGGCGTAAGGTGCTCGCAATGGAGGGCTTTGACTGCACGATCAAGTGGTAGACAAAATAGAAACCCAGTTGCTATTCTATTACAAATGTGTTTCTTACTGCTCTTCATAGCATTCCCGGTTCGGATATTTCCTGACAATTTGTTGTTTGAAGCCTCGGGCTTTCCGGCTGTGGCTGCGCACGCTCCCGGATTCTTGGTGATGTAGAAGGACGCCGGCGCCCTTGTTTTCACCCTCTCGCAAGGCCTTGAGCTCTTGTAGCCAGCAAAGTGTTTCTTTCTTGGCTGACCTCATCACCCGTTGGACAACCTGCAAGTGTGGGACGGGGTGTGGGGGGCGGCACTCTCGCATGGTGGCCTTTTCCGGCATATTCTCAGACATTGTGCGGCAAGAAAACACGTCTTGAAGCACTTGAGTCGTTTCCGGCAACGTCCCTCTCGCATTTACTGGCAAACTGTCACACCTCTGCCGGCTTTGTTCAATCCACGGACCTTTCCGGCAAACTACAAACCTTTTTTGGCAAACTTTCTTAACACCTTAAACCTTTTTTGGCACACTTCAGTTGGCTCTCAGACCTTTTTCAGCACCTCGTTCTGAACAAAGATGTGTGGCGGCAGACTTCCGGCAAACTTTCAAAGATTTTTCGGCACTTCAACGAGCATTTTACCAGCGTACACGGCAGTACAACGGGTTTTTGGACCTAATTGGGCAGCACCTGCTTTAGACATCGGAACTACTTGTGCTAGAGTCTGCACTTTTCATGACCGGTGTACATATTGAAATAAGTTGTTTTCTGTATGTTTACATTGATTTTTGCAAAAGAATCACAAAGGAAATCGCACGGAAAGGCGATGACAATTAGGGCGGTAGGAACTGTGTGAGAATTTACCGGGCGTGAAATGAGGCTTGTGGCCGACTTACATCGGAAAGCGAGAAATAATTATTTTGCTTCTTTATTTATCTCTAACATAAATTCTAATCAAATTCTGGCCTTACGGCAATCGTCAGTTCTGGCCAGCACAAAAGTACTACACTATAGCTGAATCTCATTTACTTAGATGCCGCTGTTCGTGCATATTGCTTGAAAGAGGTGGCGGCTTTGGGACAATATGCCATGAATACCCACACAAATACGTACTAATGGGTGCAACAGGGGGGGAGGTTGTTGTAGGGGGCCGACATGGGGTTGAGCACCTGGAAAAAGAAGCAACCCATCTTGAATGAAGTCCGACAAAAGAACCAAAGATCACACTGCAAAAAAGGGGAGGGGTTGCAGTGGCAAATGTGCAAAAATAGAGCTACGAAACGGAAATGGCAGCATAAACGAGGAAGCAGATGGGTGCAATGGATACCTGTCACCCCAAAAAAGACATAGAAAAGTTGGCTTTTTCTTACTCAACCCTCCACAAAGATAGCATCCATGGTTCGGGCAGCTAGTTTGTTTGGTAGATAGCGTGTTTTTGTCCATGCACATTACATTTGTGGCAGTACATCCCGGCAATGTCAGGGGATTTTTCTTGGTACAAACAGGGTTTTTTTGTACATTTGGAGGGTTTTTTAATGCATTTTGGATGATTTTGGGTATCTGCCGGTGGGTTTTTCCGTACAAAACGGGGCGTTTTGGGTACATCTGAAGGCTTTTTTTTTGTAGGGACCAGGGCTAAACCTTGCTTGTCTTCCCCTTAGGGGGTAACTCCCAAACTTTGCAAAAACACAGAGAACGACAGAGCGCAGAAAAGCAAACCTCAAATATGTCTCGTTGTAGCACATGGTACAAGATTGGGAGGTACGAGGTTTTAAAAGATTACCTTTCACTCTTTGAATCATTTCTTTGAAAACAAGTAAATTTTTAGTTTTCACTCGAAGAGGTAACAGGTTTCAAACTTTAAACGAGATTCCATGCTTTCTGCTGTCCCACAAAGCGTCAAGCAAAAGGCAAACTCAGCTGTTTTGGAGATTGCATGCAGCGTGTATGATTAGAAGAGATTAGCAGACTGTGTCGACTTGGGGCAGACCGCATCTACAAACTACAAACCACCATGCCCATGTGGACGGGTAAACGATGGCTTTTGGCGAAAGAGGCCTTTGGCCCTTTTCAAGATATTGCAACCTCACGTCAACAACATGCTGACAGTGTCTCCAATGTGCAAACTACATCTATTTGGAGCAGACAGCGTCTACTGTCTACAGGTCTAAAAAGTCTAAAAAGTACAGGCCACAATTTCTGTGGTGCATAGGTAAACGGGCGGGTTGTATGGGCAAGTGCAGTGGCATTCGGTGTAAAAAAAAAAAACAAGTTCATTTTGTTTTTGCATATTGGGGCTGTAACAAGGTCTGCCCTCCCTTCTGGGTTCTGGTGGTGGTGTGTAGTGTGTGTGCACCCTAATGTGCACTGGAGGGGCAGGAGGTTGTGGGGGTTGTTTTGTGGTGGCGGGTGTGGTGTTTAGGGGTCTGTGTATTGTTATTGTGCACATTTGATGCAGGTTTGTGGCAATAGGGTAACTTGCGCATGCCCTATCCAGGGTGTGAAACATGGACACATCCCAAATAGCAAGAGGGGAGAGAGTGCCTTAGGACTGTTTTTGCATTATGCAAGCACTAACAAGGAGGAGGCGTGATGAACAGCCAGGGCACAGATGCTACTTGGAGAATGTGGCACCAAGGTCAGGGGAGAAACAACAGCCAGATGGGAGGTAGCCTTCAGGGGTATTTCTGAATTCCCCACTGAAGTCTGAGCATTTTGAATGCGCACAAGTGAGGCCAAATCACCGGATGCCCGCTTAGGTGGTGTGCCGCAGGGGGCAAGCATTGAGACTCATGCGTCGTTTGAAGCGGCTGCTGTTCCCTATTGCAGTGGGTTGGGGTGTCTGGAGGGGGCACGGTTCAGCACTTCAGGTAGCCCACTGCCCATGTGTTAGTGTTGCTTCGAGTGGCGGCCCAGGCGTTGGCCATGAATTGGAGAGGAGCTCGTCTGGGTGAAGTGGGCGAGTTAAGTGGACAAAAAAGAGGCGGCTTCAGGGGTTTTTGAATCTCTCTATTGTGAGTGCGCATGACAGGCCACCTACAAAGTGTGGACATAAACATGGTGAAAAAACCATCTCAGACAGGAATGACAAGTGGGCCCACAGCATCTGAACACCCTTGGAGCACTCCACTCTTCCCGCGGATTACCCTCCAACCGCCGTCGGTTACCCTCCAACCGCTGTCGGTTATCCACCAACGGCTGTTGGTTCCCCTCCAACCGCCATTGGTTACCCTCCAACCGGCGTCGGTTATCTTGCCACCGCAGCATGAATGCAGCGGACGCCAGCGATGTTCTGTTCTTCTTTGGGCCATTAAAAACCGCCCTGGTGAACTCTGCCGCAAATCATTGGCGACCCCCGATTGTTGCCTGAAGCCCCAAGGCCCACTTCTGGGATCTAGTGTTGTCACTCAGCCGAGCCGTTCACTTTTAAGCTCCGGACCACTCACTGTACATCGAAGAATGTACACAACCCCATCGTGAAGGGGAGGGGCACGCACTGTGCTGCCCACATTAAGGGTGTGCCGTCGACGACGTCGTTGAAGTTTGTGGCCGGTGCGGGTGCACAGCAGCAGCGCTTGGGGACTGGCTGTGCCGATGGATGGCAATTTCCGGAACCCAATCCACAGTCTCGTCACGGCAGCGCTGTCGGGTGCTTAGGGCCCCCTCCCCAGGGAACGCTTCAGGCGCTGTGCATGGGGCCATCGGCGCTGGAGAGAGAGTGCGGGGGGGGGGTGTGCCACTGTGTCCCAATCCGCAGAATCCAGAAGAGGTGTTGCGCGAGTCCGTCAAGGGGGCCACCCTCACCCCATTTGGGCGGATTCGCTGCTGCGAACCGGCTCTCCGGACGCCCGGAGCACCGCCGTTGAGACGTAACCGAAGGGCTTTTTTTGGGGCACTGTGGCTCCCAGTCATCCGCGTGGGGCCTCGGTACCGAAGGGGTTTGGCGCGCCGTATGGACTGGCGGTGGGTTGGGCCGCATGCTGCCCCAAAGAGCCAGCACGCGGCGCAAGAGGAAGACGGCAACTCTTTGATTGCGCGAAGAAGTGCCTCGAAGGTTCCAGTTGCTGGGGCAAGAGGATGATGGATAATTCGGGCGAAACCTGCCCAAATGCGACTCATGGGTCCGGGGACATTGGCGCGCGCGGGCGGGCAGGGGCATCAGGAGGGAAAGGAGGTCACAGACGGTCCCAGAAGCGGTTACATAGATATTTGGAGGAGGATGCCACAGCGGTTGGGGGCAGCAAATGTCGGTGACAAATGCCATTGGCACTTGCCGCCAGAAGGAAAGCGGCTGGGCGGAGGCTGGACCCCCTGGAGGTTTTGGGGGGGTGCCCCCCTTCCAAGGCACCCCTGCGGGCGCGGGGTCGTTCAAGCCCCTTTTCAAGACTATTTTGAGTTATGTATCATCGGGGAACGATTTTTAAAAAAAAGAGGAAAAAAAAACTGGGCCGCTTTGCGGCGCAGGTGGTGAGTCACCGCTGGTGTTTGGACCAGCGTCTTTGGACTGACCTGTCCCAGGAGCCCCTTCTCCAGACCCTCCCTCCCACCCCTCCTTCGGGGGGCTTGCACAAAATCCCCCTCACACACCACCTGCGTCTGGAAAACAGCCGGCCGGACGCTATTTCGTCCCGTTGGCGTTGGTTCAGAATAGACGTTTGGGAGGAAAACGGGGGCGAACCTGATTTGCCGAGCTGCCGCGGCTCCGCACTCACTTGCGGCAGAACGGCCCCTTCAAAACGAACAAAGAAGCAGTGGCGTCCCGTGACATTTGGCACGCCAACCGCCAGCGGTTGAGTACTCACAAGCGTCACGTTTGCCCCAAAGGCAAACATCAACTATCAACCGCCTGCGGTCTACTGTGAACCGCCAAATTGAGTGCCTTGAAAACCCCCCAAAAGGAAAGCCTGATCCCTTTGCTAAGCCCTGAGACACGGTCAGTTTGTAGGGAACGATGGTTCGGATGGAGGTATATGCACAGCGACAATGACACCTCCTTCCACTCCGGTGCATGCCTGATGCGTGCTACCGGAGCATACCCTCGAGATGCAGTCGCAAGGCTGAGCGTTCTTTACCTTCGAGCTGTATTTCCGCCCTAAAAGCAAAAGAAACACAGATGGTACTCATGCCTGGGACCCAAGCCACGAGCACCGGACGCGGACGAATTAAGACTCACCCACATCTGATATCTGATTTAGTATGATCCACCCACCTTTGAACAGCTACTCAGTCAGATCCACCCACATCTGATATCTGACCTAGTATGATCCCCTCTGAACAGCTACTCAGTCAGATCCACCCACATCTGATATCTGACGTAGTATGATACACCCACCCCTCTACTCCGTCAGACCCACCCACCCCCAAGCCACACATGGTGGAAGGGGCTACTTGGCGACACAGTACACATAAGCGCCCAACACATCCCTCGCCACGATACCGACGGCAACGACGCTCTTCAGTCTCCAAGTTCACCCGGACGAACATCTGCTCCTGAAGAATCGGGAGCCATTGGCGGGCCAAGTGTCCGCGGAAAACGGCCTGAATGATCACTGCCGACCGGTTGCGTCCGCCCAGACACTGTGCCTCAGTGACCTGCCGAAAGCAGGGCATCGATGCGCATACGCTTGCGGACACTGGCGAACGCACAGATGTCAATCGATGGACACATCGGCCCCAAAGGCGTCCGTGCACACACAAGGGACATCCACAGATCAGGAGGACCACTGATACCTGACAGAGGGCGCACGAAAGCCGCCGTGAGTCAAGACTGTGTGAGGCCTGAAGGAAGCTTCTGCCACGTAGGCGAGAACGAAGGTGGCCTGCAGGCCTCAAAGTGGCCAAAGCG
This sequence comes from Eutreptiella sp. 'Long Island Sound 2002', assembly GCA_964036045.1. Taxonomy (NCBI): domain Eukaryota; phylum Euglenozoa; class Euglenophyceae; order Eutreptiales; family Eutreptiaceae; genus Eutreptiella; species Eutreptiella sp. 'Long Island Sound 2002'. Next base: position 7,520,788 of record OZ038397.1, read on the forward strand.
GGTATGGATTTCGTGGGGGCTGGTACGCCCGCCCCCCCCAGAGCCAACCACCAAGGCCTTGTGCCAACGCCCCCCCCCCCCCCCCCCGGCCCTGATGACGAAATGATGACGACGAAAATCGGCTGACCAGTTTTGGGCAATTTTGACTTCTTTTTACCCTTGAAACAAAAAATTACTTTTTCATCCCACCACGCACCATACATCTGCGCGTTCAGCACATTCTACTGATCAACTTGATGAGTCTCATGACACCTTTCGAAAGAAAAATGTGTGGACCACTTGTGGCCCTCCAGAGAAATAGTGGCTTGGGCACCAAAATTCACCCTACAAGGGTGACAAAAGAGCTTCGTAATAGTCGTTTCGTCATCTGGGGCCCCTCAGAGATGGAGCTCAGGAAAACTTCACAATTCATGACCCCACTCCCCAACCTCCTCTTCAAGGCGACGAGAGAGGGGCCCAGATGAATTGCCTCCACATTTGCGCATTCCAAGAGGTTGCGTGGTGCATGGGCGAGGTCCTTGACCAAAACGCATGGTCTTGGCATGGAGTTCATAGCGCAAGGCACACATAGACATTTCTATTGCCACCGTGTCTCTCGCTGGTGGAAATGTTCATTTTTCAAAACAAAGCTCATGTTCCATGTGGGTGCACTAGCCTCTGTTGGGAGCGTTTGTAGAACCCCCTCCTCTTCGTGTAGTTGTGGGATGCCAATGACTTGTATATCCAAGCCCTTGTGGAGAGCCTTTGCAACAAAGGCATCCCTGTCACTACAAAGCCTTGGGGCTTCCAACATTTTGATGGCTTGCGGCTATCAATTTCTCTGCGTTTGCTACTAAAACTGCTACAAACAAAACCAAATGCAGTTTGGCCAAATCCTTGCCTAATTGCATGCTATCTGGCTTGTGAGGCATGTTAGAGACATTGTGAACGGCGCCCGCTAGGTGCAGTCCGCATTTACCTGAGGTCTATGAACCTTTATGGATTCTCCCATCTTTACTTGATCCAATAGCAACCAATCAGTAGTATCCTCCGTTTGTATGTGCAGTGTGTCCAATAGCAACCCATTGGTTCCTCCTCATCCCCCTCTATGCTTCGTTTTGCATGACGTTTATGAGCCTCCATTGACTATCTTTGGCTCCTCTTGCTCCCCCTGTTCTCTTTGCTCCTTCGACAAACCAACTAATCTTTTGTACTCAGTTGTGATGTGCCCAATATCCACCCATTGGTTCCTTATTCGCCTTTGTTGAATCTCTCACTTCTTCCACCTCTCACAATTGCTCCTTCCTCATACCCCTTCCTCTTAACTCTATCCTGCGCCACAGCTCCATTGCCTTGCCCATGCTTGGAGCACCCAACATGGCTATGGGAGTAGGTTTACCTTGCTTCACATCTCCAAGCAACAATGGTGGTCAAATTAGAATTTTTACTTGCCGCAGGCCGACACTAAAAGAAACATCTAATAGGGGGCACTCATGCTGACACGACAAAAGGTGGGAATATCGCTTTTTATTTTCTCTGGGAGTCCAACATACCAGCACGAATCATCCCTTTTTTGCCTCTTTACACACCCAGCCCTACTTCTCCTTTGGGAGTGTGTGTGATGCATGTTTCCCAAATCCTGGATGGCAACATGCATGGGCCGTTCAAAGGGGACACTTCTATCTCGACAAAGGCTAGTGCCTCTTTGTCCGACGGGACACCTCCTCATCAAAACGTGGCCACGGGGGGTGCGACTCCTTGGGCTTGGACGCCAACTACCCCCCCCCCCCACTAACCATTGGTTAGAGGCCCCGTGGTCAGGGGGGGGGGGGCGTTCTGGGAGGGGCGATGAGGGAGGTCTGGGAGGGGCTTGGGGGGGGGGGGGAGTCCGGGAGGGTCGGTCGGGGGGCTCGACGTGGGGCGATTTGGGGGGTACATGACCCCTAGGCCAAGCGTTGGTCAATCACAGGCTCCCCTTACCTCCCCTTGCCCGCGCTCTAACCATACCATCATCTAACCCTATCCTTTGCAGCAAGCTGGTTCGGCCATGCTAGCCGTGTTGATGAGGCTGAACAAGATCATGGCTGCTTTTTGCCACATCATTGCTCTCCATTTTGGACCCCAACGCTAACTCCGACCCTAGTCTAGCCTAGGTTTAGAGCTAGGGCTAGGTTTAGGGCTAGGTTTAGGTTAGGGCTAGGGCGATGGTTAGGGCTAGGGTTACCGAGCTGGTGGAACCAGTCTTGGTTTTATAACCCTATTTAGTGTGTGGGGTGGACCTAACAGGTGGCAAGCAGCAAGCAGCAAGCAAGCAAGCAGCAAGCAAGCAAGCAGCAAGCAAGCAAGCAGCAAGCACACGGGAAACGGGGAAAAATCACAGCTCTGTTGTGGTGCTTCGGATTCGGCCAAAATTTTGGTGGATGCCACCTATGGGTGGGAGGCACAACCACACGAAGTATGAGGGAGAAACTCAAGGGTGACGGGTGGGAACGGGTGTCACACGTTGTGGGCCTCCGTTTCAAAATTTGTGGAAAATGGCCAAAAATTGGTAGTTTTGGGGCAGCTTGGGTGCCTAGGATGTCTATGGAGGGGTCCAATTGCATTGCAACCAACATGGATGATGAAGAAACACTTTTGATCCCCGTTTAGTGTGTTGTGCACGTGACTTCGTTGCCCTAATGACCGCCTTTTGGGCCCACAAGACCGCACAATGAGACTTGAAAGGCACCCTTTTTGCATACCTATTTGAGTTCCATCATCCTGATCTTTGTTTGATGGCCATGGGTGGCGTTGGGCACCCTTGTGGTGATAAACAATGATGAAGAGGATGAGTTGCAAGCTATTTCCGTGCTGTCAACACCCTTCAATGCCCCATTTTGGCACCGGGGGAGTGATGGAGAGCGCACAGTGCGCGCGCTAGGGTGGGGTTATGGGGTCACCTGATGGTCCAAAAGTAGTCAAAAATGACTTTTTCCAAAATTGTTCCTAACCCATTTGGGGTGCTCAAACAAGTGGTTTGAGGCTAGGTTGAGCTGTATTTGACCCATATCCGCCCATGCAAGTTCCCAAAAAGCCTTCGCAATCCTATCAATGCTTGTTGACTAGTTTGTAATGGTACTGCTCTATGTCGCCCCCCCCCCGCTCGTTGGCTACCGCTCTCTGTGTTGGCAAGTGGCGTTCGCTTCAGCACGATCCCATCAATGTCCGCTTAATAGTTCGTAATGATACTATTTTCAGTGCCCCCCCCCCCTCCCTTTTTGACTATCTCTTTTTGTGTTGGCAAGTTGTACATTGGATACCACTTTTCTCTCTTGCATGTCCACTCTGCAATAACAGTATGGAAGGGGTAAGGTACTGTGGGATAGGTAACCCATGTGGTAACACTTCACCACATCCGAAGACAACGGTTGTCTTATGGTCTCAAGGCAAAGCAAAATGACAATGCAAAGTGCCCACCAGCTTGGTCCCAATATTCATTCTTGATTAGGGTTCGGGTTAGGGCTAGGGGTAGGGTGAGGACTAGCCTTAGGGTTGGGCTGGGCGTTAGGGTTAGGGTGGGGTTTGAGGGTACTGTTGAGATGCAAAATGGACAAAAATTTCCTTCGGGTGCCTTTGGTGCCCATGGAGGGTCGGGCGCCTTTGGCGCCCATGGACACCTGAGGCCGGCACCTTTGACCATTGACTGCTGGCCGGAGGCCCCCTAGGGGGGGGGAGGGGTCGGCGTCCTAGGACCCGCGGAGTCGCACCCCCTGTGAGCGTGGCCAGGCTAGGAATCCCATTCTTGAGTACCGCCAGAACAATAGAGCACATTCTCTAATGGAAAGAGACATTGGCAGCAATAGAGCACAACAGCCTTGTTACCACGACCTTCTTGTTTCCATAAGTACGCATTTCAAAACCTCCAAGAAACCACACAGCTTTTGTTCTGCCTTTGTACCCTTTGTGAACGGCCTATGCAGGATTTTTTGAATGTGCGCCAAATTCTATTGCCTTCGGCAGTGCACCTTGAAGAGAGGCTGATAGTCAGCCAATCAGTCAGTAGGTCAGGCAAGCTGTCAGTCAAACAGTCAGTCAGGCAAGCAGGCAGGCAGACAGAAACACCCAGGTTTGATTTTTTTTTACTGGCAGGCTTGGCTTCATGCACTGGGGAGGATACATTCAGCCAGAACAGGCCACACTCGAAAGGTAATGCAGCCGCCTGCAGGCTAGTATGTCGGCGGTTCGAAAAAAAAGCTCGACCGGGAATCGAACCGCCGACCTGTTCATCAGCGGGCGGCTGCACAGACACCATTCTCCCCACTGCTTGAAGCCTTTTGATCAAAAACGTCTGACCCCCCCCCTCTTCAAAAAAAGTGTTATCCAGTTTCAGGGGATAGAGGCCTCAGAATCAAAAAATCCATTGGGGGATTGTCTTGTTAGAAAAAAATGATTTTACAAGGGGTTGGTCATCAAATATCATGGCTTGGGGTATGCTACGCGAATGAACCCCAAAACGGGGGGTATATGACGCCCGCATCTGCGCTTGATCTAACACCCTCTCTTCGAGGCGATGTTGTGCGAATCTCACCCATGGTTTGTGAATTTTGCTTAAATCATTGGGATTTTATTCAAAGCCCATGGTGTTCATACAATTTGGCGCGGGATGTGAAACTCGCACGAATGTCACAGTCATACCAAATTTGGACGGATTTCGTACGAATCCGGATAGAATCCCAATAAATGTGTCCTGAGGCCCTGCACACTAACACATAAGCACATAGGATTACACCGGAGTTGCAGTATGTATTTGTTTTGGGTGTAAATCTCACATTCCAACCACAGACCTGTTGCATGTGCACACTGCAAATAGCTGCAAATAGTGTTCGTAACCCAGCCAACGCAGGTCGAGTGACCCCACCCAGCTGGGGAAATGATGCCCAACTCCAATGCAAGGTGCTGAGCACTAAGTAGACGCTAATGTAGTCCGCAAAAGGGGAGGAATCATCAAAACTGCATGACAGCTGCCGTCTCCGGTCCCCAATAGGGGGGGAATCAGAACTCTTGCGATCTCTAGTCCACATAGTGGAGATGAATCAAAAAGGGGACATAACCCTTACCATCTGAGGGTCAAGCAGGGATGAATCAAAGAGCCCTCAGAACCCCAGCCGTCTCCGGGTCCGCAAAGCGGGGAGCCCTTGCTGTTCAGGCCCCAAGCGGGAAGGAATCAAAAAGGCCTCATAACTATTGCCGCCGCGGGATCACAAGAGTGGGGAGCAATCAAATGGGCCACACCTCAGATGATCCTCTGTACCAGTATGTGCTACGACCTGCTAGCGCAGCGCACGTAGCCCAAACCAGTTTGAGCCAAAATGGGTCCACTAGGGGGTCTCTGGGCGTATCACGCAAGAGAAATCTAGTGTCACCCGGGTGGAGAAAATGAAAAAAGATAGTTTGTAATTTTTCGACTGTCACACAACCTCTCGCTTGACTGTAAGAAGAAAGTAGGAGAAAAATGTACATCTTTTGTTGAGTGTCAACGCCAGAATTACTACAGCCCATCTCCCCTTATGTCGAGCAAGCAACAAAAAGCAACAAGCAACAACAACAGCACTTCTCCTATCCGTTTTGCACCTACTCTAGCCATCTTTACACGTTGGCAGATGGCCTTTTGATCCTCGGAGCCGCGGGACTTTTGGGGGGCCCAAACGGGTCACCACGGGGTCTAAAGGGGCTAAAACACTACATTGAGCATCCCAAGTGGTTTGCGAACGACGTTGGAAAAAGCCATTTTGGTCTCGGTGCATTTTGCGTCAGATTTCAGATAATGGCACCGCCTAGCGCAGTCCCCCATAAAACAAGCGAGCGATGTTTCCGAGTTGTGAGAAACCGAGGAACGCTTAGAACTCGACGACGAAAAATGTTGAGGTCCGACCATAGGAAGTGTGGCAGTGCATGGCAGCGTTTCGTCTGCACGTGAAACAAACCATTCCAGGAAATTGACGTGATGCCTCTGACTCTTCAGCGCAGATCCGCCTCCGCTCTCGGGCTTCCCAGCGGGCGAAGAGATTTGGAAGATTCAACACAAAATGGCGGCGGACTAAACATCCTCGGAACCAACTCTGCGAACCCACGACACGTGTAAGTGGGCTTCAGTGCGATCGACGAGGGCTGTGCAGGGGCTCTGTGTGCCTGGGATGTGTGAAGGGCGCTTCTGTTACGAACTGCACACAATGGACCGCCCTTGAATGGGGCCTTTGGACATAGCGGGGCATAGGGTTTTGTTTGTGAAGCCATGATTCTACACTCGTCGTCCCTAAAACATGCGTTTTCTTATGGAAAGATGAAACGCATTTGCCTCACTCCAACGGATAAACAGTATGGGGTGGCGTGTGGAAATGGAGGGCCAACCAGGTTTCTGGAGCAAAATCCAACAGACCTGGGGAAAATATTTTTAAAAAAGATTTGTGTTGAAAGGTACGAAGAAAAACATTGACTTATGGTCCATTGTTCCCTAAAAATGCACCCCTTGTAGAACTCTGTTGAAAGCGAAGGTTTGTTTGCATCATGTACAGCTGCTGCTTCCATGTGTCATCATCACAGCGACCTCAACAATGAAACGCCAAGTCCACAAAGCACAAAAGACTATTTGTGACCAGCATTCCCAAAGGAGTCAACCCCTACAATGCAGAGGGGGTGTACAATTCAACGCTTTGGCACCGCAAAGAGGTGGTTGACGGACAACAAATGCATGCAACACACACACGTGCAGACGAGGTCAGGTTTTGTATCGTTCGGAGCAAACTTGCCTGCTGCTTTCCCCCTCTCTCAACACATATTACACAAATGGATTGTCAAAAGGCTTTGCCAGCGGCAACTTCCTCTCTGGGGATTTCCCATCGCGCCGAGGCATTCGGATTCCATTTGGTAAGGAGGAGGGTCACCCCCCCTTCAGACCCCCTCCCCCCCACTCAAGCACTCGCCTGCATGGAGGATGTTCAAACACGTGTCCTGACCAATACAGGAACCCGGGATAGCATGTTGCACAGCGTAAAATTTTTGGTCACCAGTTGGATAACTATTGATATGGGAAACGCACCAAAAGGAAATTTGGTGCACAATCGAAGCCAAGCACAAAGCATTGGAATCGCATCACCTGTGGGCTGGACAAAGAAAGATGCATCTTCTGGCGCTGGAGCAAAATTTGTTTGCATTGGGCACATGCCAATTTTCTCACGTGTTAGTACCGGAAGGGGGGGGCGGGCGGAGGAGGGGGGACTGACGCTCCTCGGTATTGGAGGTGTCCCCACCATATCAGGGCCACGCACAGGAGTGCATGAGCTGTAGAGCGATACCCCCTGCCTGCTGGGGCTACATGCAGCACTGCACGGGCCACGGCTGCTTAATCCTTGCCATAGTGCGGCCACGCATGAAAGAGTGTGGGTTTTGGCTGCACATCATAATCACACAAGCACAAGCACACAATCACAAGCCGTGTCCGGGCATTGTTTTCTGTGCACACGTGTGTTCCCCTCTGCACACCTGCGTCTGGAGCGCCCTATTTCCTCAATGTGCCCCCGTGTTCCTCCTGGTGCCAGGACCGAGCTGGGTCCTAGTCTTGCTCATTCCATACGAAAGCGCCGTGGAACAAGAACGGCCCTCATTTGAGACGCCTACATGACACACTGGCCATGGTCCTGAGCATTCAGGACAGTCATCCTGAAAACCAGCTGAGAAACAGCTCATTTTGATCTCAAAATGACCACGGCATGCAGCAAAAATGTTTACGTGGCGGGGGGAGGGGGTTGGCCCGACCACTGCCCCTCCTCATCGGATGGTTACCAACCCCAGATCAGCATGCGTTGTTGCCCCTCGCACCATGTGTCCACTGAAAATACATCCCACTTCTGAAGAGACTGTCGGCGGTGACACTGGGCAGTGACCTTTCGACAACACAAAAACCGCCTGGCTGGTGGCTGTGTGCTGCCTACGGACCTTTCGTGTGCCCAGGGAAGGGGAACCCTCTTGCAGGGCACCCCTTGGCCCTCGCACCTGGCAAACACGATCGGCCCCTGTCCACCAGACTGCTATGACACAAGGGCCGCCAGGCGAATGACCGTGCCCTGACCCCGCCCAACGCGAGCGACCCGGTTGCCACGCAACCGATGGCGGTTGGCTGGCGACCAACCGCAGTCACTCACCGGCCGGTAGCTTTAAAAACTGTTGTGGGCTGGATCAGGTCTTCCTCAAATTCTGAGTCTTCATCTCCCCCCCTGCCATACAGCTCTTCAATTTGTGGCTACCTCACCCCTGCCTTCTCGGGGGCCCAAAAGAGGGCGGAAATGCTACATCACCCCTGCATTCTCGGGGGTCCCTGAACAGGGGTTCAAAAAGGGCCCTCACTGGGCCAGTGGAAAAAAGCCCCTCACGGGGGTCGTAGATAGTTCAGGGTGACCCTACAACCAACGTTCCTTAAGAGAGAGAGAGAGAGAGAGAGAGAGAGAGAGAGAGAGAGAGAGAGAGAGAAAGAGGGTCTTAGGGAACGTCCTGGCGTGCAAACCCCAAGTCCTGAACCGCAGTAGTCGGTCTAACGAATTGTGCCACCGAAAACCGCGGGCCGTTCTCAGTGGAAGACCAAAAGAGATGCACACATCGCCTTCCGCAAGAACAGCGCTGGTGCAGGCGCATCAAACAACCCCCAGTCCTGACACGTCCCCTTGCAATACCTGGGCCGCGGCCATGCCCGAGGCAAGAGACGCACCTGCAACTTCACGGCCGCTGTCGCATTGGCAGTCGCCTTGGCGTGCCGGGCGCACTCCAGCGCCTCATCAAAGTCAGTGACCAGGTCATAGAAGGCGACCTTCTGCAGGCGCATCACACCGGACCTCTGTCAAGGGCAGTACGGGCAATGTCTGACAAGGCACTGAAGGCTGAGGAGGTCGGGTGGCAGACTGCCGGCAGGCCGACGGCGCGGGAGAGAGGGTGGGTTGTGGAGGCCGCAGGGGGGCCAAAGGGGGCGGGTCAGGGCGCTCCCCTTTTGAGTGGGTGGGTGGGTTGGTGGGAGGTTTTGGGACCCAAAAGTTTGTGTTCCAAAAATGGCCCGACCAGATTTTCCCTTTTGTAAATTTGGTTTTCTGCCGCGATGGTCACTTTGGTCTGGGGGGAGGGGGGAGGGGGTGTTGGGGGAGGGATCCCCCTTGGCTGTTGATTATTCTAAAGACGCCCTGGGGCGGGGTGCACATGCATGCGAGGGGTCTGGGGCGGGTGGCAGGTTCGCATGCAAGTGCCCCTTCCCTTCCCTTGAGCAAGCACGGCCACGGTCCCAAAAATCCCGGCAAAACAGCGGTTCAACGGCCACCCCGCGCTGAGACAAGCCCGTGCTTCCGCGCGATGTGATAGCCGTGCCGGGAATAGCGATATTGGCCGTGGCCGTGGCCGAAAATCACGTCAAAACAAACCGCATGGGCCTGCAATGTGCGGTGCGATGTTGTTATGAACGGAACGCACACTCTCAGACATGACTGAGCCCCCCTTTCCCTCTACAAGTGCGTCACAAACACCCAATCCGGTATTCCAGACCACAAAAATAGCAGCCCAAAAAAAAAAATCCCGAGGACAGCGGGCCACGGAGGACCACACTCCGTTGCTTGGACAAGCCTGTGCTTGCGCAAAGGGGGGGGGGGGGTTACCCCCCCTTGCAGAGCCATACCCCTGTCAGAGCAACAGCAGGTGTTGTTTGCCCAACGTTTGCGACTTTAGTGTTGCTCTCGTGGGGGGGGGGGGGGGGCACAAAGAAAGAAGGCGTGTTGCAAAGGGGGCACGGCGCAGGTGGAGGGGAATGTGCTGAATCGTGAACTACCCCGAAAGAACAGCCGGCGAGCCCAGAATTGCGCACTTTCCTCTGTTGACAGCATTGCTCTCCACAGCACCGCGGCCAGGGCCCGGCTCCATGTGCAAAGCACGGCAGGGAATCCCACGCTTCCACCGCGGGCCAGGAGTTGGGGCAAGGAGGCGAATGGTGGCCTAACTCATGATGTATCAGGGTCACGGGGGGGGGGGGGATCGGTTCAGTCCCGGGTCTCAAACCCCCCGGCTCCGGAGAGGGGGGGGGGGTCATGGCCTCCTCTGGTGGTTTGGTGGCCACAGGCCACGTCCCCGTACCTGCCAAACACTATCCGCCCCTGTCCAACGGAAGGCCTGCCAGGCGGATGACCGTGCCCTGACCCCGCCCAACGCGAGCGAGCAGCAGACTGCCATGCCTGTGTGGCTGGGGATGGAGGGCAGGGCAGGGCACGCGGGGTATCGCGGTTGCCTTCGCCTGGCCCGGTCTGGTGGTGGTTGTGTGCTGCCTGAGAGCCGGGCCTGGGTTGGGGGTGGGGGGTTTCGAGGTGGGGTGGGTGGGTGGGACCAGCCCCCCCATCCCCAAGTGGTGCTAAGGTTTTAGAGGCGCCGAAGAAAATTGTTGGTCTAAACCAATTGGCACCGAAGGCGCCGGGGAACAATTTTGATCGGCCGAAGGCCCCGGAGGAAAATTTGACCTATATTTTAAGTGTGTGGGCGGAGTGGGTCCAGGGGAGGGGGGGGGGGACATCCAGCACAGCCCCAGCACACCAACCACTGGGCTCGGCAAACGCGGAAACAACACCGGCAGGAGCAAAGAAAAAAGAAAGTAGGAGCAGGAAAGCAGGAGCAAAGAAACAACAACCAGACGGAATGTCACACAGGGGGGGGGGCACCCCCAGAGTTTTCCTTAAGGGGGGTGGGGGCGTCCGAGGGGGGAGGGTGGGGGGGGGGCGGTGGGGGGACCCCCCCCCGAGGAGCCCCTGAGTTGGTGGAGGCGCCGAAGGCGCCAGAAAAACCTTTGATTGGCCGAAGGCCTGGAGAAAAATCTGCCCAATCACTTAAGGGGGGGGGTGGTCCGAGGGGGGGTGGGTGGGGGGTGTCAGAGCCCCCCCCCCCCCCCCAGGGGCGTTGAGTTGTTAAAAGGAGCCCTGCCTGAGAGGCGCGCTGACGAGCATCCCTTGGGCAAACAGCATCGGTGTTGCCACCCGCGGGGGCGGACCTCCCGCTCCGGCCCTGATGATGCACATCCCAGACCTCTACACTCTCCAAGCGTCGCAGCATGTCCCGCTCTCTGTGATTCTCCACCGCCTTCACCGCCTTTCGGTTGTGCAGTCTGAAGACGCAGAAACACTGAGACCGCGGAGGCCGCACGGCGGTTGGGTTGGGTTGGGTTGGGTTGGGTTGGGTTGGGTCTCGGCTCGCGCCAGAGGCGGTGCCCTACGGCCAGCGTGACCTTACCGGACTGGCTCGACTGGGTCCCACATTGGTTGTCTGGTCTCACAGCCGCCCAGACTGCTGACGACCCCCGAAGCCCGCACAGGGGGGGGGGGGGGTCGGGGGCGTTTGTGAAGCGGTTGATGGGGGGGGGGGGGGGTTGGCGGATGCAGGCACTCACCGTGTCTCAAATCACTGACTCTCAATTCCTCCGGATGTAACTGTACCCACTCACGAAAAAAGGGCAAACTGCCGATCGTTGTGGACTTGGGCTTTGGGCATTGCCCAGCGCAATCAGGGGTGGCGCTTCCCTGGGGTCGGTGGGGATACCTCCGGAATTGTGATGTCTGCCAAACGCCGTGAGTGACCCTCCAACTACCCCCCCCCCCCACTCCTTTTGAATAGTAACCACCTGCACGCGACGGTATCCTCAGGGGAACATACCCAAAATGACGGTTGACTACTTAAGGGCGGTTACTATTCAAGAGGGGAGGGGGGGGGGGGGACCATCCAACCGCCGACCCCATTCGGTCGAGAGGTTGGAGCACGCCTTAGCTCCAGGTCCGAGTTCCGAGATTCAAAGGTTGTAATAACATCACATGCTGTCCGGACGTCAACCCAGTTGCAGGGCCGCCCGCTTCAAAGGACGCTTTTGCCATTGGAAACGCTAATCCGGCGGCTCCTGCGGCGCACAATGTGGGTAATTATCATGGAACAGGGGGAAATTGTACCATTGGTGAACCGTGCTGTTGAATGGGGAGTGTTTATCGCAACAGTTGTGTGCGTTTTGAGTATTGTGCCTCGTCATGACCTCCTTCCTTCACCCCAAATGGAGGGAAATGGATGCGGTGCTAATCATCCCACAGCCAATGACCCGTCCCCTGCGGCGCCTGCGGCGCGCAGGAAGCATTCCCATTTGCACAGTACCTGCAGCTGACAGCACTGCATCATGGGCCGCCATTTGCTGTTGCGCCCTGCTCTCACATTGGGGCAGCGGTGACCGCACCAGAGCAGGGGCAAACCTGCACTCCACGAGCACGGGCACCTGAATGCGCACCCCTTTGGATTTCCTGGGGAGCACGCCCCCCCCCCCCCCCCCCCCGTGTGACATTCCGTCTGGTTGTTGCTCCTTTACGGGGCCCTGGACGGTCACCCGTTCTTCCCTTCGCTTGTTGCGTCGGGTCGCTACTTTCTGTCGGCCGCTGCGGCCGGTGCTCCTGCTGGTGTCGTTTCCGCGTTCGCCGAGCCCAGTGGTCGGCGTGCCGGGGCTGTGCTGGATGTGGCGTGGTGTGCCGTTTGCGTGTCAGCGGCGCCCAAAAATTGGCGTATTGAGGATGTGCTGGTTGTTGCCGGGGTCGTTTGACTGTTTTTGCTGCCCCCCCCCCCCCCCCGTTCAACAGCAGGTTGGCTCATCCATGACACCACAGCTAAAGCAGCGGGGCAGTGCCTGCCCGACACGAAAGTATCCCCCTTTTGGACTCCGGATTGGAACGCCCAAATGCATCCCGGGCACATTGGATTTGGAGTCAGTCATGAGTCAAGCAGCAGCAGTTCGTGAGTCGGTGTGAGGCTATGCGCAGCCATCGGGGACTGACGCACACGGAACATAGCAGATGGCCCAACCCAACCCAAACCCGCCCTCCCTCCCCCCAACCTCCAAATCTGGTATCGGTATGGCCGAAATAGTGCCGGCGGTTTCGCACCCGGAATTGTGCAGAAGGGCTCCTGCACGCGGGCAGTGTGTTTATAAGTCCCCGTCGGTTCCACCGTCATGTACTGCCCTCAGCAGCGACTGCAGTCCTGCCTAGTGCACCAGCCTCACCGACCACAGGGCACCGCAGGCCAAAGGCGGTGGCCCACGGCCAGCGCGTCTCTACGTCACCGGCTCGACTGGGGTCCACATTGGTTGTCTCGTCTCACAGCCGCCCAGACTGCTGACGATCCTCGAAGCTCAACAAGGTGCTGGTGAGAGGGAGATACCGCCGCGCCTGTGCGTATGTCGCGCGCGCCCCAGGGCCTGTGGAGGGTTCATGGCAATTGGGCAGAGAGGGAGGGAGACACTGGGCACACGCACACCTGCACAGACACCCCCGTATTACCTTTTGGATGGTCGTCGCGGCGGCCTCTGAGTGGCTACTGCGTGGCACCAGACGCACCTGCAAATGCGTGACGGCGTACAGTGTCGGCCCCCCGGTACTGCCCCACCCCCTGCCCTGTGCCTGGAAGGGGCGTTGTGGGGAGGAGGGGGGGTGAGACCTGCTTCAGGCGAGCTAAGCGAAGGTGTGGGTGGGGCCTTTGGTAGATTACCGCCACCTCCCAAGAGCTACTGGATTGCCCCCACTCAACGGCACATCACTTCAAAAAGGAGCGGGAACGAAAGATGATGCGAACGGGTGTGAGAAACGAAAGGCACAGTCGGAGCGAGAACCGACTGCAGTCATGATTTTCGGGGCGTTGTCTGCGTGCAGCGCGGCATCAAGCAACTGTTGCGGGTGACCAGACCGCACAGTGCTGTGGGGAGGAGGGGGGGCTGAGACCTGATGAAGGTGAGCTGTCGGTGGAACATTGGGTAGACTCCCCTGTTTAACACCGCCACCTTCCAAGAGCTACTGGATTGCCCCCACTGAAAGGCACATCACTTCAAAAGGGAGGAGTGGGACGGAAAGACGACGCAATCTGGGGAGGAGGGGGGGGGTTCTGGGACCCCAATGTTGACGTACCGAAGAGATCACATTTGGCAATGTGGCATCTGCCAGTGGGTGCCCAGGTGGTGTATTGGACAAGGGGGCAAGGGCACACCTGTTTGGAATGATTGTCTGGCATGGGTGTCGTCCCCCTCCCCCCCTCTGGATCCCCCCCCCACCCCCTCCACCCTCACCTCGACGAGGGTCAACCGCAGCCGGAGAGAAGAACGAAAGTTACTGAAGGACAAATTTCTTTTCTTGTGGCTCCAGGTCCATAAACGGCCAGTGTAACGGCTTGCGGACTCCCGGAAGGGTGCGACCCATTTCACTGTTGCTTCGGTGCTGCGCGGTGGTGAGGGAGGGTGCGTACCTGCGTGTCTTTGGCAGTGCAAAGTGCCCCCTCACAAAGGGACCGCATGGCACAAGGGGAGCCTACGCACTCCTGGAGCAGATCCCCCCAGGCTCGTGTTGTGGGTTGCGGGACAGAACCGGGTTTTCGTCCCTAGCTCGAGTGCTTGCAAGTTCGGTGGCGGCATTCAATAACGATGCAATATTTGGGTCCAAAGTGTGCCCCACATCAATCGACTCAAATGAATGGGAACGTTTTCGGTCACCTTCTTGTCGGGATGGTAGGTTGACGGGCGCGTGGGAAAACATCCCAAGAAACAATGGTTGAAGATAGCTAAAAAGAAAGCAGTGACCTAAAGTTGAGTGCGGCAGGCAGTGGTGGTGGTGGGGAGGGGGTTTGGGGGATAATTTTTTATCCAAACACTAGGCAGTGAGGGGGGGGGGTCCAGGGTGGTGATCCAAAAGGGTCAACGATCCACGGATTATTCTTGGACCATTTTGCTCACTATACTTCAAGTGCTGCCCATGCGCAAGGAAGTGCTGGGCCCCGGGGACGGGGCTCAAGGGGCGGCGGTCCACACGGGGGATGCAACGACCACTTCGCCATGCAGCAGCTGATGCAACGTGCGCCACGGGCAAACGGTCTCCGCATGGCGGCGGCGCGGCTGTGTCTTAACCAAAGGGCTGGTGAGCAGGGCGGAGGAAGGATGTGAGAACCGGGAAGAGGGGGTACCACCTCCACGGCTTCATACAAAAGGCACCCCAACGGCCCGGCACTTGGGGGCGTTTCTGCACAGCGCGGGCACAGCGCTGAATAGTACCCCGCCCCCCCCCTTGCGCAAGCACGGCAGCGGTCCCAAAAAACCAGGCAAAACAGCGGGTCAACGCCCACCCCGTGCTTAGACAAGACCGTGCTGGCATGTGGCACACATGATGGCAAACAAATGACTGCCCACATCAAGGAGAGCCCTCAGATGCAGACCGTGATAGGCTGTGGAAAGAGAATATCAGGAATAGCGAAGAATCACATCAAAACAAACATCATTGGGTGGCAATGTGTGGTAGAGTATTTTTAAACCCCATGTTACCTCTGGGACCACAAAAGCAGTGGTCCCAAAAATTCCTCAAAACAGCGGTTCAACGTCCACCCCGTGCTTAGACAAGGCCGTGCTCGCGCAAGGGGGAGGGGGGTAAGTACGCTTTCCCATGTCCACCCTGAATCCCACCCACCACCGGGAGAGCTCCGTCCACAGGGGGAAAGACAGCAGATTTAGACAGCAATCCGGCATCTTTCGTGGGAAATAGAGCTTGTGTTGAATCATTGTCTGGGATTTTGGACCGAGTGGCAGTCTGGGGCTATCCTGTGTCCGGGAACACGGCGGTTACCGCGGTCACCTTGGGCACCGGGGGAAACGGGTCCGAAATGGCCTACTTTTCGCACAGCGCACGGTGCGCCCCAGTGCAGACAATCGCAGCGCACACCTTCGGCCGTTGGGGCAGCGCTGGCCGTCCAGGAAGTGGCAGAGGATTCTGTTCTGCGGCAGCGCCAATGGGGGCAAGTGCCAAGGGGCGTTTCTGGGGCCCTGTGGACACACACAACAGCCGCTTGGTATGTGTTGTGTGTTTCCCGGAGGGAGGGGTCCACTTCCCTTTCCATTCTAAAATGGTCATATTTCTGCACCACCGCAAAAAGTTCAATGTCGGCTTCCATCCTGGACGTAGCCCCACTATCGTTGTCCCCAAGGCTCCGAAAAATGGGGGGTAGGGTGTAGGTATGAGCACAGGCTGCCTTCGCTTGACCGAGACCAGATTCCCGTGGGTTGTGCCCGCTGCCACCTGCTGGGGGGCTGTCCAGGATGCTGCCGCATAGTGCATGGCCGCATGGCTGCGCCGGTTGTCGTCACCGACTGACGTGCCGCTTGCCGCTGCCTATTGCCACTGCCACCGGCCACGCGGTGTTCGCAGCGGCCACTGGCGGCCGGACTGCACTGACTCACTGCCTGCTGCGCAAGTCGGTCCTTTATGGGGTCCAACAGGGGCGTTGGACATCGGACCGAAAACTGGGGAAACCCAAGCAGAACATGTAGTTAAGTTGTGCGAAAAGTGTAAGAACTCTGTAAATTGCATAAATATGTCAATTGCATGGCAATGAGGCACGGCACACATCTAGGCATTAGGCATGATACATTATGGTAGTGCAGCTTCTGGATGCTAATTGTTACTTCCCAGGGGCTTCTAGATGGTTAGTGTAAGTTCCTGGAGGCTTGTAGTGGATTGCTGTATTTCTAGAGGCTGCTGGAAAGTTGCTGCAGATTTTCGTCAGCCTCTGGGAAATGGCTGGTTTTGGGGGGGCTTCTAAATGCTTGTTGTTAACTCTGGAGGCTGCAGGATGGTTCCAGCTACCCAACTAAACCGAAAATAATTTCCTCGAGGAAAAAATGAACGTTTGAATGGAGAGGCAAAAATGAGAGGCATTTTAGGTCCAACAACGTTTTTCGCCCTCATACCCCCCAGCCCCCCCTCCCCACCCACCCCGCGTACACACACTACGCGACACTCTGTTCTGGATTCTTGCTGCTAATCCAGGACATGCAAAGCGGGACAGCTCATGACGAGGGACATGACACAATGCGGTACAACAATGACATGCGTGACACACATGCATGTCCATATGTACTAAAGCTTCAAGCAACGGAGGCTAGCCTTAATGAGTGATGCCTTTCCTCCGGGGAGAACGTGAGAATGCATTCAAAGTTACGGCCGAGTGCGTGCCGTCTGAGGTACAGATCACCCTCAACCCCACACCGTCAGCATGGACAGCAGTATTACTTCAACCAAGGCTGCTGTACCCTCAACAGCAACACATATCAACCCCCTCCCCACCCACTTCCCACCCCCACGTCCAGCTACCTTGCATTGACTCAACACCACATGACTAACCCTAACCCGAATCACATGCCCAGATCTACATCACTCAACACCAGTTTCCATGCGTTTAAGCGCGGTTCAGGTAAAAGTAGTGTCTATCACACTACACGTCCCCACCCCCAAGCAGCTTGCTGCTGCTGGGCTATGAGGGCTTTATGTGGGCGAGGTGGGCCAGGCGAGCAACACCTTCAAGCAAACGTGCAGCGCCATGCCTGGAACAGGACTGGCCAGGGCCGGCGCGGCCGCCATCAGCCCCGGATTGACTATGCCGCGTGGCTTCAGGAGCGGGTGCTCCGAGGACTCGGGGGATCGCAGTGCCTCGGGGCACAGGGGCTTGGGCGCTGGCGTAGTGAAGGGCGACGCATGGTCGAAGGACGCGTTGTAGTCGCTCAGGACCGGCAGAGACGCAGGCCTTGGGACTGGGTCAAGCCCTGAGGCGGCAGGGCAGACAGGCCATAGCTCAAAAGCTCTGGCTCTTGTGCAACAGTCCCCAAAGCCCGAGTCTGACACCCAAAAGCGCGGTCCGGCGGGACACTCGAAGGCACATAACTCCAAAAAGGAGTGGGAAGGAATGATGATGCAAAATGGTGTAAGAAAATGAAACGCACAGACAGAGCTAGAGCCTACTGCATTTCTAATGTTCGGAGCAATGTCTGCATACAACACGGCATCAAGAAGGTGTTGCGCAGAGGGGCAGGCCGCTCAACGTCCTTGATGAGATAAAGGGGGGGAGGGGGGCTTTGGCATGCCCCACATCAGAGATGGCAGAAAATTCTTTTATCGCACCCCGCAGCTGTGTGGCCATTGCCTGCACTCGTCCCTCTCAGTGGTCTCCCACCTTCTCTGGGTCAGGGCTGGAACCGGTGCCCCAATCCCCACGACAACAACGAACCCCATGTCCACCCGATGGGCTCCATGGAACCGGGAGCGGGGAGCGTCACATGGCCGTCGGCACACATACCACGGCCGGGAAGACAAGGCTCGGGAGTCAGGGCATTACGTGGGTGAATGCGACGAGGCTCGCGATTGGTGGGCCGCCTTAGGTGCCGCTGCGCAAGGGCAGGCAATGGGGCTGACGACGGGTTTGGGAGCGCCACGGTCCCACGGTTTCAGCATGAGACATGCAACATGACTAACACGGCCTGCAAACGGTAGGCAAAGCTGTGACCCAAAATGAACAAGTGTCGCACCCCTAGAGCACACATTCGCCGGCCGCAGTTCAACAAAGCACACATTGGTTTTCGTTGACAGGGAGGGGAAATTTTGCTAATCAGTGCGTCCCAATATGCAATATGCAAAACTATGCAAAATCATGCAATTTCGCAAGTGAAAAAACCAAAGAAGAGGCACAGCAACGCGACATCCTCCTCCGCCATTGGCCTCTTTTTATCTATTGCATATGGTTGGTCATCACTGACATCATCATCAAACTCAGCAATATCATCATCATCAAGCTCATCTAATGGTGGGTGGGTGACAACCTGTGGCTCGAGAAAATTGTCCATTGACGAAAAGGGCGAACAGCTGTGACAAAACAGATTCCTGGTTGCAAAATTGCGCAAAACAGATGCCATGATATGCGCCAGGGGTTATCATTGGTAGCGAAGCCAATGTTGAGTTTCACACAACGTGGGAACACCTCCCTCCTCATGTTTGGAGAACTGTTCATGCAAACAACTCAGCGGCCATGCAAGATGGAATGGCAAGGAATCACGAGTCACCATCGGTTACTCATGAAGCGCTCTTTGTACCGAGACGGGAACCCCCACCCACGCCACGAAACGTCAGTGCCAACAACACGCTCAACAACCCGAAAAACCTCTTCCCCAGGCAGCCTCCTGAAAAAGGCCAAAACGGCCGAAGATAATAAAAATGCAGCCACCTGAAAATGCCCCAAAACGGCCGAAAGTAATAAAAATGCAGCCGCCCAAAATGGGCAGAAACGGCCAAAGATAATAAAAAAGCAGCCACCCAAAAATGGCCAACACGGCCGGAAATAATGAAAATGCTGCTTCCTGAAACTGCCCAAAATGGCCGGAAAAAAAAAAGAAAAATGCAGCCGCCCGACAGTGGCCAATACGGTCGAGAATGATCAAGATGCAGCCGCCTGAAAATGCCCAAAAAAGGCCGAAAATAATAAAATTGCAGCTTGCTGAAACTGCCCAGAACGGCCGAAAACAATAAAAATGCAGGAGCCAGAAGATGACCAAAATGACCAATAACAAAAAAAAAGCAGCCGCCCGAAAGTGGCCAATACGACCGCGAATAATCAAAATGCAGCCGCCTCAAAATGCCCAAAAACGGACGAAAAGGGCAAAAATGCAGCCGCCCAAAAATGGCGAACACGCCCCCCCTACCCCCCACTCAAAATAAAACAGTAGCCGCCCAAAACCGGCGAAACCGCCAAAAACAATAAAAATGCAGCCGCCCGACATTGACCCAAATGGAGGAAAAAAAAAAAAGAAAATGCAGCCGCCCGACAATGGCCAAAACAGGTAATATGGGCTGACTGGTGGCACCCATTACAAGCTGATCATCGGTGTATGTACACTTGTTCAAACTCTTGGCAAGCCAGGGCAACAAGAAAAGCATAACCTACCCTGTGCCTCAACATTTGAGACGAAATAGTGTCATGTGTGTTGCCGTGTGTCGCTGTGTGTGTTCGGCCGGGCAAAATTTAATTTTGGCGGAGCGGCCGGGCGAAAATGAATATGGGCATAGCGGAGGGGTAAAAGTGAATTTTGGTGCAGCAGCACGGCGAAAAGGAAATTTGCTGGAGTGGCCAGGCTAAAATTAATTTTGGCAAAGCGGCCCAGCAAAAATGAACGTGCGCAGCAGGCGGGCAAAAATGAATTTAGGTGCAGTGACAGGGCGAAGATGAACTTGGGCGGAGCGGCTGGGCGAAAATGTATTTTAGCGGAGCAGCCAGGAGAAAATGAATTTTGGCGGTGCGGCCGGGCAAAAATGAATCTAAGCGGAGCGGCTGAGCGAAAATGCAGTTTGGCAGAGCGACCGGGCGAAAATGAATTGTAGCACAGCAACCGGGCGAAAATCCGTTTTCGCAGAGCAACTAGGTGGAAATGAAAGTTGGCAAAAGGGCCGGCCTAAAATGAATCTGGGCGGAGCGGCTGACCGAAAATGAATTTTGGTGGAGGGGCCGGGAGAAAATGAATTTTGCACACGCGGCAAAGCAAAAATGAATTGGGGCGGAACAGCCTGGAGAAAAAGACCTTCGGCGGAGTGGCCGGGGTAAAATGAATTTTGGCGGAGCGGTGTAACAAAAATAATTTTTGGTGCGGCGAGGCGAAGATGAAGTTATGCGAAGCAGCCAGGCGAAAATGAATTTAGGCGGAGCAGCCAGGCGAAGTTGAATTTGGTGCGGCGGCTGGGATAAAATGAGTTTTGGCGGAGTGGCCGCGCGAAAATCCAAAATTCAACTTCATTTTCTCCTAGCCACTCCGCCAGAATTCTTTTCTTCCTGGCCCGTCCGCCAAAATTCATTTTCGCCCGCCCGCTCTGCCAAAATCCAATTTTGCTCGGCCGCTCCGCCAAAATTCATTTTCCCCCGGCCGCTCTGCCAAGATTCCGACTCGCCCAGCCGCTCAGCCAACTTTCATTTTTGCCTGGCCCCTCCGCCAAAATTCATTCTCGCCGGGCCACTCCGCCTAAACCAATTTTCGCGGAGCCGCTCCACCACAATTCATTTTCGCCCAGCTGCTCTGCCAAAATTAATTTTCGCCGGGCCGCTCCGTTATACTGTGCTGTGTCTGTGGGCACAGTGAGACCAATGTTTCAGATCAAACTAGAGCCAGTGTGCAGTGAAGGAGCAAACGCAGACAATCAGTGCTGTTTGAGAGTTGCGAGGTATGGTCACTGCCCAGACAGACACCTCAAACTAACCATGAGAGTGCACACGTGCAGATTGGGCGTTTGTGGTCCTTCTTGCTGCATCATGCTGAGTCAATGGCCCAATGTCCTGTCTTGAGTCCAGGTAGGGCTACCACAGTACCTATGGCTGAAGTCTCCTGTGGTTTGCAGTGCCTCACTCAACACTCCTGTGTTCACTATCTGCACCCACTGCCTAGCCTCTCTCAACACACGTACGTTGACTGTGTGTAGTCCGCACACTCCCTCTCTCAACGCACTTGCATCCACTGTGCGCACCCACTGCACTCACTCACGCTGTGCACCTACATCCACTGTGTTCAGGTCTCTATTTATCATGGCGTTTGTCAAGCCACCATGGGCCTGTCGGTATGGTGGGAATGGCAAACAGCAACTACGATGAGCAATGCCATGCATATGGCTAGATTGAGCAAAAACATGGCGTTGAAGACAGGCCGAAAAGATTGTTTTGATCAACGGGCCAGAGCACCCGTTTTATGGTCGGATTAACTCATACCTATATGACCTATATACCTCTCGGGGACTGCAAAATTGGAGAGGAGCAAACGTGGCTACATAATCCATGCTGGCTGGGCTTTCCAAAGCAAAGAGGAGTGGCACGTCTACGCAAACCTTGCCACATCGAAGTCTCCAAACCAAAAAGGAAAAATGTGGCAAGATAAGCCCCGCACCAGCTTTGGCCTCCAAAGTGGGGAGGAAACAATGTGATATAACATAAAATTGCATGCCTTTGTTGCATTGTGAATGTACTAAGTGTCGGGTGATTCTCCATCATCATAATCCATTGTCCATTTACGAAGGTGCAAAAATGGGTGAAAATTGGTGAAAATAAGCCCCGGCCATAACCCCAATAATGAAGATCATCCTAAAAGTACCAAACAACGACGATGTTCCCAAAACTACAATGTGTGGGTCTCTGTAACAGCACAATATGAAAAGTGTGCACAACGCGCGCACTTACGGTCATGTGCCCCCTTGACCTCCCCACACTTCCATAGCACTTCTCTCCACTTCCCTGGCACTTCCCCACAATTCATCTCTACTGGTCGCTACTTTTTATGTTTTGGTGCACCTTGCGTGCAAGTGCCATATGTTTCGTTTCCCCCTTCCTCTTTCACCAGCCACCCACACACATTGTGTCCACTTGTGCTGTATAATCCGCCTATTTTGCCGCCAAAAACATGTGTACCTTGTTCCCGAAATGTACATCTTTCACACACGCACACACACGCACACACACACGATCACACGCACATGGCACCCACATTTGCTCTGCCCCTTGCTTCCGTCCCACTGACCCGCTTCCTGTCCAACATACAGGTCTCCTCCTCCCATGTTCTTAAGAATCCTTCTTCCAAAAACAGCACAAACGAACATGGTATCAGCCTCCACACTGTGGGTCTGAAGATAAAGGGGGCTTCTAGGTATAATTGAGGGGCATTGCATATAAATGGGTGGGCTCTGGCTCTTATCGGAATGGTCTACATAAACAGGGTGGGTGTCTAGATATAGGGGGGGAGGGGCTAAATGTAGGGGAGGAAGGGGGGGCTTCGCGATATAAATGGGATGGCTTTGGATGCAATTTTTTTGGGGGGGGGCTGCCATAAAGGCTGAGTGACTTGCCGGTTGGTACCTGTTAATCGGTTGGTAACTAGAGGGGGGTTAGGTCTAAGGGTGGGGATGGTGGGGGGCCCTGATATTAGGGTGGGCGTCCATACATGATATGAAGGGGGGGTTGTGGATATAAAGAGGGAGGGCTTTCATGTAAAGAGCGGGGTCTAGGTTTGGATGTTAAAGGGGGGGGGGGGGTGACACAATGGGGCCTGGGTGGGGGGGTCAGATATGAAGTGCAGGTTTGGATAGAATGGCTGGGCTGGATACTGGATACACTTGCGTGGGAAGGGGGTAGGGTCTGGATGTAAGGAGGGATGGATCTAGATAAAAGGTTGGGGGTTGGATAAAGGGGGGATGTCAAAGAGGGGGGGCTAGATAAAGGGGTGATTTGGATACAACGGGGAGTGCTGGATATAGGGGGGGGGGGGGCGCATCTAGATGTGAAGTGGGGGATCGGGGGGATGTTTGTCTGGCGCGCTACCTTTGTACTAAGTATCCTGGCTCTAGCCCCAATTTTATTCTCACCTCGGGAAGTCCCCCAAGTAGATTGCACTGGACCGCAAACCTTGCCTGCAAAGCAAGTTGCATGAGCCAAAATCTGAGAATTCAACAACACACAATGTCACTCAGAATGCCCTGAATAAATAATATTATTCCCACAAGTGTGGGTGTCAATACATTTAAAACAATAGTGGTCCTTACAATCACCAAAAATGTTGACGGTGGAACGCCTGTGACAACACAACGCACAAACTTCTGCCTCATCCTCTCCCTCATCTTCCGTGGCGGCCGAGTTGCTCTTGTCCGTCCAAACATGAGGCGGAAGATGGCTCCATGGTCCATAAGGAGAGTGGCAGACCTGCCTCCGAATGCAAAACTGAGAAACATGCAATAAAATACGGACAGACGGGTGCAACTCATCAGAGCTGCCCTTCTCGGGGGTCCCCACATGGGGACAAAGTCAGAATCGGCTACCTAACCCCTACCTTCTGGGGGGTCTCCAATAAAAGGGGACAAAATCAGAAGTTGCTACATCAACCCTGCCTTCCAAGGGGGCCAAAAATGGGCGGGTCGGCTACATAATCCCTGCCTTCTTGGGGGTCCCCAATAGAAAGAGACGAATTAAGAAGTGGCTACATCACCCTTGCGTTCTTGGGGGCAGACAGTTTGGTGAGAGGGGGGCGGGGGGGGGGGGGGCAAAAACAAGCACGGGTGGGGAATGGTCAAAAAAAGATCCCCGGCGCGCTAATACTCCCCCAAAAGCTTGGGGGTTGGATAGGAAAGGGGTTTGTAGCCTGAGAAGCTGTGTCTTACCACAGCCCTCGAATCCATGGAGCGGATCAAGTCCACAGCTATCAGCGCTCTCAAGGAGCAGCAGAATGCACTGCCCATACAGTCCCCTGCAACAGCCCCAGAAGCATGTCGGTCATGCAGCACCTTTGGGGCAACCGAGTCAACCTGCAATGAGCCGGAATCGTTCACGGTCTCCAATGCGGCGCAGGCCGTCCAGTGGGATGGGGATATTGCCGCATGCTTTGTGCCCAGGGGCCGTGACATCTTTTAAGCGGGGGTCATAGGGATACTACTGGGCCCAAACCTGTCCCCGGATCAAAAGGTTTGTCAACTACAAAAGGGCCACCTCGTCCACAACAGGCAAAAGAAGGCTCCCGCAGCGTGCACACTGGATATTACAGGCCAGCCAAGTGCTGAAGCAAAACCAACGGACTGTGGATCAGACCGAAGGCCACCCCAGCCACCAGCAGGTGGAGTGAAAATGGCCGGATTAGGGTCTGGGGGAATAGTGTTTTGGGGGCATAGTGTTCCGGGGGCATAGTGTTCCGGGGGCATAGTCATCTATGCAGCGCAGGCAAGCCCTCGGGATGATGTCCCTGGGGGTGGCAAGGGAGCATCAGGGGCGGGGGCTGGCAGGATGGGACCCATTTGGGCATCCTCATCTGACCGCTCCTGGATCCCCCTTCAGATATACCCGGCTGGCCTAGCACAGGGGGCGTTGTGGCCTCCGGTCCCATTGGGGCCACAGGCAATATCCTATTTTGTGGACCCACCCCAAAGTACAAAGCACAACATGCGTGTCCATGCAGGGCTGGCCCACCATGCGCCCTCGCGTCCGCTTTTGCAAGCGTGGCTCACTGCACCGAACTGCCCACAAGTCCACAACCGGTCGCTCCGTGTCCGGTCAGGAAGTCAGCCCATCATACAACACGTAATGGGGTGTGGGTCACGGGCTGGTCAGTGGCAGGGGCCGAGGCAGTGGTGGGCTGCAGGTTGCAGGTTTAGCAATACCACTGAGCTACAGGAATACCTCCGCCGATTGGCTGCAGCACCGGGTCCAACGAGTATCAGGGTCCTTGAGCAGGCCATTGCCTTCTTACATCCCGAGCCTGACCCCCGCCCCCCAACTGGGATCATTAGAAGGGAAGGGACCTCGGAGGCAGCCCCAGAGGTGGTCAAACAGGCGGTTGAAGGAGGTTGCCGAAGCGGTAGCTGGCGGTTACTGTCGGTTACGAATGCCATTCAAGCTGGCACTTGCGTTCAGGGGGACAGTGGCTGGGCATAGGCTGGGCGCCCTGAAGGGGGGGTGGGGGCTCCAATACATCTCTGCCCCCTAACACACGCAAACCTGGTGCACCATGGGGCTTCCTCGACCTCTAGCACGCGGCCCCACGGATATGCGCGCGTCGTCGTATAAGACGCCTGTCGCATTTTCCACAACGCCGCGGAGTCATCAGCAATAGGCCATGGGCCGCTCAGGCCTCTGCACAGCAAATTCCGTACATTGTTTGTCTCCGTCTCGCCACACTGCGGGAGGCCGAAAGCGGGTGGGCAAGGCAGGTCCACCGACTCGGTGTCCGGGAATGGTCCCCAAGACTGAGATTGCGCGGCGCAGTCCTGGGCAACAGATCCGTGAAGAGATGCGCGAGCGACTGCCCCGTCTCGTATGCGGCGCAGACCTGCAAGACCACGGTCTACGACCAGGAGCGAGGGCCGCGGGAGCAACGGTGCGACGCGCGAACCGGAACTCCGGCCCGGAGGGACGCCGTAAGCGATACATCTCCTCCGCAGGCACAACGCGCTGTAGAACGTCTACAACGCCGTGGGGCCCACGACGCCGCGTCTTACCACGTCGCACCACGAATCCGTGCGGCGCATCCAGTCCACAGCCCTCAAGGAGCAGCAGAATGCACAGCCCGTGCGGTCCCCTGCAGCAGCCGCTGAAACGCGTCGGGCATGCGGCGCCTTTTTGGGCCCAATCTGCTTTGAGCCGGAGAATTTCGCACGGTCCGGCGCGGTGCGGCGCAAGCGGGCCCGTCGGGGGAAGCGGTTGGGGAGCAACAGGCGGCGGTTGCAAATCCGTTGCAAGGGTACCGTTGAGGCTTGCCTGACAATTTCCCCCCCCCTTTGTATAAGCTACGCCAATGTACACAATTATTACGGTCCCTACGTCTATTGTAGCTTGGACAAGGGCGTGGCTTGCGCGCAACACATACAACTGCCGACACACACGTGCGCAGGCCACATGTGCTGAAATTGGCAATTCAGGACCTATGGGATGCATCAGACTTAAAAAAAAATCCTGGTGCACCAGCAGGGGGCCACATGCGCTGAAATTGGCAATTCAGGACCTATGGGATGCATCAGACTGGTGCAAAAAATCCTGGTGCACCAGCAGAGGGCCACATGTGCTGAAATTGGCAAATGTGACGACAAACCCATGTCTTATGTGGCCACACTACATTTTGTACGTAATTAAATTGCGTATAAAATTATTCCGGTCCTTACACCTACTGCAGCTTGGACAAGGGCGGAGCTTATACGGGGGGGGGGGGGGACGCTTGCGGGGGGGCAGGGCACCGATCCCTAAATGCAGCGGGACAGTCGCCACCTCGAGGACCGCAAAACAGGGAAGAAGTGACCGCCTCAGATACCACCCTCCGGAGGAAACTACGCTCACAGTCATAACAGAGGCGGTGCAGCAGTGATACGCTGATTCCCTGCAAAGCGCTCGGAGAGGACGACGTTGGTGGGGCTCGACCTCTGGTCCGTTGCACGCACACCATCGCTCAGCAGCCCACTCCCCCTCCGCGAGGTCGAGACGCTGCGGGTGTGCAGGGCTACAGACGGGTCTGCACACCGCCGGCAGCCGGTTGGCGCGCAAGATTGGGCGGCCCCGCAGAGCAGGGCCCAGGCCCCCGAGCGCGTGCCAGCAGAGTGACCGATTGTTGCCTTGGCCCGCACAATCATCGTCACAAGCCCATCGGCCCCACAGACCGGCGCTGACGACCGCCGACCGGCCAATAATGACTTCCACGCGACAATTTGGCGTGTGCCGGCCCCAATGCGCGCCCCGTCGCATCACGGCGCCTTTGATGGGTCAAAGGGCTGCTCGGGGCTGCCAAAGGCAAGCGCCTCGTCGCGGTCCAGCGCGTCCAGCGCGGCCATGTCCTCTGCGCCAATCTCGAACCCGAAGAGGTCGATGTTCTGCGCGATCCGGCCCGCGTGCACTGACTTCGGCAGGACGCACCAGCCATTCTGCAGTGCGTACCGCAGGAGGAGCTGCGGCTCGGACACGCCCACACGGGCGGCGATGGCAGTGACGGGGGACAGCTCCGTGCGGGCCTCGCGGCGCTTCGCACTGCGGCCATCCTCGCGCCAATTGCTGAGCGGCGCCAACGACGAGTATGCGATCGGCAGGATCCCGCGCTCCGCCATGAAGGCCAAGATGTCGCGCTTCTGGCAGTACGGGTGCAGCTCCAGTTGGTTGGCAGCCGGGAGAGGGAGGCCAGCATCGATGATTTCCTGCAGGTGTGCGATGCCGTAGTTTGAGACGCCTATGCTGGTCACTAGGCCGAGCTGCTGGCACTTGATCATGCCGCGCCACTGCTCCAGCCGGCCCTGTTGCGAATGCGGGTTGGTGGTTGCGGCAGGACAGGAAGGGATTTGGTGATGGGAAGGGGTACAGAATGAGGGCAGTGGAGGGGGGCTTCTCGAAATGGGGAGGTGACAGGGTTGTGCATAACCCCTACCATGTCGGGCCGGTATGTCTGAGGGGAAAGAGCAAGAAATGGCAAGAAAAGACGGCCCCTCTCCCCCGAAAACCACACGCACACGCACACACATGGCATGCGTGTACCCCCCCCCCTTTGTCTAAGCTACGCAAAAGTACGAAATTAAAACGGTCCCTACGCCTACTGTAGCTTAGACAAGGCCGTAGCTTGTGCGCGACACATACAACTACCGAATTAAATTTGGTACGGAATGAATACGGTCCCTACGCCCGCTGTAGCTTAGACAAGGCCGTAGCTGAGACAAGGCGGGGAGGGGGGGGGTACTCACATTCAGAAAGGAATGCCAAATGATGCATGGTTTGGAAAACATGTGGGGAATTAGTGCACAGCGCATGCAATTAGGGAGAAGGTGAGGGACTAAGAGTCACTGACTGATCACAACAGCAAAGACAAAGCTGATCAATACCACATTTGTTGAGGTCTGGGACGAGAAGTGATCATGAAGCCAGAGTGGCTGCAAACTGTTGTGCACACTTCTTTAAAGCAACGGTCCCTGCCCCAACTTTTCCATTTGTCCTATGATTACTTACCTCAATTCTGCTTTCTTTCTGGACTGACATCCACCTTCCCTCCCATGGTCATCCGTCCACTGCTCTGGGCAAGGCAATGGTGCTGCCCATGGGTTCGGGGTTGCACACATGACACAGCACGCTGCACGTGTCACAATTGGCCCACTCCTCCCCCAAGCAAAACCACGAGGTCCACAGTAAGATGTTAATGTGCTCGGACAAATGCAAGGAACTTAGGATGTCATGGAGCCCTATGCCCAGAAAAACAGAACGAAAATTCTGCAAAAGCTCAGGCAGGCAAGTATAGTGCCAGGTGGATTTTTGTGCAAGTGAAGGGAGACATGCAAACAGAACCATCCGAGCATGAAGTGCTGTGTGTGGTAGCCACTCGGACCATTCCACTTCTGATTGCTCCTTGGCCATGAGGTCCTACGTGACCCCTTTACACAGCAACATTATTCCTTGGTGAGGGCCAGAAAGCACATGAGAACAGCTCCAGGCTACTGCTGGCCCCTCTAGCTCCCATTTCAAAGGTACCCTGCCCCCCCCCCTTGAAATCTCCCCCCGTAGTGCACGACGGTCTGCCCCCCAAGGGGGGGGGGGGAACAGTCACCAGCTCTTGCATGTGACTTTCAATCACGTACATCCACCTACAGCATGTTACAACAAGGCACTGCACACGGACATTCGTGCAAGAGTTGCTTAATGGGCCTTTTGCCGCACTGGTGACACACAAATTAGTATATATGGGCATGTTGTGTGCACCTTTCAGGCAACCATGAGGGTTGTGTACCTTGATGCGCGAGACCCACAAAACAAGCAAAAGTTGTCTCGATCTGTTGATTGCTGGTGGTTAGGTCACTTGTGGCCCAACAAAAGATGCAGGGCCACCATGCCCCCGCATTGCACGAATGCCAACGCGTTGATCACAACCCTCAAAACGGCATGACAACGCACTTTGCCCACGGTCCACTTCCAGTGCAGGGCAGCTAGGAAGACAAGAAGGGGCCTCATATGGAATGCTCGGAACACTTTTTGGCAAACCCGTGCCCAACAACCATTGTGCTACCGCCTCAGCTTGTTGTGTGGTCCGTTGCCAAAGGTTGTGCACCGTAGCCTTTGCCTTGACCACATGGGTACGGGTGGCTAGGATATTGTACTTGGTCATCAACATCCTTCCCATCCAATGCAAAACTTGTGCAGCCTCTAGTAATTCAAAGGGCATTAATTGTGCACGGATCATGGCAGCAGCGCCTTGGTCACTCACCCTCAAGTTAACAACCTGGCCCTTATGTGAAACATCAAGGATGTTAAAGAAACCGATGGATGCACGGTCGTTTTTGTAGTTGCAAAGTGCAACCACAATGTCTTGCGATAGCACATAGTCTGAAAATGGCGACACATACATGTGCTTGCTAGAGACACATGCACAAACACATTCCAACCGACTCAAGCTATGGACAAAGTCTTGGTGTCTCCCATTGACAACAATATTGATCACCTGCCGAAGGTGCATCCACCTAGCCTCAAAAAACATGAACATCGCAGCCGGAGCATTGCTTCCGTCAGCTGGGGAGGCCTATTGCATGGAGGCAAACAGCCCATCAACCCCCTCGGATGAACTAAGGTTGGGCGGGTCATCTTGCTCGCCATCTTCATCATCACTCTCATCAAGAAGGTCGGGAAGCTCTTCCTTCACAGCATCATAGGGAGGGTTGTCCCCACCATAATTCTTCAAAGGGGTCCCAAAGGGTTGCAAAATGGTGTAGTCCTTCAAAAGCCCATTGTTCGAACAAATGGGACTGAAACATCAATTGGGGCACCTGTAGCACAGCTTTGGCCGCCCAACACGCCCCCGTTTCCCAACACTTTCGGAAATCCACATCATCTACCTTACACTCATCTGTGGTGGCGGGGTTGATTTTTTCCCCACGGGTGCCCCTCTTAGAACTCTGGGCCTTCCACTCCGGGTGCTTGGCGGAGACACGGGCCATCTCCACAATACCACGTGCCCAGGTTAGGATGGTGTCTGCCTTCAAATCACGAGTGCCCCCAGCTTGCCGAAGGCCAATGTAGGACTCAAGTTGTTGAGTCCCCCGGAGGCATACATAGTGTTCACAGGGAACTGCTTTTGTTGGTCGTACACGTCACTGAATTGTGCCTGGAGGTCCTCTTGGTGGTCATAATATAGCGCATTTGGTAAGCCTTTGGTGGTATTCACGCGGAAAATGCCCATCAAGATGTGTGCCGCCATGGCACACCACATCAGCTTAGTGGTCAAATCCAGCACATTGTTGTAATGGTATTTCTTGAGCATCACCACAAGGGCTAAACTTTTTAACATGTTTGTTCAACGGACGACATTTGTCCCCATCTAGGAAAGATCAATGTGGCGACAAAATGAGAACCGGCTGCACAAATCTTGCCTTCTTGGGGGTCCGAGGAAAATGGCAAGAAAAAACTAAGCATTTTGAGGATAAACATATGAGGTGACGGGTTTTACCAACCCCTTCAAATGGGGCACCAAAATCTTCCCCATGGGGCACCCACCAACTTCTCCATATTGGCCTATACTATGGTTGGGACCATTTAAAATTTTGGCCCCTGGGAGGGGGGGGGGGGTCGGGGGCTGCAGCTAGGCACCCCCCCCGTGATTGAACGGCTTTGTACGGCGATACCTCTGACCTCTTGTGCCATTCTTTCCCATGGCTTCGTTGTGTTTCGTGGCTCGGGGGGAGAGGGGTAGTGCTTAGTACGCGTAGACTCTCCAGCCACCATGAGACGCGCACGTGGTATCTATGCGAAACACGCAAGTTCGGGCGCTATGCAAGACGCCCGGAGACATGGATATTCATTTCAGTCTCCATGAGACATGCACACCACATCCAAGAGAGACAAGCACGGGTAGCTTTGCCATGTCATTCCCATTATCCGTCACTTGGAGTAGCAGATAGGTACACCAGCACCAGCATGTGTACGTTCTAACCTAGCCTCCACGATGGTGGGTACCTCAAACCTCAAATGAACAAGTTGGCACCCCAATAGACCCCCTAATAGGCGCCCTAATAGGACCCCCAATAGGCCCACTATAGGCCCCCTAAGAGGCCCCCTAATAGGCCCCCTACCAAGATTGAATATTGGGACCAAGCTGGTGGGGGAAGGACATCGTCTAGGAGACTTCAATGACAAATGAGGCACGCATTGGACAATGGATGAGAGCGGCTCAAAAGGAGCTCAAAATGAGCTGTATTCATCCGTTTGGGCACCACAACTGGACTACGATCATTTTTGGAAAAACATGGTTTTGATCCGTTTTTCAGCCATTTGTGGTCCCAAATTGGCCCATTTTAAACGCCCTTTCGGCCTTGAGAGGGGTCAAAATTGCTCAACATGGGCTCAAAATGGGCTCATTCCACTGTTTTGTGCGCCCCAAATGTTCCAACAGTATCTGGAATTGGAAAAACACATTTTTGATCCGTTTTTGACTGATTTTTGGTCCCAAAACAGCCCATTTTCAAGGCATTTTGTGACTTTGGAGTGGCCAAAATGGCTTGCAATGGGCTCAAAAAGGGCTGATTTCACTTGTTTGTGCACCCCAAATGGTCTAGGATCATTTTTGGAAAAACACATTTTTGACCTATTTTTGACGCATTTTTGGGCGCAAAACAACCCATTTTCAAGGCATTTCGTGACTTTGGAGGGGCCAAAATGGCTTACAATGGGCTCAAAATGGGCTCAATTCACTTGCTTAGGCACCCCAAATGGTCTAGGATCATTTTTGGAAAAACACATTTTTGCCCCATTTTTGACCCATTTTCACCCAAAACGGCCCATTTTCAAGGCATTTGGGGGCTTTTAGGAGGGCCAAAGCGGGCCACCACAAGCTCAAAATGCGCCAAAAACACTTGTTTTGGCATTCCATGTGGTCCAAGATCATTGTTGCAAAAAGTTTTTTTTTGCACCTGGTGGACCTTGTTGACCCATTTTGGCACCCACCTTTTGGGGCTACCTCTTGCAGCTTGCCGCAGCCCACTGGGCCCAGGAACGGGGGCCCAGGCGTCGGTTAGGGCAATTTTGAGGGGTGGAAACCACCAAAAGTGGTGGATAAGGTGCGCTCAAAATCACGTTTTGAGCCACGTAGCCCAAGATATGGTTTGTTTTTGGTTTGGGGCTGTGGGCGGCCAATGTGCACAAATTCTGGGCTTTTGAGGCCTACCGCAAACCTCCTCCAACTTTGTGGTTTGTGGGGGTAGGGTAGGGGGGTTCCAATTTGTCGTCCGACTAGGGTGCTTTGTTCGTGTGCGTGTGTGTGTGTGTGCGCGCGTGTGTGTGTGTGTGTGTGTGTGTCGAGGAGTTGATGTCCCTCAGTTGCTTCATGAAGTTGTGCTACATCCACCACCACCACAGTGGTCCCAAGCAACACGCGGTCCGGGTCTGACTTGTTGCACATTCCCTATGCACGCATTGACATGTGGGATGATGGTGCGCTTGACTGCCTCTTGTCTTAGTGGAACTCCGACACAAACATAAGATTTCAGGGCTAGGTGGCGGAACACGCCATTGAAGAGCTTATCAATACAGCCAGATCATTGGCGGCGGTGGATTTCCAGCAGTCAAACACAATGGTATTACCTCGGTTCTTAAAGCAGCAAAAGCACCCCCTCGTGTTTTTATCAAGCTGTCTCCGCAGCGGGACTAGCACCACACGTGGCGGTGCCAGATCAGGGCTCAGCATTTGGGCCCCGTACACATGCCAGGATTGATACCCCGCCCCCTCCGGCCCCCCATCCTTGTAAGAATAATTGGTTGAACCAAAAAGTCCTCTATTTGCTCCATATGTGATGCTGAATGCATTGCCAATTTTGGCAGGGTGAAATATCTACACGGACAGCTTCAAGAGCTAGCCTAAGAGTTATCCATCGTGCAGCACACACCCGGGTATGTAGTAGTTCCAAACCTCACGACCCCACAAAAGACCATGATCACACGGGTCGCAAGACGCTTGGTGTCATCGTGTAAGGACCAGCATTGGAGAATCAAGCCCTCCAAGATGGCATGAAGATTGTCCACTCCAATCCCTATCTTCTCAGACGCCTATTGGAAAAGCCCGCCAAGCACTTGGATACATCTCCATCCCGACCCCCCGGCACGTGTTGCTGCTGTATTTCTCATCGCACTACACATTTCATTATTGCGGCTGTTGTGGTGCCGCAGCTCACCCACCCCAACGGTACGGCTGCTCGGCTGGGCAATTCCTCCCCTACTCCCGGGAGTCAGCATGCAACAGGATGCAAGATTCTGGGAGGAGCCATGTGGAATATGCTTCTCATCAATGATTCGGATGTATAGCTGTTGTGACGGATCTGTGACTTTGCGGCTTGACGTGGCGCAGAGTACACAAGATTCATGAAACAGACTAGAGGGGAGGAGGGTGTCAAATGGTAGTGGGGGAACATTCAATTGCTTGGCTAAGGTATCCAATGAGGAAAGGGGGCCTATTGGGGGGCCTATTAGGGGGCCTATTTGGGGGGGCTATAAGGGCGCCTATTGCTCGGCCTATGAGGGGGCCTATTAGGAGGCCTATTCGTGGGCCTTGGGGGGCCTATTAGGGGGCCTATTGGGGGGCCTATTCGGGGGCCTATTTGGGAGGCCTATTAGGGGGCCTATTGGGGGGCCTATTAGGGGGCCCTTTAGGGGGCCTATTGTGGGGCCTATTAGGGGGCCTATTAGGGGGCCTATTCGGGGGCCTATTTACCGAGTTGGTGGAACCAGTCTTGGTTTTATAACCCTCTTTACGATCGTAAGGGCATGGGGCAAACATTCTATTTTGGCCCCAGAACATTGCACTTCTCCTCTCCCACTCTAACTCACCCACAGAGACACAATCAAATCAACAGAAGGTCACACAAATCATACAAGAGACAATGTATGGGACACCGGTTGTAGGACAGGGCAGCCAACACGCCCCCACCTCCTGAGCTGCACTCCCTGACCCCCTTCTAGTTCACCCCCCCCACCCCACCCTCACAGCCACAGTCTGGAGGCAAGCCACCACAAAATGCAGTGCATGAAACCAGAAGTACATTTTGGGGGCGGTTTGCGGACATATTTTGGAGCTAGAGGCCCTAGAGGGCACTTCGGCATAGGGAAGTCGAGATGCATGTGTAGAGTAGCCACTATTTCCCTTCATTTGGCCGTTTTCAGCAAGTTCAAGGGCGGTTTTGGGCAAAAAAAGGCTGATTTTGGCCCTAAACTGCAGATTTTGAAATGCAGGTCCGGCACTTGCGATGCCCGTTCCCGGCCGCCGGCGTTGAGTTTCTGGCTCATACTTTGTGTGGTTGTAGGTAGCATCCACCAAAAATTTGGCCAAATCCGAAGCACCACGACGGAGCTGTGATTTTTCCTCATTTCGCGTGTGCTTGCTTGCTCGCTTGCTTGCTACTTGCTTGCTCGCTTGCTGCCAAACCTGTTAGGTCATCGCAACCGCTGTGGGGCGGCTTCACATGCAATCATTCCAATGGCCATGTGGCTCAGCAGGTGGTCTCTGGTCGGGGATCATCAATGTGGTCAGGCATTTTGCACAGACGTCTGCGTGACTCACAGCACTGGCGCCCCCCCCCCCCCCGCCCCCATAGTGTACCACCCCTTCGACCAGCCGGGCCAGGCGCCGACCACAGGTGTGACCCGGCGTGCCCCCCCCCAACAGGACCGTGTGCGGCTGACACACACAGGCACGGCGGTATCTCCCTCTCGCCAGCGCCTTGGCAGGGTTCGGGGGTTGTCAGCAGTGTGGGCGGCTGTGAGACCAGACAACCAAAGTGGGACCCAGTCGAGCCAGTCCGGTATGGTCACGCTGGCAGTGGGGCACTGCCTCTGGCGCGAGCCGGGACCGAACCCAACCCAACCCCCCATAGTGCAGCGGAATCTGAGCACAATATCACCAACACTGTATCCTACAAAGGTGGGCCAAACTTCTCAAAGATCTCAGCATTAAGGTCATGCCCCCATTCGCATCAATGGCCGACCCGGTATGTGAGTTGTGCCAACGCTCCTGCAAAGGGCAAACGCCCTGACAGAAGGGCCCATCACCACCCCAGTGCATAGGCCATGGGGGGCACAGTGGCATGCCTGTCCCACTGCCTGTGCCGTGTATCCCGAAGGCGTATCCCCCGAGCGGAGAGTCACCCTGCCCACCCAAGGGCTCAGGACACCGCTGTTTCCTGCCCCACCTCGTGACTCGGGCTGGTGGGCGTTGGATGGCAGCTGCACTGCATGAGCACTGACACATGCGTGTGGAGTGCGGGGTGGCCGGGGGGAAGGAAGCAGGGATTGCAGGATCCCACAGCCGACCTGCATGTACATCACACCGCAGTGGGCTGGAGAGGGGGCGGGGGGCAGCCACGTCAATGCATGTGGCGCAGTACACCTGCCTACAGACTGGGGTGTGGATGAGGTACAAGTCGATCTTGTCGACGCCGAGTCTCGCGAGCGACGCACGACAGCACTCGACGGTGGCCTCGCACGTCTCCACGGGCTGTTTCCCACGCGGATTGCCTGGCCACAGCTTCGACGTGATGTACACGTCGGAGCGCCGGATCCCCGAGGCTGCAAGTGCGCGGCCGACTCCGCTTTCGTTTCGGTACACTTCGGCCGTGTCCATGTGGCGGTACCCCAGTTTGAGCGCCGTGGCTGTGTGCTCCGCGCACGGCCCGTCCTTGATCTGGAAACAGCCAAAGCCCACGCACGGCATCGTCGTGCCATCGCGGAGGGCGAAGCGCGCCGAAGCGGACAGGGCGCTCATTAGGCTGTGCACCAAGAGAAACGGGGGGAATGCTAGAACCCCTGGTGCAGTTATATGGGTGGCGAAATCTACACCGGCACCGGCATTGTCTACGCTGCAAGCTAAGACAAAGAAAAAAATTGGGGCTGGGCACGGACGGGGGCAGGGGCCATGATGGGGCAGGGATGACGGACGGGCCCGGTACCAGGGCATGGACAAGGGTATTGGTCGCTCCCAGCCCTCCCTTTCCCCATTGACAGAAGAAGCAGGGGATGGTAATAGGTTTGGGGATGGGGAAAAGGTGCATTTTACCATATTCGCACTTGTCGGTGGTATTCATGTTCGTGAGGTGATGATGAGGCGGAGCCATTTTCAGATGAGGCACTCGTTGACCGACCTCAGGGGGGGGGGGGGGCAAATTGTGATCCCGAGAGGTTCATGCCGCAGGCCCCATGGAAATGCATTCACTGACCGTGGCGGCACCCCACTCCGTGGTACTCCAGTGTGTCGTGGGGCGGCGAATGAGTGGCAGCAACAAAACCACATGCCACAGTAGTACGTTTGTTTGATACGACCTCCCCGAAGGAGAGTGAGCTCAGTTTGTGTAAGCACTGTGGTTTGGAGTGGTGGACCTCGACAGAGTGGCTTCACATTTAGTATCATCAGCTTGGGATTTCGCATACAGGTCGTTGGGCAGGGACATCCGCAGTATCTTTCCGACGCATGTAAGCCACTTCTTAGGGGATTACCAGCGCTGCCCGTGTCAGTGAATGTACCCCACCCCCCTTGCGCAAGCACCAGGAAAGTCAGGAAAATGACGGTCAGACCGGGTCCCAGTGCTTAGACAAGGCAGTTGCGTGCAACGCGCGGTACAAAAAGAATGTATGTCACCAGAAACCTGCCCATACCTCACCCTAAGCACCATTGTCGTAACAGGGCACTGGAAAAAAAT
Source organism: Eutreptiella sp. 'Long Island Sound 2002' (assembly GCA_964036045.1). NCBI lineage: Eukaryota > Euglenozoa > Euglenophyceae > Eutreptiales > Eutreptiaceae > Eutreptiella > Eutreptiella sp. 'Long Island Sound 2002'. The sequence goes on from OZ038397.1 coordinate 7,557,828, forward strand.
GTGCAGGCAAATTTCAGCAAGTTCTGGAGGTCCTCACTGCCCATCAGGGGCATCAGGAGCTGTGGAATAGAAGCCCTTTTTGACCTGGCGCCTCATCTTGAACAATTGCACATGCTTGCCCTTTGGGGCAGCCTTGGGGCAAGCTAGGCTTAGTCATGGCTGAAAATCACATCAAAACAAACCCAACGCCCGGCGCTCGGTGCGGATCCCGCAGCCAGCGTAGCACAGGCCGGATCGCGCCCTGCACCCCGTGCAGGCGTGCCAGGGGGCACGTCTCCGGTGCCCCGTTGGACCGCTGCTGCCGGGGGCACAGGCGGTCCTCCCGCACCAGCGCCGCCGTGCCCCGTCCCCGCCGCATGCTGTCAAGGGCGACTGGTAGGGGGGGGCGCCGGTCGATGTCCGGCGGCTGCAGGTGGGGCAGCGATAGGGCCAAGAGCACCTCCTCCGCCGCCCATGTCCAAAATCCCCATGCCCTGTCGACATCACCCGTGGCCAGCGCCGCGTCCCGGGACTCCTCTAGCGGGGCCAGGAGGCGGTCCACCAAGTCCGCCAGCAGATCTGGGTCGCGCTCAAGGAGCGTGACGGGTTCCGGCTTGACAAACCGTACCACCGGCTGGCCCACCATCTCCACATCCAGCTCGAACTCGGCCGGCGTGTGGCCAGGGATGCCCGTCTCCGCAATCGCTTGCGCATCCCGGAGGGCGATGGCAAGGCGCGTGCTCACGAGCAGCCCGTCGATCTGGGTGGGGCGCTTGTTCGCCCCGCCGTCAAACCGGCACACACATGGCAGCCCGCGCGCCACCGCCAGCTCCTTATCGGCATCCACGAGGCGTCGGGTGAGGAGCGCCATGAGGACGGAGGGCAGGACCTGGGTCAGGTCGTCGAGCGGGTGGTTGAAGTCGCCGCCCAGCGCCATCGGGACGTTCCCGAACCTAGCTGTGTACCCCCCCCCCCCCCCCGTGTCGTTCCCCACCCCAGGGAAGACGGTCCCCCACCACCCCCTGGGGGATGGTCACCAAGTGACGGTCCCCAACCCCCCCCCCTGGGGGACCACACCCCAACCGTACACACACATTTCCAGGCACAGAAATTGCAGCATAAAACGAACGCACTCGGCATAGGATGCGTTCAAAGGGCTGCCAATGTACGGAGACCTACTCCTTGACCGGCTCGGTGTAAAATTTCTTGGTCCTGCTCCACTTCACCTTGAACTCTTGCACATGCTCACCACTTTCCACTGGAATGCTTTGGGCAGCACTCTTGGGTGGTGGTTTTGCCTTCTTGGTAGGAGGCTTGGCAGGCGCAAGCAGATTTTTGGGAACCCATTTCCCTTCGGGAATGTCCCTTGTAAAATACAACTTGTTCCCAAAACTGTGTCCCATGCCCTACACACCACGGGCACTCTTCACCCACACAACCTCCGTGTCAGAATTCAGGTCACTATCATCATCCGTTGTGGGCGCATCAGGCAATTCTTTGGCAGAAGTCAAGCTAGACACATCACTTTCTGCCCCACCGTCTGAATGCCTTGCACTATCCGGAGCATCCAAACCACCACCGGAAGAGTCATCATTGGTGGAAGAAATCACAGAACCTGAATCTGAATGTGAATCCGAATCTGAATCTGAATATGAATCGGATGAAGAGGATGAACCTTGTTCATCTTCATGTTCCCTCAAATATGCACTATCGAGCAATTGCGAAAACTTCAAAAACTTTTCTCCGCGAACTCTTGGCGGCAAACTTCTCCAATTGGGGCCCTATTGCCCTGCTCTGCCCGGGTCGAGGATGAAGCCTCTGATTGGGCAGGGCGGGGCGGAGAGGGAGCATGTGGCAGTGAGAGGCGCTGAACAAACGCACGGTCGTGCAAGACGGTCTTGCCATCGCGGTCATAAGAGATGCGGCGATATGCATCACCGTGCTCTGCATGTCCAACGACCTGCGCCAAAACAGGTTCCCCCGTGGAGCGGATGAACATCACACTTGTCCCAGGGGGAGACATGGTTGTGTTGTCAAGTTCCAGCTCAGCGAAAGTGAGCAAAATGTCCTGCCATGAGTGCAAGGGATGCAAGTGGTAGTGCCCCACAACACAGCCACCCACACAACAACACAATGAGCCACAACGAAAAATTTTGGGTTGACCAAGTGACCCCCCCCCCCCCCCGTGGGGAACGACAAGGGGTGGGGAACGACACGGGGCCATGAGGCAACGGATACTGGGCTCGCATACGCCCCCGTGTCATAGGCGCATGGTCATCACCACACAGTTCAGTGTTTTGCCTTGCTGCACTGCAGCGCAGACCAGTTCTGTACCACTCCACGGGGGGGGGGGTACTTCAAGACCCTATCTAGGAACGCGGCGTTGTTGTCCGGACCCCCGAGTGGCCATACACCCCCTGTAGGTGGAGGGTGGACGCACCACTGCCCATGCCAACAAGCACGTGCACCCACCGGCAGGACCGCCGGAGCTCCATCAATAGGCGGTCATCGTCCGCCTTCCGGGGCAGGTCCACCGCACACGCTGGGATACCTGGCCGCACCAATACCGCCACCCCCCCCCTGCGGGGCATCCCACACTCCGCCGCCACGCGACGGCAGCGGCTCCCCCCAGAACGCCTGCCAGCCAGCCTGCTGCACCATCCTGCCCATGATGTGCTGGCCAGCTAGCGCCAGTCTCGTTTCCGTTAGGATCAAGGCGTCGGCACTCCACTCGGCAACCTCCGCCCAATGGGCACGCAGCGAGGTGTTGCAGACCGCCACCGTCAGCGGCCCCGGGTGCGGGTGCACATCCCCGCAGCGGGCCAACGCCCGCCACGCATGGGGGGGGGGGGGTGCCAGGGCTAAATTAGAAGGGGGTGTTGGGGGGTTGGGGGGGTGGGGGGTTTTTGCTAGGGGGGGGGGGAGGGTCCAGGCTGGGGGGGGGGGGTACACGATTGACATTGCAACAACAAATACCCAAACACCCTGGGTTGGTAAAACACTTGGGCAAAATTGCTTGACATGATGAATGACATACAATCCATGTGACAGTATTTCGTGTTGACAGTACTAGGGTCAGGAAATGTTCACAACTAGTTTGAGTTGGATTCAGAATCAGAGGAATCGGAGGTGTCCGAAGAAGAGGCAGAGCTGGAGCTCAATTCCGAATTGGAGCTCATATCAGAGCCTTGGACACCATCAGTACCTTCATCAGCGGAATGGTCTTCAGGAGCATCATCATCAACATCATCACCATCAGCCTCAGCAAGGCCACCATCACGATGCATACGCTTCCCCTTGTCTACCCTCTCGCCACGCAAGGCACGGACCCGCCTCTTCTTCCTATACACCTCAACCACCGGGTCAAAGTCAAAGGCTTCATGAATCACAGCACGTCTCTAGGATTGAGGCTGGCAACAAGGAGACTTGTTGCAGCCTTCTATGCAAGATTGTGGGATTGCAACTTCTTCTTGCCAAGAGGCGGTCCTCATGTCTGAAAAATTGGATGGCTGATATCAGCGCACCAGCGCACCAGTTTCAACAAGCGCTAGCAATTTGACATTAACCTTCAAAAACCTTTCCATGGGTGCCTGAAAGGAATGAGAAAATGAAGCAACAACCTAGGGCCCCCCACAGAAGTTGGTCTTTGACCCTCAATGGATGAGATGAACCTGCAGTACCTCAAAAAATTGAAAAAAATTCTATTGCCTTCGGCAGTGCACCTCGAAGAGAGGTTGACAGTCAGCCAATCAGTCCCTGAGCCAGCAAGCAGGCAGTCAGGCAGATTCACACAGTTTGGGTTTTTTGTCAGTGGCAGATGCGGCCCCAAGCAGCAGGGAGGCCCTTCGCCGGAATCCAAGTAGTGGCCGAGTGGTAACGCAGCCGACCGGCATCCTTGTGGTCGGCAGTTCGAACCCCAGTCTGCCCACTTTGGCGCCGCCGCCGGCGGCGGCGCTAAAAGTCAGCAGATCAGGATTCGAGCCGACGCCTGCACACCTGTTGCCGGCTGCGTTACCATTGGACCGCTGGCCGTGTTACCAGCACCGTGCGTCCCCACTGCTTGTAGCCTATTAAGCAAAAACTTTTGACCCCCCCCCCACCCCCCACCCACCCCCCCCCACCACCCCTCAAAAAAGTGATATCCAGTTTTAGGGGGTAGAGGCCTCAAAATCAAAAAATCCATTGGGGGATGCTCTTATTGGGCAAAATAATGATTTTACAAGGGGTTGGACATCCAATATCATGCCTTGGGGTATGCTACGCGAATGACCCCAAAAAAGGGGGGTATATGACGCCCGCGCCTGCGCTTGATCTAACAACCTCTCTTCGAGGTGATTTCGTCAACACGTTTCCTGATTTTTTCGGAGCTTGAAGGGGGCGTTGTGGGGGGGGGGGTCCAAGGGGGGGGAGGGTGGTCCAGGGGGGGGGGGGTGTTACAACACCATTGCCAAAATTGATCCTCTAATTCAGGCCTAGGGGGTGCCCTTGCCCGGGGAGCACAGCCGGGGCGGGGGTGCTTTGGCCGTCCACCCAACCCCCCATTAATATCACACAGGGTGATGCAGCCCAGCAGGGCCGCCACGGGGAGTAGGAGCCCCAATAGTAACGTACATCCGTGGGGAGTCGGGCCGGGGTTCGGCTCCACATCCCCACACGTGAGCAAGGAGGGGGGAAAGCCTCGTGCTAAGTGGAACAGGCAGGCCAAAGCGTAACGTAGAAGAACACGAACAATGGGGTCAGCTGCCGTGACACCTGCTTCGAACATGCGAGCAGGGGCCGTGCCTGGCCGTCGCCTGTGTTGAAGAACACTAGCGGGTGCAACAATGAAAACCAGAATTGAACAAACAGATTTGAGGACAGAATCCAAGATCCGTGTTCAACCTGCTTGAGGTGCCTGCAGTGCTTCGCAGCTTCAAACACGAGGGCAAGTGCAGAAGGTCAAAAATTTTTGGAAAAGGTTTTGGAAAAGACAGGGAACAAAACCGGAAATGGGGAGGGAGTAGACGAGGCCAGTGCCGTATATTACACACAAAAATGATACATCAACATAACATATCGCACATCGGTGGGGGGGGGGGGGGATGGGGGCACCCAACTCAAAGCTTGCACATGCACGGCGTCACGGGGGTAGCCCCCGGCCCACTCCATGGCGATGTCGGTAGCCACAGCGTTCCGGGCCACGAGCTCCGCGGCCGCCATAAGGATCTCCAGGGCGCTGCTAGCAACCACAGCCGTGGTCGTTAGAGCCGCCACCCCCGGCAGGACATGGTGATCCTTCCTCGGGGGGCTTCCCGGCAGGGCATGTCAACCCTTCTCCGGGGGACGCGGGGGCGCCGCGGCGCAGCCTTGGCCCGGTTGCATGGCCGTCACGGCATCCACGTCGCTGGCCGCACCGCTGCGCATCCATTGTCCAACCAGTTGCGTGGTGCCCTCAGTGTCCGTGGTACCCACCGGTCCGCTGGCCACGGCGTACTTGTTCGCCCGCTCTGCGGCTCCCTTCGCACGTGGGATGCCACCAGTGGATCGCAGGGGCGCCGCAGCGCATCCATGGTCTAGCTCCGCGGCCGCCTCGCATCCGACCGCGGCCCGAGGGCCATCTGCAGCCCGCCGCCCGCGTGAGGCCCAGGGCCCCTCGGTGCGCCCTCGGCGCCTCCCAAGGCGGAGGGCGTAGAGACACCCCCGAGGGCCACCAGCCGGGTCCCAGTCCTCGTGCAGGCGTCTGCCGTGTTAGGCGCCCAGGGCCCCTGCCGATCAAAGCGGCAGCCACGTACGTGTCCCCCAACAGCCAGCTGTGCGTCCATCACATCGGTCCCCACATTGGCGTCTTGCCCGCTCCGTGGCCGCCTCCGTGCATTCGTGCACTTTGCCCGCAGCCCTGCCGTCTCCGCCGCGCCACCATTTCTGCATGAGGCAGCGGCCCAGGAGGCATAGGAACCAACAGAGCGCGCAGCAGAGCCACGCTAGGCCGGGGGCCCGTCTCTGGGGCAACCGTCCCTCCACCCATGGCCAGCCAGGGGCTTGGTTGGGCCCACTAGGGCCGCGGGTGTATGAACGCCCCTCCCCCCCTCAGCCCAGCCGGCCTGGACATCGTGGATGGCGCTCCCTTCGGCGAGCTCCCTGACCCCGGTTGGTCGCCCGCCCACCCGGGGGGCAGCCTCGGTTTCGGGAGAGCATGGCGCCAAGTGCGTGGTGCTCCACCCGCAGCAGCCTACAACAGCTCCACATCCTCGTTGCTAGGCTGCTCCTCGGCCTCCGGCTCGCCCTGGTCACCGCCGGCATCCGCGGGCTACTATTGAGTAGGGGCGGCATGCTGTCCCACCGGTCGCTCCGCGGGAGGGGGGCAGATGAGGGAGCGCCCCACCCCAACCTCTAGTAGGCCGGCCTCTTGGGGGCCCTCTGCAGAAGGGTCCACCGCTTGTGGGGGATGTGACTGTCCGCCGAGTGCACCACATACTCGTGCCACCCGTCGGGGACTCTCTCTAGGACGAGAGTGTAGACGGCGCCTTGAAGGCCCGTGTCCCGCAGAGGGACGTGGAAGCGTGCCTTGACGGCGTTGTCCGGGAATACCACGCGCAGCTCCAGCCGCAGGTTGGCGAAATTGTCCGCCGGTTGGCCCTACGCCGCTCCATACCCGCGGACCCGGACCTCCTTCGCGGCGGCTCGGACCGTCCCTCCAAGGGTCCCAGCGATGGCGGCCCGCACGTCCGGGGCGGGTGCCGCCCCCCCACGTACGGACCCCCATCTTCCCCAGCGAGTCTCGCCCACAAGAGACCTACAAGGTGGGTGGCCATAGGCGCGTGCTTGTCCAGCCGGGCCCACGCGCGCGGGAGGGTGGTGCTGGCCGCTGGCGGCAGGGTCACCCAGGTCAGATGGGTGGAGATCGGGAAGGACCCAGCCTTCGTGTACGGCTTGTAGCACACACCTGAGACTTTCCCGCTCGCGCGCACGACGGCCCGCGCATGCTCCAGCGGGAGTTCGAACTGAACCTCCACTCTGCGGCCTCGGTTGCCGAACTCCATCTGCGGCATCGAGGCCAGGTGCGGGGTGACCAGCAGGCGCAGGTGCTGCCAAGTTTCTCTGGCGGCCCAGCAACGACGGTGGTAGCGGCTTTTGGCCCCCGGCTCGTCGGGAACAGGTTGGCGGGGTCCAAGACGGCCACCACATGGACCACCAAGACCTTGGGCTCCGGGAGGGGACCGGCTTCACATCTAGGGGGTCGTCGTCCATGTCGTCCTCACCCTGCGGCCCTCGCCGCGTCCAAGATAGCACCAACAGGTGCCCATTCGGGGCAGGGTCCTCCGTCTCCGGGTCCTCCATTGCCCATGGCCACCGGTGGTAGTCCACAGAGCATTGCACGGCCGTTCGCGGCAGTAGCAGGCTTTCCCTGGTGCGGCCAAGCGCCTTCAGCAGGGCGGGGACCGTGGCCTCCGTGCCCCGCGGCGCCCGCACCAACAGAATCGTGGGCCTTGCGGACCCCAACCCCGACAATAGCGACTCGCCACAAGGCACCCGCATTCTCCGTGACCTTCTAGTCTTCCACCGGCCGGCCCGGCATGATTTGCCTGAGGCCACGCGCCGCCAGGGCGTCCTTGGCGTCCCCCGCATATGCCCGCTTGGGGAGCACCACCGTGGAGGACGGCAACACAGCGGCCAGGGTGTCCAGTGTTGTGTGCAAAGGGGCCGGCGCACGCCGGGGCTCCCGCACAGCGGCTGCGCCGCAGGAACGCGTACCAGGCTGTTGCATGGGCGGCATACCTCGGCGCCGCCGCATGGCATTCGCTGTCAACATGGCGAGCATCACGTCCTGATCCAGTGTCTGGGTGGCCTACCGCCTATCCGCCACCACGAGTGCTGCTTCCCCGGCTCGTTTTTCTCCGGATGGGGCAGGAAGCGGCTGCCGCAACTGCAGGGCGCCAAGTGCACCACCTTGTGGTGCCGCTCCACTCCTTCGCCAACGGCACGCCAGTAGCACGCCTCTGCTTCCCAGTAGAAGCCCGCCTCACCAGCACGTCCCCTTGCGCCACGACGACTAGCCGTGCCTGCAACCTGCCAACCCTACACAGCTTGGCGGAGCGGGGCCGGGGCAGCCGCCGCCACGTGCGGGGGGGCCGGGGCCTGCTGGGCGCGCTGCGGGTGCGGGCCGCCCGGCCCACCGTGTACTCCGTGTCCTCCTCGAGCGGCCACCAGCTGCGCCATGAGGTCGTCGATGCGGGCGGCTCGCTCCGCGTTTCTCTTCAAGAGCTCACCCGCCTGCCTGGTGAGCTTGGCGACCTTCTACTCAAGCAGCGTGGGCAGCTGCGCGGGAGGCGCCCTAGAGCGGGTGCGGCGCCCCTCGCCCTGCCACTGCGCCCCAGGCTGCGAGGGGCGCGCTGCGTCCGCGCCTCTAGCCTGCTGCCGTGCCACGCCGAGAAGCAGGGCCAGCCCTGCGGCCAGGGCTTGGAGAAAGGCCGGCTGTAGCGCAGCAGCCAGCGGGTGGGATGCCATGTCGTCGCCGGCGGCGGCGGCCATGACAGTAGCAAGAAATGTTGTGGATCGATCGAAGGCGGCCTCACCACGTGCAAGTTCACAACAAAAGACCTGACGGGACCCCAAAAATCCTACCGAGACTGACCCCCGGGCCTCGGAGGTGACCCGGACCCAAAAATTGGCAAAAAAAATGAAAATGGGATTTTTGGAATCAATGCGTCGAGGGGGTTCAGGAAAAGTCATCATTTGATATACTTGGTGAAAAAAATTGACCATTTTAATGCTTTCAGCGCCTTCGGCGCCAGAGTTCATAACAACTGATTAATGGTGCCTGTCAATTGAGCCCTTTTCCCAACCCCCCCCCCCCCAGATTTTGGGGGCTCTGTTGACCCCCCCTCCCTCACTTGCAAGCCCGACATGCCCAGTACCAAGCATAATGCAACACGTAATGTTGTTCTGAGCAGGAGGACTCATCACAAACATGACACAGCCCGTCTTTCCTTCTACAATTGGCACACAATCACATTCCGCAAAGTTTCTGACCATGAAAACTGTGGTCAGAAAACCCAGGAAAACGACGGTCAGACCGGGTCCTGGTGCTTAGACAAGGCGATGCTTGCGCAGGGGGGGGGGGGGACTTCGTTGAAACTCACCAGTGCAGCACATGATAGTGAAAGTATCTCTTTGGAGAGTACAATGTGGCTCCTACTAGTGAAGATAACCCAGGCACCTCGTGCCAGTGAATGCACTTCTTTGGAAAGGACCATGCATGGGGCAAACACCCCAAAAGACTCAAAATGCACATATCCGCCAAACAACTCGACAGGCCCTCAGCAGATGATCAAACGACGGCGCTCAGTTAGTTCTTCTACAGAGGCATATCCAGAAGTACGTCTCTATGCCCAAACCGAATCCCAGCGCATCAATACATTGCAGTCCTGCATCCATAGAAGTGTGTGACTCCATCTGTTCTCCCTGCATCCGCTGCGCCAAACATTCTTGACCATGATTGTCACACGCTTGGCGTGGGCCGGCTTGCCCCGCCCCCTGCCCCGACCCCACTCCCTCCCCCGCCCCACCCTGCCCCGCCCCAAGGCTAGGTAGAAAGCACAACATGTGTCATACACAGCGAGCACAATACGTGTTGTATATGGGGAGCACAACACATGTTATATACAGCCAGCACAACAGGTAGCATATATGGTGAGCACAGCACATGTCAGTTACGGGAAGCATGACAGGTGTCATATACAGCAAGCACAGCACATGTCATAAACAGCGAGCACAACAGGTGTTGTATGTCGCGAGCACAACACATGTCATATACAGCGGGCATAACAGGTAGCATATACAGCAAGCAAAATACGTGTTGTATAAGCAAGCACAGCACATGTCATATACAGCGGGCATAACAGGTGTCATATACAGCGAGCAAAACACGTGTTGTATATAGTCAGCATAGCACGTGTCAGATACAGCGAGCATAACAGGTGTCATGGACAGCAAGCACAGAACAGGTCATAAACAGCAAGCACAACACGTGTCATATATAGCAAGCACAACACGTGTCATACACACAGAGCACAACACATGTCATATACAGCGAGCGCAGGAGGTGTTATATACAACGAGCAGAGCGGGCATAACAGGTGTCGTATACAGCAAGCACAACACATATCATATACAGCGAGCACAACACGTGTTGTATATACAGCAGGCACCACAGGTGTCACACATATCGTACAAAGTTGCCCCCCCTTACCTTGGAGGTGGGGGTGGGGGGGTTTTGGGGGGGGGGGGGTAGAGGGGGGAGGTAGGGATTTCATTTGATTACATTTGAGGGCCGATCTGAAGGCTCACGAGCCGCCCTGGGTGGGTTCCCGACAAGATTGCATATCGGCTGGGCCGGGGGAAGTTTGGGGGAGGGGGGGCATAAAGGCCAAACAAGTTTGCCCGTTGATACTTCCTGCTATATGTATGTGTTCGTCTTTTAAGTCAAGGGGAAGGAGGGGAATGTAAGTATGTTTACCTGTGCACCACACCAAGGCGATCTGTGGTTTGTGGATGCAGTCTGCCACAAGTAGACGCGGTTTGCTAATTGTAGACACTGCCAGCATGCTGCAGACGCGAAGTGACAATGGTTAGAAGTAGCCGAAGGCCAGCTCCAAAAAACTGGGCCACTCACATTGTTTACCCGTGCAACTATGAACACCTATAAGGCGCGAAGCGCCGTCCCGTGAGGCCCGGTGCACCAAACGGGTGTGAACGGGCCCAATGGTAAGGGGGTGTAGGGGGGATAGGGGGGAGAAGGTGGGGGAGGGGATGGGGAGGTGGGGGGGGGGGCCGACTTTGTGCGTACTATCGGTGTCATACACAGCAAGCACAGCACGTGTCATATATAGCGAGCACAACAGGTGTCATATAAAACTTAAACCTGGAGGACAGAGTCTCCAATAAACCGACTCTGTTCAAGCAAGTACCACTCCTTAGGAGATGCCAGAACCACTTCGCCCGGACAGACTAAGGTCACCTGCCTTTTGGTTTCTACTTGTGCTGAAGCTTCCAGCGGCTCTCCAAGCGAAGCGATGCAAGGGCCATCTGAAAAGCAAAGGCCCACGTGAGCCACAATAGGCTGATCAAACAATGGTCTGTTTGTATACACTTGCCTGAAAGGTATATACTGTGTGCGGACGGAGTCTCCATAAGAACGACCCCTATTCAAGAACCGTCCACCAGGAGATGCTAGAACCGGTTCACGCCGAGGCGCATCCAGGGGGGGGGCGACATGCAAATTTTGCACATGGGGGTGTTAACCAAATTTTTCGGCCCCCTCGAAAAAAAGGGTAGTTTGGGGGGTTTTTGCACATTTCAAACCTGCCCGCTGAAAAAAGGGACAGTTTTTGTATTGAACAAAAACCTAGGCAAAAAAGCACCGCGTGACCCGTATTTTTTAAACTGATGCTTGGCACAGGTCCCAGCGCCACAATTTCTGCACCCTGCAGCCCCTGCTGTCATACCAGGAATTTTTAATTTTTGATCTGATGCTTGCCAAAGGTCCCAGGGTCCCAATTTCTGCACCCTGCAACCCCTACTGTCATACCAGGAATTTTTAATTTTTAGTCTGATGTGTGGTTGTTGCTCACAAAGTTCTCCTGTGGCGTCACTCCACGGCTAATCCAGGCACGTGCCTGGACCGCTCGGCCTTGTGACCCGAGCTGGGGTATTCCCGCCATGCAACAGGGCTTGAGTCATGCTACAAAGTACTTCGGGGACGGATTTTTTTGCGGTAGGTCGGCCTCACCATTTTTGGCACACCGACGGAAATTTTTAGGCGGGCCGCCGGTGGCGATACTTTTGCCCCACATGCAACATTCAACATGCAACGACGTCTTCACTGCGTTATGTCTTGCGTTGCTTGGCCGCAACACTTGGTGCTGAGGAGTTTTTCCGCTTTGCAGCTGGTGCGCTGCTTACGGTTGCGGTACTGCGGGTTGCTGGTACGGTAGTGCGGGTCTTCGTAAGTTTTTTGCGGCGCCCCGGAGCTTGAACTTCCTCGGTGTTGGATGTCTTTGAGGACGAGGCTGCTGAAGTACTGCTTGACGAAGTAGAATTGCTCAGGGACGTGGAACTCGAGGAGGAGGCTACGGAGCTGCTGCTGCCCTCTTCACTGGTCTCTTCCTCTTCGCTCCCCTCGCTCCGTGCTTGCCAATCTGAATCAGCCCGCTGCTGCCCGCGAAACATATCCCCACCTGCTTCGGACGAAGAAGCGGCATCCGTTGACGCTGTCGCTGCTTCCTTCACAACGGTAACACGTGGCGCACATGTTTTTGTCCTCGAGCGCCGGTGTGATGAAGCCGACGTGCGCGCTTGCGGTTTGACAACCCATCCAGAAATGTCGTAACCGCCAATGTTGGTCCTCGGGTGGCTCCGTTCAAAATGCTTCCGGATATTCAACGTGAAAGGCGTGGCCATACAACCAGGAACAGGACACTGTCGAGGCACATTCCTAAAATTCTTCAGGGCTGTGCTATAATGCAACCGTGAGGCATACGGACATGTGCTTTTCACTGTCTTTCCAGCCAACTCAGTTTTGCACTGCCCATCTGTTTGCCCACAGAATCCACAGGCTTCATGGTCCCCGCCCTTGTTCGCATTGGGCATAGGATCCCCACGTTCCAAATGGGCTGCTACATGGTCCAGCATCTTCTTGATAGAGACAACTCCATCGCAGAACAAGCAGTTTTTCATCTCTGGGGAGGGCCTGAGACTGGTGTGTTCCACACCGGTGTAGGGATTCGTTGGGGAACTGCTCGGTGAAGAAGTTGATGTCGATTCTTCTGAACGGTTCGGTGGCGGTGGCATTGTAGATGACGGTGGAGTTGATTTGCGTGCGGCCAGCTGAAAGGGGTTGGAGGCCTTGGGCTTCGGTGTGGGTTTGGGGACAGCGGATTGCCCACGCTTGTCCTCCCAGCGAACACCTGTGATGAGGAAAGTTTTATGCGGACCACTGCTATCTAGGTGCTGTTGGTACCATCCATGGCCTGGGACAGCCTCCAGTCGCATTGGCCGTCCACATGCGCAAACGTAGGTTGTCTGGCCTGCTTTCGATGCTTGCTGCCGACACGAGAAACCCAAGCCCTGTTGACAACAGAAATATTTTGGTCGGCCAGGAAGCTTGCAACATGCTGTGGAGAAGCAATGACGTGCCAGGACTGGATAGGACTGTTGTCCAAAATGGAGAGCTCAAGTGCGGCATTCCATTTCTCACGGATAACTGAGGAATCTTGATTTTGAAACACGTGTGCCTCAACGGTGCTAATGGTCACTGTGGTAGGCACGGTGATGATATGCAAATTCAAATAGCAGTTCTCCATGGATCGTTGTTTCACACCGGGAATCATTACCCTCATCAAAGCGTCACGCCAACACCGTACCACTGTGCATACAAGGCTCCTTCCTTGGGGGCTTGCCCGGACCCATGTACATCGACATAGAACCAGCCCTCATTACGTACACCCAAAGCAACGGCCCAGGTTCCATATGTCCATATGTAGAAGGAGCGATCACGTGGTGTTTGCAAAATTGCTTCAAAGGAGGGGACAATGCTGTTCTGCGGAATTGGGACTGCCGGGCTCATGGTAACCTTGTCGTGCAAATGTAAAGCCTAGTGAGGAACGAAACATCGGTCGGACCGGGTGTACTAATGTGGTACGAAATGTGTACATGACGACCAAACTTCACCCCTTAATGGGAAATGGAAAGTATGCGTTCATCCCACACTATGTATTTTTGTACGAATCCTCCCAACGCACCTGCACTACAATCACAAAGGGTGACAACCTGTGCGGATAAAAGCAAATTGCCTGCGCAAGATCCATCGTCCGGAATGGCAATAGCGTGGCAGCCAGAAGCAACAACCAGAGCCCGCATCGTCTCATACTCCGTGGTCTTGATTGTTCCACATCGTAGCGCAGCCCCAGGTGGCAAGGATGATGTAATGTAGGCTACACGTGCACCTCCAAGTTGAAGTTTGCACAAGCCTTGACGGCAGATGAGCCCTTTGCAAAGGATATCACCGAGTTGGATGCTCAACGCCTTGGAAGAATGTTGGTGTGTCATGAGGAAAACTGAGGACATGTTGCGAAGAGACGAAGACAATGGACATAGGCGAAGACAGAAATTGGGACCCGGGGACCTGTGGCAAACATCAGACTAAAAATCGAAAATTGATGGTGTGACAGCGCGCGCCGCGAGGTGCAGAAATTGGGACCCTGGGACCTTTGGCAAGCATCAGACTAAAATTTAAAAATTCCTGGTATGACAGTAGGGGGCGCAGGGTGCAGAAATTGGGACTCTGAGACCTGTGGCAAGCATCAGACTAAAAATTAAAAATTGCTGGTGTGACAGCAGGGGCTGCGGGGTGCAGAAATTGGGCCCAGGGGACCGTTGGCAAGCAAGGAGAAATCAACAAAACTCAAATGTGCGAAACGGGTGTTAACCTAATTTTTCAGCCCCTTCGAAAAAACGGGGTAGTTTGGCCAAACTATACCCTCTGTCGAGAATTAGCGTGTCGCCCCCCCCTTGGGCGCATCACTGACATCAATTGTTGTTTTGTTTTTGCTTTCGGCATTAGCATTCAGCAGTCTCGTACTGAGACCACTAACCAGGACCGGAGAGACCACGGAGGGTCTCTCCGGATACACTGCGGAGGCTCACTGTCTTGACACTCTTCAGCAGGGAAGACGTCAGTAGCTGTTTGGTTTCCGCTTTTCCTCGCCATGAGCCTGGGCGTCCGTTTGGACCATTCTGAGCTGTGGAAACCGCATCGATGGAGGCGTCCCGCATGGGCAAAGTTGTGCAAGGCTGCAAATGGGCCAAAGAGGCAAAAGAGAGCAATTGTTGGAGCAAAACAGCGAATTGAGACAGATGCTACATGTGCAATGTACATTGTAAACATGAACTTCGACTGCTCTTAAGCAAGACAAGTGGCATGTTCTATATAACCCCCCCCCCTCCCCCGGGGCCTCCCCCAAATCACAACAAGATTTGGACCATTTAAATCACACTCTATTTCCGGCTTTCACTCACCTCTAAGAGGCTCACTTCATGGACGTCACAAACAAAACACAACTCCAAGCAGCTCAACGGATGAGTGTGATCAATGACTCCTTCACTCATGTCATTTGGCAGAGGTTTTGAAGGCTACTGAAGAAATCATACTCAAGCCAATCATCATATTTCATGACAATTGGGCTTTGTGCAGTGGACAAACATATGGTACAACATCAATGGGGGCTCACGCATGAGTCTTTTCAGAATCTTGCGGGAGTCTTCTTAGAGTCTTATAGCTTGATGAGATGGGCATTTTCATCATCCCACTACAAGGTACGATTTTGGGCCATTAGTAGGGGGCATGGCGCTTGGAGGCTGTGTTGCGCTCTCTTCGCTGAGGGCCAGGGCACTGATGGGTGGCATGGTCGTGCTCCCCACAACTGCCGCACCCTTCACCAGCACCGCCGCCACCGCCATGTTTACCTTCATGATGATGGTGACCATGGTGATCATGGTGATCATGGTGATTGTGATGACCAGCGCCATGTTTAGCATCATGATGATGGTGACCATGGTGATCATGGTGATCATGGTGATCATGGTGATGACCATGATGATCATGATGGTGATGATGATCTGCCTTCACAGGAGCCGCACCAAGCACGGTAGCATTGGCAGCGCTCAAGCTTCCAGCAGCGTTGGCTTCATTGTCAGCGTTCATGGTCTGTTGCATTGTGTGATGAGGATGTTTGCTGCGAGAAGAGAGAATGGTGGGGTGGGGGGGGGGGGCAGGAATGGGGTGGGAAGAAGAGAGGAGTGCCACAAGGGGAACCATGGCAAGGCAAAGGTATTCCATTTTGCAACAAAGGGGGTTGTGTACTGAGGTTCCAGACCCCAACTGAATCACGGAACTTTGGAGGTAGTTGCAGGGGGTGTGCCATAAAGGCTGAACGACTATACAGGTTGATACTTCCAAGTATACAGCTGTGTTTGTCTTTTCATGAGGGCATCTTCAACTTGTTAGTTTTGTGGGGGGGGGGGGTGATAAAGGAACGGGTGCTGTAAATTGGGTGCGCCGGAGTGGTGATGCCAGTTGTTCCAGGGCTAAATCCACTAGTTTGCGCCTCGGTGTTTGGACACCCTTGATTGCAAAGAATTGGAATAGGCCCACTACTATGCAGAACTTGTACCGTTCTTGCTAGGGGAAGGCTCAACCAAGAAAGGGGAGCAGTGCGAGTAGGCGGGCAGACAACCACTTTTCGTGGTCATGGGCTGTTTGAAGCCATTGTCAGGCTTATGCAGCCCAGTCATTCCACTATTGTACCCACTCATTGACACAGTGAAACCAGGTTGGGCAAAATGCCAGGCACATCTGTACAGAACCCCCTAGCCGTTGGTTGCAAACCACACACTGTCGGGAGTTGTTCCCAAGGTGCTCCAATCCCCCACCACCTCACGTGACCCCACAGCCTCAGGATCCAAGGCGTCCAGCAACAGTGCTTTAAGGCCAGCTAAGCAGGTGTACTTCTACTGTGTGTTTCTTAGAGGATTTGCAAGTTGTGAAGGTTTCATCCCCTTCCGTACTGTGCAGAGGGTTGTGGTGGAAAAACAACTACCTAGAGGCAAAAGAGTGGTTGCCTTTGGCATTGGTGATGTTGCAAGTGTGTGTGTTGTGCACGATTGTGTTGCGGTACGGTTACCGCTAGAGTGAATGGTGAGGTGAAACATTTGCTCCGGCAAGCACATGGTTGCTTCGGTGTGAATGGGCAATGCACTGGGGAAATTTGAAGCGGTTACTGGCTTATTTGGACTTGAGTGCCTTTGGCACTTAGGCTGAGCTCATGCAACGGGGGTGTATAATTATGACGATTCCCTTCGTGTGTATATGGTTCTGCCTACGGACATTGCATCCTTGCCCGAGGAAACCATGGCTTAGGACCCCATACGTGCACATGACGACATTGTTAGTGTTGGTTGCCTTAGTAGTGATGCATTGGAGAGCAATAATATCCTCATTTTTGAGGGTGCACATTCTACATCAATTAGGTGGCACAAGTTGTGTCTGACTCCATCCTTGAACGAGGTTCGTGCTGGTTGCTAGGTGTGTCCAGAGTGTGTCTTTGCACGGAGTGGTCCAGGTAGCTGTTTGGCGTAGCTTGATTATGGCTATGGACCTTCCATGGCATTTGTAGTACCAAACTGTGCCACTCCCATTTAGCTTGTATTAAAAGGTATTGACCTCTGCAGCCAGACCCTAGATTATTTAACCGCATAGACAATTGAATTTTTCCTCAACAATTGCTCATTTCTTAGGAACCTTCCACCCATTTGAACAACACGATCGTCCAAGAAAAAGGGACACCCTGCAACTACAACTCTACACAACACTTGAAAAAAGGAGGGGTCCGGACCTTCATCTAGTGTGCACAACCGACACATTTTACCGTGGCTGAACGAGCGTTTCTACGGAGTTGATAAATCATAGTTCCCATCGGAACAACCATGATATTGCCTTATCTCAACGCACAAACAATGCGGGCCCGAGTCTCCAGAGGGATGTTTCCCTCTTTCCCATCAACTGCCACTCTACGCATTAGACGGAACTCATGATCATAATTGTCACGCAACCCCGAGGTGAGATACAAAGCTGCAAACTTGTTTTTTATTGCAAACGCTAGACTGAGTTTAGGCCATCCGGCCAATGGTTTGCATGGGCACGCAAGGGGTATTTGGTGAAACCTAGTATGCACGTAGCAAAACCTAGTAAAATGTAGCAAAACCTAGTAAAATGTAGCAAAACCTAGTAAAACTATTTTTTAAAAAAAAAATTTAAAAAAAAATTTTACTACGTAAAACGTAGGTTACTAGGTAGTGACAAATTTGGACTTGAATTTGAACAAAAAACACCCATTTTATGGAGGGGGGGGGGGCAACGGTAGGTGGTATTTATGTTTAAGGGCATGGTGCCCCCTGGTCTATTCCAGGCCACTTGTGTAAGTGGCGCCCCACTCGGGCCAAACCGTGTATTGCAAGGTCAGCAAAAATAAAATGAGGCTCAAGAAAAGAAGGTGCTTTTATACATCATAAATATATATATATATATATATATATATATACATATATGAGGTGTAGACACGTGTGCTTTATGTGAAGTCGCAAAACACGCGCTTGTAGATGAGGTCCGCCTTCTTATCTTTGTATGCGGGTTGTGCAGAGGGAGGGTTGTGCTTGCACATGTTGCGAAGCACGCCCTCGGTCTTTGTATCCAACTCTTCAATTGGATTTTTGTCATACTCCAATTTCCTAGAGGCATCTTTGGGGTAATGCTCTAGAACAAAAAATTCCTTCCCACGGATCACCACCTTTGGACGGACCTCATCGACAGAAGGCGGCTTGTCAACCACAAGCCAGTCACCCAAGGCGAATGCCAACACAATGCATGCCAGTGTGGCAGTAAATTGCACTCTCCAATTGCGCAATGCCACACATATCTCCGAGGGGCACAAACCGGAAGCATGCAGGGCACACTGATAAACTCCACATTCAGGGCACGTGATGTGGGTTGTGTCGTCGCAAAAAAAGCACGACGAACGGCTCGGTGAACAATAGGGCCTAGCATACATCGGTGCCAAGGCCCAACTGGGTGTGGTCTCAATAGGGGGGGCATGCGGAGAATTGCGATAGTGCAAAGCTGCCTGTGCAATCTCACGCAACAACCACAATCTGTCTTGTGGAAGTTGGATGCTACCATTGACAACACGCCTAGACAAAAGGCAATGTAGCATCAGAAGGCAGGCAGGATGGCAGCTCACACCGTCTTCCGGATGTAGGAAGGTGAAGTAGAGGGGGGCTATAGCAAAAGCTACACTGCCAAATTCACCCAAAAACTTGTCCCACCTCTTCTGCGCCCTTGGCTCAATGCCTTCTCGTTCGGCAATGAGGTTCAGTGCCTTCCGCAGAGCTTTGCTTGCAGGACACTGTTGCAAACACGAAGGGCAAAAGGAAAAGGGGGAGGCCCAAAAGAGGGCAGACTTGCTGTGTCACCCCTGCATTCTCGGGGGTCCCGAACGCCTAGCGCGGGGAGCAAAATCAAAAAAGGATTGAGACTCCCCATATCGCCTAGGGGGTCCCCAACGCTTCAGGGCGGGGGGCATAATCAGAAGTGGCCCACTTGTGGGCAAGGTGGCTACGTAACCCCTGCCGCTGGGCAAGCCGGCTACATAACCCCTGCCGCCTGGGGGGCCCCCACCGCTTCAGAGCGGGGGGCAGAATCAGAAGTTGCGCACAAGTGGGCAAGGTGGCTACCCAGTAACCTAGTTAAAAAAAAAACCTTTTTTTTTCACTAGGTTTTGAAACCTAGTAAAAACAAAAAAAATTTTACTAGGTTCCGAAACCTATTAAAAAAAAAACG
The DNA here is from genome assembly GCA_964036045.1 of Eutreptiella sp. 'Long Island Sound 2002'. Classification (NCBI taxonomy): domain Eukaryota; phylum Euglenozoa; class Euglenophyceae; order Eutreptiales; family Eutreptiaceae; genus Eutreptiella; species Eutreptiella sp. 'Long Island Sound 2002'. Next base: position 7,577,236 of record OZ038397.1, read on the forward strand.
TTCTTTTACTAGGTTTTGAAACCGAGTAAAAACAAAACCTTTTTTTTACTAGGTTCCCAATACCTAGTAAAAAACTAGTGAACCTAGTAAACTGTTACCTAGTAAAAAAAAAATTTTAAAAAAAAAATTTTACTAGGTTTCACTACAGACCCGCACCTAGGCCCATACATAATGTACAGCATGAATTGGCAAACATGCAGCTTGAAGCTGCAAACATTTTGCTTTGTGGACTAGCCTCTTGCAACCAACGCACAAAGAATGGTTTGAAAACACCAACAATGGGCGGCCAATGCTTCTTGGGGGTGTGGGGGTGGTCTTGTTCCAGCAAACGGCCTCAGCCATCAAGGCCTTTTGCGTTGCACGAGTCTCGGCAGCAACCACGTGCTCCACCTAGTTCCATGACGACATTGGAGCTGCTCGCACCACCGGCATAGTACAAAGGCACTCGCAGGGACAAAATCGGGAGTGGCTACATCACCCTTGCCTTCTCGGGGGCCCGGAAATGGGTGCAATTGCTATGTAACCCTTGCATTGTCGGGGGTCTCCGGAAGAGGGGAGAAAGGCAAAACTAGCTACTTCACCCCTGCCTTCTCAAGCAACCCTTACGTTCTTGGGAGTTGCCGGAAAAGGGGACAAAATCGGAAGTGGCTACATCATCCATGCCTTCTGAAGAACCCAAAATGGGCCGGAATTGCCGCGTCACCATTGCATTCTCATGAGTCCCTAGAAGAGGGCACAAAAACAGAAGTGGCTACATCACCCTTGCCTTCTCGTGGGGCTAGAATTGCACCCAATTGCTACCCAATTCCTATGTTCTTGGGGTTCTCGAGAGGAGGGGACAAAATCAGTATCGGCCACATCACTCCTGCATTCTTGGTGGCTCAAAAGTGGGTGAAACCGTTAGGTCACCCCTCTATTCTGAGAGGTTCCGGGAAGTGGGACAGAATCAGAAGTGGCTACATCATCCCTGCCTTATGGGGGGGGCAGCATTGGGTGAAGTTGCTACGTAACCACTCTATTCTCAAGGGTCCCCGGAGGAGGAGACAAATCAGAAGTGGCTACATCATCCGTGCCTTCTCAGGGGCTCACAAGTGTGTGGAATTGCTACGTGAACCCTATGTTGTCGGGAGTCCCCAAAGAAGGGACTAAAATCAGAAGTGGCTGCACCACCCTTGCCTTCTTAGGGGGCCACTAGTGAGCGGTATTGCCATGTAACCCCTTCGTACTCGGGGGTCCCCACAAGAGGGAACAAAATCTGAAGGGGCTACATCATCCCTGCCTTCTCACAGGGCCTGAATTGAGCGGAATTGCTATGTAATCCCCGCGTTCTGTAATATAACCAGAAAAGGGGGATAATCAGAAGTGGCTACAAGTAGGGGGGGGGGGGGCATAAAGGCCAAACAAGTTTGCCCGTTGATACTTCCTCCTATATGTATGTGTTCGTCTTTTAAGTCAAGGGGAAGGAGGGGAATGTAAGTATGTTTACCTGTGCACCACACCAAGGTGATTTGTGGTTTGTGGATGCAGTCTGCCACAAGTAGACGCGGTTTGCTAATTGTAGACACTGCCAGCATGCTGCAGACGCGAAGTGACAATGGTTAGAAGTAGCCGAAGGCCACCTTCAAAAAACTGGGCCACTCACGTTGTTTACCCGTGCAACTATGAACACCTATAAGGCGCGAAGCGCCGTCCCGTGAGGCCCGGTGCACCAAATGGGTGTGAACGGGCCCAATGGTAAGGGGGTGTAGGGGGGGTAGGGGGGGGAAGGTGGGGGAGGGGATGGGGAGTCGGGGGGGGGGGCTGACTTTGTGCGTACTATCGGTGTCATACACAGCAAGCACAGCACGTGCAATATATAGCGGGCACAACAGGTGTCATATAAAACTTAAACCTGGAGGACAGAGTCTCCAATAAACCGACTCTGTTCAAGCAAGTACCACTCCTTAGGAGATGCCAGAACCACTTCGCCCGGACAGACTAAGGTCACCTGCCTTTTGGTTTCTACTTGTGCTGAAGCTTCCAGCGGCTCTCCAAGCGAAGCGATGCAAGGGCCATCTGAAAAGCAAAGGCCCACGTGAGCCACAATAGGCTGATCAAACAATGGTCTGTTTGTATACACTTGCCTGAAAGGTATATACTGTGTGCGGACGGAGTCTCCATAAGAACGACCCCTATTCAAGAGCCGTCCACCAGGAGATGCTAGAACCGGTTCACACCGAGGCGCATCACTGACATCAATTGTTGTTTTGTTTTTGCTTTCGGCATTAGCATTCAGCGGTCTCGTACTGAGACCACTAACGAGGACCGGAGAGACCACGGAGGTTCTCTCCGGATACACTGCAAGGCTCGCTGTCTTGACACTCTTCGGCAGTGAAGACGTCAGTAGCTGTTTGGTTTCCGCTTTTCCTCGCCATGAGCCTGGGCGTCCGTTTGGACCATTCTGAGCTGTGGAAACCGCATCGATGGAGGCGTCCCGCATGGGCAAAGTTGTGCAAGGCTGCAAATGGGCCAAAGAGGCAAAAGAGAGCAATTGTTGGAGCAAAACAGCGAATTGAGACAGATGCTACATGTGCAATGTACATTGTAAACATGAACTTCGACTGCTCATAAGCAAGACAAGTGGCATGTTCTATATAACCCCCCCCCCTCCCCCGGGGCCTCCCCCAAATCACAACAACATTTGGACCATTTAAATCACACTCTATTTCCGGCTTTCACTCACCTCTAAGAGGCTCACTTCATGGACGTCACAAACAAAACACAACTCCAAGCAGCTCAACGGATGAGTGTGATCAATGACTCCTTCACTCATGTCATTTGGCAAAGGTTTTGAAGGCTACTGAAGAAATCATACTCAAGCCAATCATCATATTTCATGACAATTGGGCTTTGTGCAGTGGACAAACATATGGTACAACATCAATGGGGGCTCACGCATGAGTCTTTTCAGAATCTTGCGGGAGTCTTCTTAGAGTCTCATAGCTTGATGAGATGGGCATTTTCATCATCCCACTACAAGGTACGATTTTGGGCCATTAGTAGGGGGCATGGCGCTTGGAGGCTGTGTTGCGCTCTCTTCGCTGAGGGCCAGGGCACTGATGGGTGGCATGGTCGTGCTCCCCACAACTGCCGCACCCTTCACCAGCACCGCCGCCACCGCCATGTTTACCTTCATGATGATGGTGACCATGGTCATCATGGTGATCATGGTGATTGTGATGACCACCGCCATGTTTAGCATCATGATGATGGTGACCATGGTGATCATGGTGATCATGGTGATTGTGATGACCATGATGATCATGATGATCATGATGATCTGCCTTCACAGGAGCCGCACCAGGCACGGTAGCACTGGCAGCGCTCAAGCTTCCAGCAGCGTTCGCTTCATTGTCAGCGTTCATGGTTTGTTGCATTGTGTGATGGAGATGTTTGCTGCGAGAAGAGAGAATGGTGGGGTGGAGGGGTGGGGGGGGGGGGGAGGAATGGGGTGGGAAGAAGAGAGGAGTGCCACAAGGGGAACCATGGCAAGGCAAAGGTATTCCATTTTGCAACAAAGGGGGTTGTGTACTGAGGTTCCAGACCCCAACTGAATCACGGAACTTTGGAGGTAGTTGCAGGGGGTGTGCCATAAAGGCTGAACGACTATACAGGTAGACACTTCCAAGTATACAGCTGTGTTTGTCTTTTCATGAGGGCATCTTCAAATTGTTAGTTCTGTAGGGGGGGGGGGGGCGGGGATTATAAGGAACGGGTGCTGTAAATCGGGTGCTCCGGAGTGGTGATGCCAGTTGTTCTAGGGCTAAATCCACTAGTTTGCGCCTCAGTGTTTGGACACCCTTGATTGCAAAGAACTGGAATAGGCCCACTACTATGCAGAACTTGTACCGTTCTTGCTAGGGGAAGGCTCAACCAAGAAAGGGGAGCAGTGCGAGTAGGCGGGCAGACAACCACTTTTCGTGGTCATAGGCTGTTTGAAGCCATTGTTAGGCTTGTGCAGCCCAGTCATTCCACTGTTGTACCCACTCATTGACACAGTGGAACCAGGTTGGGCAAAATGCCAGGCACATCTGTACAGAGCCCCATAGCCGTTGGTTGCAAGCCACACAGTGTCGGGAGTTGTTCCCAAGGTGCTCCAATCCCCCACCACCTCACGTGACCCCACAGCCTCAGGATCCAAGGCGTCCGGCAACAGTGTTTTAAGGCCAGCTAAGCAGGTGTACTTCTACTGTGTGTTTCTTAGAGGATTTGCAAGTTGTGAAGGTTTCATCCCCTTCCGTACTGTGCAGAGGGTTGTGGTGGAAAAACAACTACCTAGAGGCAAAAGAGTGGTTGCCTTTGGCATTGGTGATGTTGCAAGTGTGCGTGTTGTGCAGGATTGTGTTGTGGTACGGTTACCGCGAGAGTGAATGGTGAGGTGAAACATTTGCTCCGGCAAGCACATGGTTGCTTCGGTGTGAATGGGCAATGCACTGGGGAAATTTGAAGCGGTTACTGGCTTATTTGGACTTGAGTGCCTTTGGCACTTAGGCTGAGCTCATGCAACGGGGGTGTATAATTATGCCGATTCCCTTCGTGTGTATATGGTTCTGCCTACGGACAGTGCATCCTTGCCCGAGGAAACCATGGCTTAGGACCCCGTAGGCGAAGATGACGACATTGTTAGTGTTGGTTGCCTTAGTAGTGATGCATTGGAGAGCAATAATATCCTCCTTTCTGAGGGCGCACATTCTACATTGATTAGGTGGCACGAGTTGTGTTTGACTCCACCCTTGAACGAGGTTCGTGCTGGTCGCTAGTTGTGTCCAGAGTGTGTCTTTGCACGGAGTAGTCCAGGTAGCTGTTTGGCTTACCTTGATTATGCGCCGTCAAGGGAGGATATTGAGGCATCTACCACCTCCAATTCTACCTCCAACTCTAACTCCCACTCAACAGAGAGTCGGCAGAATATGTGGTACAATGTGCAATACAATGTTGTGTGTTGAGGGAAAGTCCATGTGTGCCAAGAGCTTGCTAGGACACGAGGGGGTTGGTGGTCTAGAACGTTCTATGCCCACGGCCTGAGCCCTTGAACAGCCACAGCGCGACAAGACAAACAATGGTAAAGATGCGACCGCATTCGAAGGCCACGAGTCAATGCTCGCATGTGTTTTGCATGTTTTGCCTCATCGATGTTGCTTTCGACTCAAGCGGCGAGGACAATGACTATCAATCAGATGTGGATTGAGACCAGCCCACGAGGAGCCTAATGGGCTTGCGGGCATTTAGACAGGTGAGTACGCCAGTTGGCAAATTAGGTCAATAGGCAAGCGGGTAGGGTAAGCACACACATATGCAAAAACATGCCACTAGGTCAACTTGAGGGTGAGCAGAGACTTCGCACACAAAGGCAAGAAGGAGACCGGGGATGGGGGGGAACATGCGAAATTTGGAATGGCGCAAGTGAGTGTGGGGAAATTTTGGTGAGAGCACCAACGATGGCACCTACAAAAATGGCTATGGACCTTCCATGGCATTTGTAGTGCCAAATTGTAACGCTCCAAATTTAGCTTGTATTAAAAGGTATTGACCTGTGCAGCGAGGCCCTAGATCATGTAATTGCGTAGACAATTGAATTTTTCCTCAACAATTGCTCATTTGTTAGGAACCTTCCACCCATTTGAACAACACGATTGTCCAAGAAAAACGGACACCCTCCAACTACAACTCTACGCAACATTTGAAAAAAGGGGGGGTCCGGACCTTCATCTAGTGTGCACAACCGACCCATTTTATCGTTGTTGAACGAGCGTTTCTACGGAGTTGATAAATCATAGTTCCCATCGGAACAACCATGATATTGCCTTATCTCAACGCACAAACAATGCGGGCCCAAGTCTCCAGAGGAATGTCTCCCTCTTTCCCATCAACTGCCACTCTATGCATTAGACGGAACTCATGATCATAATTGTCCGAACCAGCAACCCCGAGGTGAGATGCAAAGCTGCAAACTTGTTTTTTATTGCAGACGCTAGACTGAGTTCGAGCCATCCGGCCAATGGTTTGCATAGGCACCCAGGCCCATACATAATGTACAGCATGAATTGGTAAACATGCAGCTTGAAGCTGCAAACATTTTGCTTTGTGGACTAGCCTCTTGCAACCGACGCAGAAAAAATGGTTTGAAAACACCAACAATGGGCGGCCAATGCTCCTTGGGGGTGTGGGGGAGGTCTTGTTCCAGCAAACCGCCTCAATCATCAAGGCCTTTTGCATTGCACGAGTCTCGGCAGCAACCACGTGCTCCACCTAGTTCCATGACGACATTGGAGCTGCTCGCACCACCGGCATAGTACAGGTGCACTCGCACGGACAAAATCCGGAGTGGCTACATCACCCTTGCCTTCTCGGGGGCCCGGAAATGGGTGCAATTGCTACGTAACCCTTGCATTGTCGGAGGTCTCCGGAAGAGGGGACAAAGGCAAAACTAGCTACTTCACCCCTGCCTTCTCAAGCGACCCCTACGTTCTTGGGAGTTGCCGGAAAAGGGGACAAAATCGGAAGTGGCTACATCATCCATGCCTTCTGAAGAACCCAAAATGGGGTGGAATTGCCGCGTCACCATTGCATTCTCAGGAGTCCCTAGAGGAGGGCACAAAAACAGAAGTGGCTACATCACCCTTGCCTTCTCGTGGGGCTAGAATTGCACCCAATTGCTACCCAATTCCTATGTTCTTGGGGGTCGCGAGAGGAGGGGACAAAATCAGTATCGGCCACATCACCCCTGCATTCTTGGTGGCTCAAAAGTGGGTGAAACCGCTTGGTCACCCCTCTATTCTGAGAGGTGCCAGAAAGTGGGACAGAATCAGAAGTGGCTACATCATCCCTGCCTTATGGGGGGCCCAACATTGGGTGAAGTTGCTACGTAACCACTCTATTCTCAAGGGTCCCCGGAGGAGGAGACAAAATCAGAAGTGGCTACATCATCCATGCCTTCTCAGGGGCTCACAAGTGTGTGGAATTGCTACGTGAACCCTGTGTTATCGGGAGTCCCCAAAGAAGGGACTCAAATCAGAAGTGGCTACACCACCCTTGCCTTCTTAGGGGGCCACTAGTGAGTGGCATTGCCATGTAACCCCTTCGTACACGGGGGTCCCCACAAGAGGGAACAAAATCTGAAGGGGCTACATCATCCCTGCCTTCTCAGGGGGCCTGAATTGAGCGGAATTGCTATGTAATCCCCGCGTTCTGTAGTATAACCAGAAAAAGGGCATAATCAGAAGTGGCTACAAGTAGGGGGGGGGGGGGGCATAAAGGCCAAACAAGTTTGCCCGTTGATACTTCCTGCTATATGTATGTGTTCGTCTTTTAAGTCAAGGGAAATGAGGGGAATGTAAGTATGTTTACCTGTGCACCACACCAAGGCGATTTTTGGTTTGTAGATGCAGTCTGCCACAAGTAGACGCGGTTTGCTAATTGTAGACACTGCCAGCATGCTGCAGACGCGAAGTGACAATGGTTAGAAGTAGCCGAAGGCCACCTTCAAAAAACTGGGCCACTCAAGTTGTGTACCCGTGCAACTATGAACACCTATAAGGCGCGAAGCGCCGTCCCGTGAGGCCCGGTGCACCAAATGGGTGTGAACGGGCCCAATGGTAAGGGGGTGTGGGAGGGGTAGGGGGGGGAAGGTGGGGGAGGGGATGGGGAGGTAGGGGGGGAGCCGACTTTGTGCGTACTATCGGTGTCATACACAGCAAGCACAGCACGTGCAATATATAGCGAGCACAACAGGTGTCATATAAAACTTAAACCTGGAGGACAGAGTCTCCAATAAACCGACTCTGTTCAAGCAAGTGCCACTCCTTAGGAGATGCCAGAACCACTTCGCCCGGACAGACTAAGGTCACCTGCCTTTTGGTTTCTACTTGTGCTGAAGCTTCCAGCGGCTCTCCAAGCGAAGCGATGCAAGGGCCATCTGAAAAGCAAAGGCCCACGTGAGCCACAATAGGCTGATCAAACAATGGTCTGTTTGTATACACTTGCCTGAAAGATATATACTGTGTGCGGACGGAGTCTCCATAAGAACGACCCCTATTCAAGAGCCGTCCACCAGGAGATGCTAGAACCGGTTCACGCCGAGGCGCATAACTGACATCAATTGTTGTTTTGTTTTTGCTTTCGGCATTAGCATTCAGCAGTCTCGTACTGAGACCACTAACGAGGACCGGAGAGACCACGGAGGTTCTCTCCGGATACACTGCGGAGGCTCACTATCTGGACACTCTTCGGCAGTGAAGACGTCAGTAGCTATTTGGTTTCCGCTTTTCCTCGCCATGAGCCTGGGCGTCCGTTTGGACCATTCTGAGCTGTGGAAACCGCATCGATGGAGGCGTCCCGCGTGGGCAAAGTTGTGCAAGGCTGCAAATGGGCCAAAGAGGCAAAAGAGAGCAATTGTTGGAGCAAAACAGCGAATTGAGACAGATGCTACATGTGCAATGTACATTGTAAACATGAACTTCGACTGCTCTTAAGCAAGACAAGTGGCATGTTCTATATAACCCCCCCCCCCCTCCCCCGGGGCCTCCCCCAAATCACAACAACATTTGGACCATTTAAATCACACTCTATTTCCGGCTTTCACTCACCTCTAAGAGGCTCACTTCATGGACGTCACAAACAAAACACAACTCCAAGCAGCTCAACGGATGAGTGTGATCAATGACTCCTTCACTCATGTCATTTGGCAAAGGTTTTGAAGGCTACTGAAGAAATCATACTCAAGCCAATCATCATATTTCATGACAATTGGGCTTTGTGCAGTGGACAAACATATGGTACAACATCAATGGGGGCTCACGCATGAGTCTTTTCAGAATCTTGCGGGAGTCTTCTTAGAGTCTTATAGCTTGATGAGATGGGCATTTTCATCATCCCACTACAAGGTACGATTTTGGGCCATTAGTAGGGGGCATGGCGCTTGGAGGCTGTGTTGCGCTCTCTTCGCTGAGGGCCAGGGCACTGATGGGTGGCATGGTCGTGCTCCCCACAACTGCCGCACCCTTCACCAGCACCGCCGCCACCGCCATGTTTACCTTCATGATGATGGTGACCATGGTGATCATGGTGATCATGGTGACTGTGATGACCAGCGCCATGTCTAGCATCATGATGATGGTGACCATGGTGATCATGGTGATCATGGTGATCATGGTGATGACCATGGTGATCATGATGGTGATGATGATGTGCCTTCAAAGGAGCCGCACCAAGCACGGTAGCATTGGCAGCGCTCAAGCTTCCAGCAGCGTTGGCTTCATTGTCAGCGTTCATGGTCTGTTGCATTGCGTGATGAGGATGTTTGCTGCGAGAAGAGAGAATGGTGGGTTGGGGGGGTGGGGGGGCAGGAATGGGGTGGGAAGAAGAGAGGAGTGCCACAAGGGGAACCATGGCAAGGCAAAGGTATTCCATTTTGCAACAAAGGGGGTTGTGTACTGAGGTTCCCGACCCCAACTGAATCACGGAACTTTGGAGGTAGTTGCAGGGGGTGTGCCATAAAGGCTGAACGACTATACAGGTTGATACTTCCAAGTATACAGCTGTGTTTGTCTTTTCATCGGGGCATCTTCAATTTGATGGTTTTGTGGGGGGGGGGGGTGATAAAGGAACGGGTGCTGTAAATCGGGTGCTCCGGAGTGGTGATGCCAGTTGTTCTAGGGCTAAATCCACTAGTTTGCGCCTCGGTGTTTGGACACCCTTGATTGCAAAGAACTGGAATAGGCCCACTACTATGCAGAACTTGTACCGTTCTTGCTAGGGGAAGGCTCAACCAAGGGGAGCAGTGCGAGTAGGCGGGCAGACAACCACTTTTCGTGGTCATAGGCTGTTTGAAGCCATTGTCATGCTTGTGCAGCCCAGTCATTCCACTATTGTACCCACTCATTGACACAGTGGAACCAGGTTGGGCAAAATGCCAGGCACATCTGTACAGAACCCCCTGGCCGTTGGTTGCAAGCCGCACAGTGTCGGGAGTTGTTCCCAAGGTGCTCCAATCCCCCACCACCTCACGTGACCCCACAGCCTCAGGATCCAAGGCGTCCAGCAACAGTGCTTTAAGGCCAGCTAAGCAGGTGTACTTCTACTGTGTGTTTCTCAGAGGATTTGCAAGTTGTGAAGGTTTCATCCCCTTCCGTACTGTGCAGAGGGTTGTGGTGGAAAAACAACTACCTAGAGGCAAAAGAGTGGCTGCCTTTGGCATTGGTGATGTTGCAAGTGTGTGTGTTGTGCACGATTGTGTCGTGGTACGGTTACCGCGAGAGTGAATGGTGAGGTGAAACATTTGCTCCGGCAAGCACATGGTTGCTTCGGTGTGAATGGGCAATGCACTGGTGAAATTTGAAGCGGTTACTGGCTTATTTGGACTTGAGTGCCTTTGGCACTTAGGCTGAGCTCATGCAACGGGGGTGTATAATTATGACGATTCCCTTCGTGTGTATATGGTTCTGCCTACGGACATTGCATCCTTGCCCGAGGAAACCATGGCTTAGGACCCCATACGTGCACATGACGACATTGTTAGTGTTGGTTGCCTTAGTAGTGATGCATTGGAGAGCAATAATATCCTCATTTTTGAGGGTGCACATTCTACATCGATTAGGTGGCACAAGTTGTGTCTGACTCCATCCTTGAACGAGGTTCGTGCTGGTTGCTAGCTGTGTCCAGAGTGTGTCTTTGCACGGAGTGGTCCAGGTAGCTGTTTGGCGTAGCTTGATTGTGGCTATGGACCTTCCATGGCATTTGTAGTACCAAACTGTGCCGCTCCCATTTAGCTTGTATTAAAAGGTATTGACCTCTGCAGCCAGACCCTAGATTATTTAACCGCATAGACAATTGAATTTTTCCTCAACAATTGCTCATTTCTTAGGAACCTTCCACCCATTTGAACAACACGATCGTCCAAGAAAAAGGGACACCCTGCAACTACAACTCTACACAACACTTGGAAAAAGGAGGGGTCCGGACCTTCATCTAGTGTGCACAACCGACGCATTTTACCGTGGCTGAACGAGCGTTTCTACGGAGTTGATAAATCATAGTTCCCATCGGAACAACCATGATGTTGCCTTATCTCAGCGCACAAACAATGCGGGCCCGAGTCTCCAGAGGGATGTTTCCCTCTTTCCCATCAACTGCCACTCTACGCATTAGACGGAACTCATGATAATAATTGTCACGCAACCCCGAGGTGAGATACAAAGCTGCAAACTTGTTTTTCATTGCAAACGCTAGACTGAGTTTAGGCCATCCGACCAATGGTTTGCATGGGCACACAGGGGGCATTTGGTGAAACCTAGTATGCACGTAGCAAAACCTAGTAAAATGTAGCAAAACCTAGTAAAATGTAGCAAAACCTAGTAAAACTATTTTTTTAAAAAAAAATTTAAAAAAAAATTTTACTACGTAAAACGTAGGTTACTAGGTAGTGACAAATTTGGACTTGAATTTGAACAAAAAACACCAATTTCATGGGGGGGGGGGGGGGCAACGGTAGGTGGTATTTATGTTTAAGGGCATGGTGCCCCCTGGTCTATTCCAGGCCACTTGTGTAAGTGGCGCCCCACTCGGGCCAAACCGTGTATTGCAAGGTCAGCAAAATTAAAACGAGGCTCAAGAAAAGAAGGTGCTTTTATACATCATCAATTACTACACCCCTCTCCCCTTAAATTTAGCTAACAAGCAACAAGCAACAACAACAACAACAACACGTCACCATTCCGTTTTGGCCACTGCACCGTCCCATCGCCTCGGGCTTGACTCTACTTTAGCCATCCTAGAGCCTAGGTGGTGGCCTTGCCAAATCCAAGTTTTGAGCCAAAAACTCACCGGTGGCGCCCCGGGCCGTGGGCGCCAAGTCGGTAGGTGCCCTCCCAAATCTGCGCAGTTTTGAGCCAAAAACAGCCATTTTTTGCCCAAAATAGCCCCCAAACCCGGGCGAAACGCACAAACGAAGGGAAACGATGGCTACACTACATGTCAGGCTTGACTTCACTGTGTCGAAGAGCCCTCTAGTGCCCTTCAACTCCACGATATGTCCGAGAAACGGCCCAAAAAGGCGCCAAAAAGCCCCAAAATCTGCGCAATGTGCACCAGCACCCCAAAACCAAGAACGGGCCGTATCTTGGGCTACGTGGCTCAACAACGAATTCCGAGGGCACCTAGTCCACCCGCAACCCCCCACTTTTTATGGTTTCCAAGCCTCATAATCGCCCAACGAGACACGTAGACCCCCGTACCAGCGATCACTTGGTGCAGCTGGAGGGCCGGCCAGCCCACGCACAGTGGGGGCCAACGGTGGGTCCACCAGGGTCCCCAGGGCGAAAAAAATGATTTTTTCCAAAGTTGTTCCTAGACCACTTGGGATGCTCAAACAAGTGTTTTTAGGCCGTTTTGAGCCCGTGGTGGCGAGTTTTGGGCCATGGAAAATCCCAAAATGCCTTGAAAATGGGCCATTTTGGGACCAACAGTGCGTCAAAAATGGGTCAAAAACGCGTTTTTCCAAAAATGATCCCGGACCATTTCTGATGCTCAAACAAGTGGTTTTAGCCCATTTTAGGCCCGTGGCGACGGGTTTTGGCTCATGGAAAATCCCAAAATGCCTTGAAAATGGGCCATTTTGGGACCAAAAATGGGTCAAAAATGGGTCAAAAACGCGATTTTCCAAAACTGATCCCGGACCATTTGGGATGCTCAAACAAGTGTTTTTAGCCCGTTTTGAGCCCGTTTTTACCGAGTTTAGCCCCTTCCAGCACATGCATGCACCACTTTGTGCCCTTCGCACGTACCTTGGAGCCGTATGGTGGAGCCACTTAGAGTTGGGAGAGGGGTGTAGATTGGAGGATATATATATATATGTATATATACATATATGAGGTGCAGACACGTGTGCTTTATATGAAGTCGCAAAACACGCGCTTGTAGATGAGGTCCGCCTTCTTATCTTTGTATGCGGGTTGTGCAGAGGGAGGGTTGTGCTTGCACATGTTGCGAAGCACGCCCGTGGTCTTTGTATCCAACTCTTCAATTGGATTTTTGTCATACTCCAATTTCCTAGAGGCATCTTTGGGGTAATGCTCTAGAACAAAAAATTCCTTCCCACGGATCACCACCTTTGGACGGACCTCATCGACAGAAGGCGGCTTGTCAACCACAAGCCAGTCACCCAAGGCGAATGCCAACACATTGCATGCCAGTGTGGCAGTAAATTGCACTCTCCAATTGCGCAATGCCACACATATCTCCGAGGGGCACAAACCGGAAGCATGCAGGGCACACTGATAAACTCCACATTCAGGGCACGTGATGTGGGTTGTGTCGTCGCAAAAAAAGCACGACGAACGGCTCGGTGAACAATAGGGCCTAGCATACATCGGTGCCAAGGCCCAACTGGGTGTGGTCTCAATAGGGGGGGCATGCGGAGAATTGCGATAGTGCAAAGCTGCCTGTGCAATCTCACGCAACAACCACAATCTGTCTTGTGGAAGTTGGATGCTACCATTGACAACACGCCTAGACAAAAGGCAATGTAGCATCAGAAGGCAGGCAGGATGGCAGCTCACACCGTCTTCCGGATGTAGGAAGGTGGAGTAGAGGGGGGCTATAGCAAAAGCTACACTGCCAAATTCACCCAAAAACTTGTCCCACCTCGTCTGCGCCCTTGGCTCAATGCCTTCTCGTTCGGCAATGAGGTTCAGTGCCTTCCGCAGAGCTTTGGTTGTAGGACACTGTTGCAAACACGAAGGGCAAAAGGAAAAGGGGGAGGCCCAAAGAAGGGCAGACTTGCTGCGTCACCCCTGCATTCTCGGGGGTCCCGAACGCCTAGCGCGGGGAGCAAAATCAAAAAAGGATTGAGACTCCCCCTATCGCCTAGGGGGATCCCCACTGCTTCAGAGCGGGGGGCACAATCAGAAGTGGCCCACAAGTGGGCAAGGTGGCTACATAACCCGTGCCACCTGGGGGGTCCCCACCGCTTCAGGGCGGGGGGCAGAATCAGAAGTGGCCCACTTGTGGGCAAGGTGGCTACGTAACCCCTGCTGCTGGGCAAGGTGGCTACATAACCCCTGCCGCCTGGGGGGCCCCCACCGCTTCAGAGCGGGGGGCAGAAGCAGAAGTTGCGCACAAGTGGGCAAGGTGGCTACCCAGTAACCTAGTTAAAAAAAAAACCTTTTTTTTCAGTAGATTCAGAAACCTAGTAAAAACAAAAAATTTTTACTAGGTTCCGAAACCTATTAAAAAAAAAACTTTCTTTTACTAGGTTTTGAAACCGAGTAAAAACAAAACCTTTTTTTTACTAGGTTCCCAATACCTAGTAAAAAACTAGTGAACCTAGTAAACTGTTACCTAGTAAAAAAAAAAATTTCAAAAAAAATTTTTACTAGGTTTCACTACAGACCCGCACCTAGGCCCATACATAATGTACAGCATGAATTGGTAAACATGCAGCTTGAAGCTGCAAACATTTTGTTTTGTGGACTAGCCTCTTGCAACCAACGCACAAAGAATGGTTTGAAAACACCAACAATGGGCGGCCAATGCTCCTTGGGGGTGTGGGGGTGGTCCTGTTCCAGCAAACGGCCTCGGCCATCAAGGCCTTTTGCGTTGCACGAGTCTCGGCAGCAACCACGTGCTCCACCTAGTTCCATGACGACATTGGAGCTGCTCGCACCACCGGCATAGTACAAAGGCACTCGCAGGGACAAAATCGGGAGTGGCTACATCACCCTTGCCTTCTCGGGGGCCCGGAAATGGGTGCAATTGCTATGTAACCCTTGCATTGTCGGAGGTCTCCGGAAGAGGGGACAAAGGCAAAACTAGCTACTTCACCCCTGCCTTCTCAAGCAACCCCTACGTTCTTGGGAGTTGCCGGAAAAGGGGACAAAATCGGAAGTGGCTACATCATCCATGCCTTCTGAAGAACCCAAAATGGGCCGGAATTGCCGCGTCACCATTGCGTTCTCAGGAGTCCCTAGAAGAGGGCACAAAAACAGAAGTGGCTACATCACCCTTGCCTTCTCCCGGGGCTAGAAATGCACGCAATTGCTACCCAATTCCTATGTTCTTGGGGGTCTCGAGAGGAGGGGACAAAATCAGTATCGGCCACATCACCCCTGCATTCTTGGTGGCTCAAAAGTGGGTGAAACCGTTAGGTCACCCCTCTATTCTGAGAGGTTCCGGGAAGTGGGACAGAATCAGAAGTGGCTACATCATCCCTGCCTTATGGGGGGGGCAGCATTGGGTGAAGTTGCTACGTAACCACTCTATTCTCAAGGGTCCCCGGAGGAGGAGACAAATCAGAAGTGGCTACATCATCCGTGCCTTCTCAGGGGCTCACAAGTGTGTGGAATTGCTACGTGAACCCTATGTTGTCGGGAGTCCCCAAAGAAGGGTCTAAAATCAGAAGTGGCTACACCACCCTTGCCTTCTTAGGGGGCCACTAGTGAGCGGTGTTGCCATGTAACCCCTTCGTACTCGGGGGTCCCCACAAGAGGGAACAAAATCTGACGTGACTACATCATCCCTGCCTTCTCAGGGGGCCTGAATTGAGCGGAATTGCTATGTAATCCCCGCGTTCTGTAATATAACCAGAAAAAGGGCATAATCAGAAGTGGCTACAAGTAGTGGGGGGGGGTGGGCATAAAGGTCAAACAAGTTTGCCCGTTGATACTTCCTGCTATATGTATGTGTTCGTCTTTTAAGTCAAGGGAAAGGAGGGGAATGTAAGTATGTTTACCTGTGCACCACACCAAGGCGATTCGTGGTTTGTGGATGCAGTCTGCCACAAGTAGACGCGGTTTGCTAATTGTAGACACTGCCAGCATGCTGCAGACGCGAAGTGACAATGGTTAGAAGTAGCCGAAGGCCACCTTCAAAAAACTGGGCCACTCACGTTGTTTACCCGTGCAACTATGAACACCTATAAGGCGCGAAGCGCCGTCCCGTGAGGCCCGGTGCACCAAACGGGTGTGAACGGGCCCAATGATAAGGGGGTGTAGGGGGGGTAGGGGGGGGAAGGTGGGGGAGGGGATGGGGAGTCGGGGGGGGAGCTGACTTTGTGTGTACTATCGGTGTCATACACAGCAAGCACAGCACGTGTCATATATAGCGGGTACAACAAGTGTCATATAAAACTTAAACCTGGAGGACAGGGTCTCCAATAAACCGACTCTGTTCAAGCAAGTGCCACTCCTTAGGAGATGCCAGAACCACTTCGCCCGGACAGACTAAGGTCACCTGCCTTTTGGTTTCTACTTGTGCTGAAGCTTCCAGCGGCTCTCCAAGCGAAGCGATGCAAGGGCCATCTGAAAAGCAAAGGCCCACGTGAGCCACAATAGGCTGATCAAACAATGGTCTGTTTGTATACACTTGCCTGAAAGATATATACTGTGTGCGGACGGAGTCTCCAGAAGAACGACCCCTATTCAAGAGCCGTCCGCCAGGAGATGCTCGAACCGGTTCACACCGAGGCGCATCACTGACATCAATTGTTGTTTTGTTTTTGCTTTCGGCATTAGCATTCAGCAGTCTCGTACTGAGACCACTAACCAGGACCGGAGAGACCACGGAGGTTCTCTCCGGATACACTGCGAGGCTCGCTGTCTGGACACTCTTCGGCAGTGAAGACGTCAGTAGCTGTTTGGTTTCCGCTTTTCCTCGCCATGAGCCTGGGCGTCCGTTTGGACCATTCTGAGCTGTGGAAACCGCATCGATGGAGGCGTCCCGCATGGGCAAAGTTGTGCAAGGCTGCAAATGGGCCAAAGAGGCAAAAGAGAGCAATTGTTGGAGCAAAACAGCGAATTGAGACAGATGCTACATGTGCAATGTACATTGTAAACATGAACTTCGACTGCTCTTAAGCAAGACAAGTGGCATGTTCTATATAACCCCCCCCCCCTCCCCCGGGGCCTCCCCCAAATCACAACAACATTTGGTCCATTTAAATCACACTCTATTTCCGGCTTTCACTCACCTCTAAGAGGCTCACTTCATGGACGTCACAAACAAAACACAACTCCAAGCAGCTCAACGGATGAGTGTGATCAATGACTCCTTCACTCATGTCATTTGGCAGAGGTTTTGAAGGCTACTGAAGAAATCATACTCAAGCCAATCATCATATTTCATGACAATTGGGCTTTGTGCAGTGGACAAACATATGGTACAACATCAATGGAGGCTCACGCATGAGTCTTTTCAGAATCTTGCGGGAGACTTCTTAGAGTCTTATAGCTTGATGAGATGGGCATTTTCATCATCCCTCTACAAGGTACGATTTTGGGCCATTAGTAGGGGGCATGGCGCTTGGAGGCTGTGTTGCGCTCTCTTCGCTGAGGGCCAGGGCACTGATGGGTGGCATGGTCGTGCTCCCCACAACTGCCGCACCCTTCGCCAGCACCGCCGCCACCGCCATGTTTACCTTCATGATGATGGTGACCATGGTGATCATGGTGATCATGGTGATTGTGATGACCAGCGCCATGTTTAGCATCATGATGATGGTGACCATGGTGATCATGGTGATCATGGTGATCATGGTGATGACCATGATGATCATGATGGTGATGACGATCTGCCTTCACAGGAGACGCACCAGGCACGGTAGCACTGGCAGCGCTCAAGCTTCCAGCAGCGTTGGCTTCATTGTCGGCGTTCATGGTCTTTTGCATTGCGTGATGAGGATGTTTGCTGCGAGAAGAGAGAATGGTGGGGGGCGGGGGGGGCAAGAATGGGGTGGGAAGAAGAGAGGAGTGCCACAAGGGGAACCATGGCAAGGCAAAGGTATTCCATTTTGCAACAAAGGGGGTTGTGTACTGAGGTTCCCGACCCCAACTGAATCACGGAACTTTGGAGGTCCTTGCAGGGGGTGTGCCATAAAGGCTGAACGACTATACAGGTTGATACTTCCAAGTATACAGCTGTGTTTGTCTTTTCATGAGGGCATCTTCAACTTGTTAGTTCTGTACTCGGGGGGGCGGGGATGATAAAGGAACGGGTGCTGTAAATCGGGTGCTCCGGAGTGGTGATGCCAGTTGTTCCAAGGCTAAATCCACTAGTTTGCGCCTCAGTGTTTGGACACCCTTGATTGCAAAGAACTGGAATAGGCCCACTACTATGCAGAACTTGTACCGTTCTTGCTAGGGGAAGGCTCAACCAAGGGGAGCAGTGCGAGTAGGCGGGCAGACAACCACTTTTTGTGGTCATAGGCTGTTTGAAGCCATTGTTAGGCTTGTGCAGCCCAGTCATTCCACTATTGTACCCACTCATTGACACAGTGGAACCAGGTTGGGCAAAATGCCAGGCACATCTGTACGAGGCCCCATAGCCGTTGGTTGCAAGCCACACACTGTCGGGAGTTGTTCCCAAGGTGCTCCAATCCCCCACCACCTCACGTGACCCCACAGCCTCAGGATCCAAGGCGTCTAGCAACAGTGTTTTAAGGCCAGCTAAGCAGGTGTACTTCTACTGTGTGTTTCTCAGAGGATTTGCAAGTTGTGAAGGTTTCATCCCCTTCCGTACTGTGCAGAGGGTTGTGGTGGAAAAACAACTACCTAGAGGCAAAAGAGTGGCTGCCTTTGGCATTGGTGATGTTGCAAGTGTGTGTGTTGTGCACGATTGTGTTGTGGTACGGTTACCGCTAGAGTGAATGGTGAGGTGAAACATTGGCTCCGGCAACCCCACGCCACACCCATAACATCCCAGTCTGCACTCAAAGTTGTCCGAGTGAGCCACCAGTAATACACAACAATCTCAGCACTATCTATGACGTAAGATTTCGAGTAAACATCCCTCAAATGGCGTGCCTCCAGTGTATATTGTTGAGACCCGGACCTTGGAATGATCACGTCAAGTGGTCGTTCCCATTCGTCACAGAGCATTGACTCAACATGTTCCAATTGGGCCGTAGGGCTGCCTGGGCCATTAGTCAGGGCATGGCAGACTGCGGCCAAGATGTCATCTCCACAAACAGGCCTCGTATGAACCATTCCAGTCTGTGACGGCGGGCTGATATTAGAGCATGGGGTGGGGGGACAGTCTCCGTCGGAGCATTGGGATGGTCGTCCCATTCCTCCATGGCTAGAGGCGGGCTGGTAGGAGAGGCATTTGCGGACGTAATGGCGGGGAGGTTGCTATCACCATCCGGGTGCGGGGAGGGGGGGGACAAAGCACACGGGCCACTTGTGTGGGGACCCCCCAGGCGGCAGGGGTTATGTAGCCCCCTTGCCCACTTCTGGGCCACTTGTGATTTTGCCCCCCGTTTCGAAGCGGTGGGGACCCCCCAGGCGGAAGGGGTTATGTAGCCACCATGCCCACTTGTGGCCCACCTCTGATTCCGCCCCCCTGCTTTGAAGCGGTGGGGACCTCCAGGCGGTAGGGGTTATGTAGCCCCCTTGCCCACTTGTGGGCGAGTTCTGATTCTGCCCCAAGCTCAGAAGCGGTGGGGACCCGCCAAGCGGCAGGGGTTATGTTGCCGCCTTGCCCACTTGTGGGCCACTTCTGATTCTGTCCCCCGCTCTGAAGCGGTGGGCACCCCCCAAGCGGCAGGGGTTGTGTAGCCCCCTTGCCCACTTGTGGGCCAGTTCTGATTCTGCCCCCCGCTCTGAAGCGGTGGGGACCTCCAGGCGGCAGGGGTTATGTAGCCCCCTTGCCCACTTGTATGCCAGTTCTGATTCTGCCCCTGGCTCTGAAGCAGTGGGGACCCCCCAGGCGGCAGGGGTTATGTAGCCACCGCCGCCTAGAGGTCCCCACCGCTTCAAAGCAGGGGGGCGGAATCAGAGGTGTGCCACAAGTGGGCATGGTGGCTACGTAACCTCTACCGTCTCGGGGGTCCCAACCGCTTCAGAGCGAGGGGCACAAACAGAGGTGGCCCACAAGTGGGCAAGGTGGCTACATAACCCCTGCCGCCTGGGGGGTCCCCACACAAGTGGCCCACAAGTCGGCAAGGTGGCTACATAACCCCTACAAGCTGAGGGGTCCCAACCGCTGCACAGCGGGGGGTAGAATCACAAGTGGCCCACAAGTGGGCACGGTGGCTACATAACCCCTGCCGCTTGGGGGGTCCCCACCGCTTTAGAGCGGGGGGCGGAATTAGAAGTGGCCCACAAGTGGGCAAGGTGGCTACAAAACCCCTGCCGCCCAGGGGGTCCCCGCCGCTTCAGAGCGGGGGGTACAATCAGAACTGGCCCACGATTGGGCAAGGTGGCTACATAACCCCTGCCGCGGGGGGAGTCCCAACCGCTTTAGAGCGAGGGGCAAAAACAGAGGTGGCCCACAAGTGGGCAAGGTGGCTACATAACCCCTGCCACCTGGGGCGTCCCCACCGCTTGAGAGCGGGGGGCACAATCAGAGGTGGCCCACAAGTGGGCAAGGTGGCTACATAACCCCTGCCGTGTGGGGGGTCCCCACCGCTTCACAGCGGTGGGCACAATCAGAAGTGGCCCACAAGTGGGCAAGGTGGCTACATAACCCCTGCCACCTGGGGGGTCCACACAGGTTCAGAGCCGGGGGCAGAATCAGAACTGGCCCACAAGTGGGCAAGGTGGCTACATAACCCCTGCGGCGGGGGGAGTCCCAACCGCTTTAGAGCGAGGGGCAAAAACAGAGGTGGCCCACAAGTGGGCAAGGTGGCTACATAACCCCTGCCACCTGGGGGGTCCCCACCGCTTCAGAGCGAGGGGCGAAATCTGAAGTGGCCCACAAGTGGGCAAGATGGCTACATAACCCCTGCCGCTAAGGGGTCCCCACCGCTTCAGAGCAGGGGGCAGAATCAGAAGTGCCCCACAAGTGAGCAAGGTGGCTACATAACCCCTGCGGCCTTGGGGGTCCCCAACGCTTCAGAGCGGGGGGTAGAATCAGAAGTGGCCCACAGGTGGGCACGGTGGCTACATAACCCCTGCCGCCTCGGGGGTCCCCACCGCTTCAGAGCGGGGGGCAGAATCAGAAATGGCCCACAAGTGGGCATGGTGGCTGCATAACCCCTGCCGCCCGGGGGTCCGCCGCCGTTTCAAGGGCGGGGGCAGAATCGGAACTGGCCTAGAAGTGGGCAAGGTGGCTACATAACCCCTGCCGCCTAGGGGGTACCCACCGCTTCAGAGCGGGGGGCACAATCGGAGGTGGCCCACAAGTGGGCAAGGTGGCTACATAACACCTGCCGCCTAGGGGGTCCCCACCGCTTTAGAGCGGGGGAAAGAATCAGAACTGGCCCACAAGTGGGCAAGGTGGCTACATAACACCTGCCGCCAAGGGGTCCCCACCGCTTCAGAGCGGGGGGCCCAATCAGAAGTTCCGCACAAGTGAGCAAGGTGGCTACATAACCCCTGCCGCCTAGGGGGTACCCATCGCTTCAGAGCGGGGGGCACAATCAGAGATGGCCCACAAGTGGGCAAGGTGGCTACATAACACCTGCCGCCTGGGGGGTCCCGACCGCTTAATAGCGGGGGACACAATCAGAAGTGGCCCACAAGTGGGCAAGGTGGCTACATAACCCCTGCCGTCTGGGGGGTCCCCACTGCTTCAGAGCCGGGGGCAGAATCAGAACTGGCCCACAAGTGGGCAAGGTGGCTACATAACCCCTGCCGCCTGGAGGTCCCCACCGCTTCAGAGCAGGGAGGCAAAATCAGAGGTGGGCCACAAGTGGGCAAGGTGGCTACATAACCCTGCCGCCTGGGGATCCCCCCCGCTTCAGAGCGGGGGGCAAAATCTGAGGTGGCCCACAAGTGGGCAAGGTGGCTACATAACCCCTGTCGCCAAGGGGTCCCCACCGCTTCAGAGCGGGGGACAGAATCAGAAGTGGCCCACAAGTGGGCAAGGCGGCAACATAACCCCTGCCGCTTGGGGGGTCCCCACCGCTTCTGAGCTTGGGGCAGAATCAGAACTCGCCCACAAGTGGGCAAGGGGGCTACATAACCACTGCCGCCTGGAGGTCCCCACCGCTTCAAAGCAGGGGGGCGGAATCAGAGGTGGGCCACAAGTGGGCATGGTGGCTACATAACCCCTTCGGCTTGGGGGGTCCCAACCGCTTCGAAAGGGGGGGCAGAATCACAGGTGGCCCACAAGTGGGCAAGGGGGCTACATAACCCCTGCCGCCTGGGGGGTCCCCACACAAGTGGCCCACAAGTCGGCAAGCTGGCTACATAACCCCTACAAGCTGAGGGGTCCCAACTGCTGCACAGCGGGGGGTAGAATCCCAAGTGGCCCACAAGTGGGCACGGTGGCTACATAACCCTTGCCGCTTGGGGGGTCCCCACCGCTTTAGAGCGGGGGGCGGAATTAGAAGTGGCCCACAAGTGGGCAAGGTGGCTACATAACCCCTGCCGCCTAGGGGGTCCCCACCGCTTCAGAGCGGGGGGCACAATCAGAAGTGGCCCACAAGTGAGCAAGGTGGCTGCATAACCCTTGCCGCGTGGGGGGTCCGCACCGCTTCAGAGCGGGGGGCACAATCAGAGGTGGCCCACAAGTGGGCAAGGTGGCTACATAACCCCTGCCGCCAAGGGGTCCCCACCGCTTCAGAGCGGGGGGCCCAATCACAGGTGCCCCACAAGTGAGCAAGGTGGCTAAATAACCCCTGCCGCCTTGGGGATCCCCCACCGCTTCAAGGCGGGGGGCACAATCGGAACCGGCCTAGAAGTGGGCAAGGTGGCTACATAACCCCTGCCGCCTAGGGGTCCCCCGCCGCTTCAGAGCGGGGGGCACAATCAGAGGTGGCCCACAAGTGGGCAAGGTGGCTACATAACACCTGCCGCCTGGGGGGTCCCGACCGCTTTATAGCGGGGGGCACAATCAGAACTGGCCCACAAGTGGGCAAGGTGGCTACATAACCCCTGCCGCCTGGGGTGTCCCCACCGCTTCAGAGCCGGGGGCAGAATCACAGGTGGCCCACAAGTGGGCAAGGGGGTTACATAACACCTGCCGCCTGGAGGTCCCCACCGCTTCAGAGCAGGGAGGCAAAATCAGAGGTGGGCCACAAGTGGGCAAGGTGGCTACATAACCCCTGCCGCCTGGGGATCCCCACCGCTTCAGAGCGGGGGGCAGAATCTGAGGTGGCCCACAAGTGGGCAAGGTGGCTACATAACCCCTGCCGCCTAGGGGGTACCCACCGCTTCAGAGCGGGGGGCACAATCAGAGGTGGCCCACAAGTGGGCAAGGCGGCTACATAACACCTGCCGCCCGGGGGGTCCCGACCGCTTCTGAGCTTGGGGCACAATCAGAACTGGCCCACAAGTGGGCAAGGTGGCTACATAACCCCTGCCGCCTCCGGGGTCCCCACCGCTTCAGAGCGCGGGGCAGAATCAGAAGTGGCCCACAAGTGGGCAAGGTGGCTACATAACCCCTGCCGCCTAGGGGTCCCCACCGCTTCGGAGCGGGGGGCACAATCAGAAGTGGCCCACAAGTGGGCAAGGTGGCTACATAACCCCTGCCGCCTGGGGTGTCCCCACCGCTTCAGAGCCGGGGGCAGAATCAGAAGTGGCCCACAAGTGGGCAAGATGGCTACATAACCCCTGCCGCCTGGGGTGTCCCCACCGCTTCAGAGCCGGGGGCAGAATCAGAACTGGCCCACAAGTGGGCAAGGGGGCTACATAACCGCTGCCGCCTGGAGGTCCCCACCGCTTCAGAGCAGGGAGGCAAAATCAGAGGTGGGCCACAAGTGGGCAAGGTGGCTACATAACCCCTGCCGCCTGGGGATCCCCACCGCTTCAGAGCGGGGGGCAGAATCTGAGGTGGCCCACAAGTGGGCAAGGGGGCTACATAACCCCTGCCGCCTAGGGGGTACCCACCGCTTCAGAGCGGGGGGCACAATCAGAGGTGGCCCACAAGTGGGCAAGGTGGCTACATAACACCTGCCGCCTGGGGGGTCCCGACCGCTTCTGAGCTTGGGGCACAATCAGAACTGGCCCACAAGTGGGCAAGGTGGGTACATA
Source organism: Eutreptiella sp. 'Long Island Sound 2002' (assembly GCA_964036045.1). Lineage (NCBI taxonomy): Eukaryota > Euglenozoa > Euglenophyceae > Eutreptiales > Eutreptiaceae > Eutreptiella > Eutreptiella sp. 'Long Island Sound 2002'. Next base: position 7,601,181 of record OZ038397.1, read on the forward strand.
ACACCTGCCGCCTCGGGGGTGCCCACCGCTTCAGAGCGCGGGTCACAATCAGAAGTGGCCCACAAGTGGGCAAGGTGGCCCCCTGCCCCCTGCCGCCTAGGGGTCCCCACCGCTTCGGAGCGGGGGGCACAATCAGAAGTGGCCCACAAGTGGGCAAGGTGGCTACATAACCCCTGCCGCCTGGGGTGTCCCCACCGCTTCACAGCCGGGGGCAGAATCAGAACTGGCCCACAAGTGGGCAAGGGGGCTACATAACCGCTGCCGCCTGGAGGTCCCCACCGCTTCAGAGCAGGGAGGCAAAATCAAAGGTGGGCCACAAGTGGGCAAGGTGGCTACATAACCCCTGCCGCCTGGGGATCCCCACCGCTTCAGAGCGGGGGGCAGAATCTGAGGTGGCCCACAAGTGGGCAAGGGGGCTACATAACCCCTGCCGCCTAGGGGGTACCCACCGCTTCAGAGCGGGGGGCACAATCATAGGTGGCCCACAAGTGGGCAAGGTGGCTACATAACACCTGCCGCCTGGGGGGTCCCGACCGCTTCTGAGCTTGGGGCACAATCAGAAGTGGCCCACAAGTGGGCAAGGTGGCTACATAACCCCTGCCGCCTCGGGGGTGCCCACCGCTTCAGAGCGCGGGTCACAATCAGAAGTGGCCCACAAGTGGGCAAGGTGGCCCCCTGCCCCCTGCCGCCTAGGGGTCCCCACCGCTTCGGAGCGTGGGGCACAATCAGAAGTGGCCCACAAGTGGGCAAGGTGGCTACATAACCCCTGCCGCCTGGGGTGTCCCCACCGCTTCCGAGCCGGGGGCAGAATCAGAACTGGCCCACAAGTGGGCAAGGGGGCTACATAACCGCTGCCGCCTGGAGGTCCCCACCGCTTCAGAGCAGGGAGGCAAAATCAGAGGTGGGCCACAAGTGGGCAAGGTGGCTACATAACCCCTGCCGCCTAGGGGATCCCCACCGCTTCAGAGCGGGGGGCAGAATCTGAGGTGGCCCAGAAGTGGGCAAGGGGGCTACATAACCCTTGCCGCTTGGGGGGTGCCCACCGCTTCAGAGCGGGGGACAGAATCAGAAGTGGCCCACAAGTGGGCAAGGCGGCAACATAACCCCTGCCGCTTGGGGGGTCCCCACCGCTTCTGAGCTTGGGGCAGAATCAGAACTCGCCCACAAGTGGGCAAGGGGGCTACATAACCACTGCCGCCTGGAGGTCCCCACCGCTTCAAAGCAGGGGGGCGGAATCAGAGGTGGGCCACAAGTGGGCATGGTGGCTACATAACCCCTTCCGCGTGGGGGGGTCCCCACCGCTTCGAAACGGGGGGCAGAATCACAAGTGGCCCACAAGTGGGCAAGGTGGCTACATAACCCCTGCCGCCTGGGGGGTCCCCACACAAGTGGCCCACAAGTCGGCAAGGTGGCTACATAACCCCTACAAGCTGAGGGGTCCCAACTGCTGCACATCGGGGGGTAGAATCCCAAGTGGCCCACAAGTAGGCACGGTGGCTACATAACCCCTGCCGCTTGGGGGGTCCCCACCGCTTTAGAGCGGGGGGCGGAATTAGAAGTGGCCCACAAGTGGGCAAGGTGGCTACATAACCCCTACCGCCTAGGGGGTCCCCATCGCTTCAGAGCGGGGGGCAGAATCAGAAGTGGCCCACAAGTGAGCAAGGTGGCTACATAACCCCTGCCGCGTGGGGGGTCCGCACCGCTTCAGAGCGGGGGGCACAATCAGAACTGGCCCACAAGTGGGCAAGGTGGCTACATAACCCCTGCCGCCAAGGGGTCCCCACCGCTTCAGAGCGGGGGGCCCAATCGGAAGTGCCCCACAAGTGAGCAAGGTGGCTAAATAACCCCTGCCGCCTTGGGGGTCCCCAACGCTTCACAGCGAGGGGCACAATCAGAACTGGCCCACAAGTGGGCAAGGTGGCTGGCTACATAACCCCTGCCACCTGGGGGTCCCCAGCGCTTCAGAGCGGGGGGTACAATCAGAAATGGCCCACAAGTCGGCAAGGTGGCTACATAACCCCTGCCGCCTGGGTGTTCCCCACCGCTTGTGAGCGGGGGACAGAATCAGAAGTGGCCCACAAGTGGGCAAGGTGGCTACATAACCCCTGCCGCCTGGGGGGTCCCCACCGCTTCAGAGCGGGGGGCAGAATGAGAAGTGGCCCACACGTGTGCAAGGTGGCTACATAACCCCTGCCGCCTGGGGGGTCCCCACCGCTTTAGAGCGGGGGAAAGAATCCGAAGTGGCCCACAAGTGGGCAAGGTGGCTACATAACCCCTGTCGCCTAGGGGGTCACCAACTCTTAATAGCGGGGGGCACAATCAGAACTGGCCCACAAGTGGGCAAGGTGGCTACATAACCCCTGCCGCTTGGGGGGTCCCCACCGCTTTAGAGCGGGGGGCAGAATCAGAACTGGCCCACAAGTGGGCAAGGTGGCTACATAACCCCTCTCGCCTAGGGGGTCCCCAACGCTTAATAGCGGGGGGCAGAATCGGAACTGGCCCACAAGTGGGCAAGGTGGCTACATAACCCCTGCCGCCTTGGAGGGTCCGCACCGCTTCAGAGCGGGGGGCAGAATCAGAACTGGCCCACAAGTGGGCAAGGTGGCTACATAACCCCTGCCGCCTCGGGGGTCCCCACTGCTTCGGAGCGGGGGGCACAATCAGAAGTGGCCCACAAGTGGGCAAGGTGGCTACATAACCCCTGCCGCCTCGGGGGTCCCCACCGCTTCAGAGCGGGGGGCACAATCAGAGGTGGCCCACAACTGGGCAAGGTGGCTACATAACCCCTGCCGCCTAGGGGGTCCCCACCGCTTCGGAGCAGGGGGCACAATCAGAAGTGGGCCACAAGTGGGCAAGGGGGCTACATAACCCCTACCTCCTAGGGGGTCCCCAACGCTTCAGAGCGCGGGGCACAATCAGAACTGGCCCACAAGTGGGCAAGGTGGCTACATAATCTCTGCCGCCTGGGGGGTCCCCAACGCTTCAGAGCGAGGGGCAAAATCAGAAGTGGCCCACAAGTGGGCAAGGTGGCTACATAACCCCTGCCGCTTGGGGTGTCCCCACCGCTTCACAGCGGGGGGCAGAATCGGAACTGGCCCACAAGTGGGCAAGGCGGCTACATAACCCCTGCCGTGTGGGGGGTCCCCACCGCTTAATAGCGGGGGGCAGAATCAGAACTGGCCCACAAGTGGGCAAGGTGGCTACATAACCCCTGCCGTGTGGGAGGTCCCCACCGCTTCAGAGCGGGGGGCAGAATCAGAAGTGGCCCACAAGAGAGCAAGGTGGCTACATAACCCCTGCCGCGTGGGGGGTCCGCACCGCTTCAGAGCGGGGGGCAAAATCAGAAGTGGCCCACAAGTGGGCAAGGTGGCTACATAACCCCTGCCGCCTAGGGGGTCCCCACCGCTTCAGAGCGGGGGGCAGAGTCAGAGGTGGCCCAAAAGTGGGCAAGGTGGCTAAATAACCCCTGCCGCCTCGGGGGTCCCCACCGCTTCGGAGTGGGGGGTGGAATCAGATTTGGCCCGTGTGGGGGGTCCGCACCGCTTCAGAGCGGGGGGCACAATCAGAGGTGGCCCACAAGTGGGCAAGGTGGCTACATAACCCCTGCCGCTTGGGGGGTCCCCACCGCTTCAGAGCGGGGGGCCCAATCAGAAGTGCCCCACAAGTGAGAAAGGTGGCTAAATAACCCCTGCCGCCTTGGGGGTCCCCACCGCTTCAGAGCGGGGTGCAGACCCAAAAGTGGGCCACAATTGGGCAAGGTGGTTACATAACCTCTGCCATTGGGGGGTCCGCACCGCTTCAGAGCCGGGGGTAGAATCCGAACAGGCCCACAAGTGGGCAAGTTGGCGACATAAACCCTGCCGCCTGGTGGGTCCCCACCGCTTCATAGCAGGGAGGCAAAATCAGAGGTGGGCCACAAGTGGGCAAGGTGGCTACATAACCCCTGCCGCCTGGGGTGTCCCCACCGCTTCAGAGCGGGGAGCAGAATCAAAGGTGGCCCACAATTTGGCAAGGTGGCTACATAACCTTGCCGTGTGGGGGGTCCCCATGGCTTCAGAGCGGGGGGCACACACAAAAGTGGGCCACAAGTGGGCAAGGTGACTACATAACCTCTGCCGTCTGGGGGGTCCGCACCGCTTCAGAGCAGGGAATAGAATCAGAGGTGGCCCACAAGTGGGCAAGGTGGCTACATAGCCCCTGCCGCCTTGGGGTCCCCACCGCTTCAGAGCGGGGGGCAAACCCAGAAGTGGGCCACATATGGGCAAGGGGGCTACATAACCCCTGCCGCCTAGGGGGTACCCAGGGCTTTAGAGCGGGGGGCAGAATCAGAAGTGGCCCACAAGTGGACAAGGTGGCTACATAACCCCTGTCGCCCCGGGGGTCCCCACCGCTTCAGAGCGGGGGGCAGAATCAGAAGTGGCCCACAGGTTGGCAAGGTGGCTACATAACACCTGCCGCTTGGGGGGTCCCCAGGGCTTTAGAGCGGGGGGCACAATAAGATGTGGCCCACAAGTGGGCAAGGTGGCTACATAACCCCTGCCGCTTGGGGGGTCCCCAGGGCTTTAGAGCGAGGGGCAAAATCAGAGGTGGCCCACAAGTGGGCAAGGTGGCTACATAACCCCTGCCGCCTGGGGGGTCCCCACCGCTTCAGAGCAGTGGGCAGAATCAGAAGTGGCCCACAAGTGGGCAAGGTGGCTACATAACCCCTGCCGCTTGCGGGGTCCCCAGTGCTTCGGAGCGGGGGGCAGAATCAGAGGTGGCCCACAAGTGGGCAAGGTGGCTACATAACCCCTGCCGCCTCGGGGGTCCCCACCGCTTCAAAGCGGGGGGCCCAATCAGAAGTGCCCCACAAGTGAGAAAGGTGGCTAAATAACCCCTGCCGCCTTGGGGGTCCCCACCGCTTCAGAGCGGGGGGCAGACCCAAAAGTGGGCTACAAGTGGGCAAGGTGGTTACATAACCTCTGCCGTGTGGGGGGTCCGCACCGCTTCAGAGCGGGGGGTAGAATCCGAACAGGCCCACAAGTGGGCAAGGTGGCTACATAACCCCTGCCGCCTGGTGGGTCCCCACCGCTTCAGAGCACGGAGGCAAAATCAGAGGTGGGCCACAAGTGGGCAAGGTGGCTACATAACTCCTGCCGCCTGGGGTGTCCCCACCGCTTCATAGCGGGGAGCAGAATCAGAGGTGGCCCACAAGTTGGCAAGGTGGCTACATAACCTTGCCATGTGGGGGGTCCCCACCGCTTCACAGCGGGGGGCAGACCCAAAAGTGGGCCACAAGTGGGCAAGGTGGCTACATAACCTCTGCCGTCTGGGGGGGCCCCACCGCTTCAGAGCGGGGGGTAGAATCCGAACTGGCCCACAAGTGGGCATGGTGGCTACATAACCCCTGCCGCCTGGGGGGTCCCCACCGCTTCACAGCGCGGAGCAGGCCGAGAAGTGGGCCACAAGTGGGCAAGGTGACTACATAACCCCTGCCGCATGGGGCTCCGCACCGCTTCAGAGCGGGGAGCAGAATCAGAGGTGGCCCACAAGTTGGCAAGGTGGCTACATAACCCCTGCCGTGTGGGGGGTCCCCACCGCTTCAGAGCGGGGGGCAAAATGAGAGGTGGCCCACAAGTGGGCAGGGTGGCTACATAACCCCTGCCTCTTGGGGTGTCCCCACCGCTTCAGAGCGGGGGGCAGACCCAGAAGTGGCCCACAAGTGGGCAAGGTGGCTACATAACCCCTGTCGCCTGGGGGGTCCCCACTGCTTCAGAGCGGGGGGCAGACCCAGAAGTGGGCCACAAGTGGGCAAGGTGGCTACGTAACCCCTGCCGCCTAGGGGGTCCGCACCGCTTCAGAGCAGGGGGCAGAATCAGAGGTGGCCCACAAGTGGGCAAGGTGGCTACATAACCCCTCCCGCCTGGGGTGTCCCCACCGCTTCAGAGCAGGGGGCAAACCCAGAAGTGGGCCACAAGTGGGCAAGGGGGCTACATAACACCTGCCGCCTGGGGGTCCCCACCGCTTCAGAGCGGGGGGCACAATCAGAACTGGCCCACAAGTGAGCAAGGTGGCTACATAACCCCTGCCGCCTGGGGGGTCCCCACCGCTTTAGAGCGGGGGGCAGAATCAGAAGTGGCCCACAAGTGGGCAAGATGGCTACATAACCCCTGCCGCTTGGAGGGTCCCCACCGCTTCGGAGTGGGGGGCAGAATCAGAAGTGGCCCACAAGTGGGCAAGGTGGCTACATAACCCCTGCCGCCTAGGGGGTCCCCACCGCTTCAGAGCGGGGGGCAGAATCAGAAGTGGCCCACAAGTAGGCATGGGGGCTACATAGCCCCTCCCGCCTGGGGGGTCCCCACTGCTTCGGAGCGGGGGGCACAATCAGAAGTGGCCCACGAGTGGGCAAGGTGGCTACATAGCCCCTGCCGCCTGGGGGGTCCCCACCGCTTTAAAGCAGGGGGCAGAATCAGAGGTGGCCCACAAGTGGTCAAGGTGGCTACATAACCCCTGCCCCCTGGGGGGTCCCCACCGCTTCGGAGCGGGGGGCAGAATCAGAAGTGGCCCACAGGTGGCTACAAAGGTGGCTACATAACCCCTACCTTGGGGGGTCCCCACCACTTCAGAGCGGGGGGCAAAATCAGAAGTGGTAGCAGTCAGAAATGGAAAATACTATTTTTGGGGGGCAATGCAACAAATGCTACATCACCCTTGCATTATCGGGGAGCCCCAACACAGGGAAACAAAATCAGAAGACGCTGCCCCACCCCTACCTTCTCGGGGGCCCAAAAGAGGGCGGAAGTGCTATGTCACCCCCGCGTTCTCGGGTGTCCCCAAACAAGGGGACAAAGTCAAAGGTGGCGCACAAGTGGGCAGAAGTAGTTCTTTTGTTTTTGGAGGTTCTGAAACCTAGTAAAAAAAACTTTCTTACTAGGTTCTGAAACCTAGTAAAAACAAAAACTTTTTTTTACTAGGTGCCGAAACCTAGTAAAAAAAAACCTTTTTTTTATTAGGTTCCCAATACCTAGTAAAAAAAAACCTTTTTTTTACTAGGTTCCCAATACCTAGTAAAAACTAGTGAACCTAGTAAACTGTTACCTAGTAAAAAAAAATTCAAAAAAAAATTTTACTAGGTTTTACTACAGACCCTCTCAGGGGTCCCCAAAAAGGGGGACAAACATGGCCCACGTTGGGCCAGTGCAAAAAAGGCCCCTGAGGGCGGTCCTTAAGGGCGGTCCTTAACAAAAAAAAATCTGGTTCCTTAAGGACCGCCCTCACCCTGCGTTCTCCGGGTGCCTAGAAGCGGGGAGGAAATCAGAAGTGGCTACATTACCCCTGCCTTCCAAGGGGCCCTAAATTGGGCGGAATCGTTATGTAAGGGTCCACATAAGAGGGGATACAATCAGAAGTTGCTACATCGCCCGTGCCTTCTCAGATGTCGCCATAGTGGGGAAGGATCAAAGTGGCCACATAACACCTGCATTCTTGAGGTTCCCTGCAGTGGGGAGACATGAACAAGAGAGGTAGGTAGGTAGGTATCTTCGGGAGCTCGGGATGCCTCCTTTGACATTGCAGGAAGAAGCTCTTACCAAGGGGACGTCCTGTCCCTCCCACTGCCCTATGTCAGGTGCCTCTTGAGCCGCTCCCGCATGTGCTTGGGAAGGCATTGTCGCGGCCACCCGGTCCATGTGTCCCAGGTGGGAGGGTGTCCCCACATGTGTCCATGGGTAGGGCCACATGCCCCCTCCTTTGGGCGGCAGCTCTGGGGGGCTGCCCAGCCGTGTGGAGTATCTCTCACCACAAGGGGTATTGCTCCCGCTTGTCTACGGTACGACCGCCTCACCCTTGTGGCTTGAGTTGCGGGGCCACTCTGCTTGGCAGGTGACCCCCTCCTGGACTGTGTACCGGCTCGCCTGTCACCGGTTGCTTCCATGGCTCCGGGTGACGTTTGCCATGGTCCCCGATGCAGCCTGGCCGGGCTCGGACCAGTGGCCTTGGAGTACCGCTCCTGCCACTGGCCCGGTGGGTCGGCTGGGTCGCCCCAGTGCGTCCGACCCATGGGGTATTGGTTCTTTCCTGTCCCTCGGCCGCCCTACGTGTGTGCAGTGTCCTGGGCCGTTGGGCTCCTGTTCACCGTGCCCGCGCGGTTTGCTGTGGTGCGTCTGCGGTGTCCTGGGCCAGCTGGCTCCTGTTCACCGGTGTGCTCGCTCGGTGTGTTGTGTTGCATGTGCGGTGTCCTGGGCCACTGGGCTCCTGTTCACCGGTGTGCGTGCTGTGTGCGGTGCGCGTGTGCCATGGGTGGTTGTGTCCCTCTTCTTCCCCCCCTAATTTTCGTTTTTTTTTCTGTTTTTTTTTTTTTTTTGGAAAAAAAAAAGAAAAAGAAAAAACAAAAAAGAGGAAAGCAGGGGCGCGCGTACACTGCAGGCACAGGCATGGGCAGCTGGTGCGGCGGTGCTATAGCGTTGTGTCCTCTGGCGTGTGTCGTCGGTGCTGTGGCGGCGGTCGCGCCCCAGGGGTGCGGCTCGCGTGTCCTGATGTACACGGGTATGGGTCAGGGTGGGTTTGGTTAGGTGTCTCTTTGCTTCTGGTGCTGGCTGGTTAGGCGGCTGTGTGGGCTGTGGCTGTGGGCTGTGTCTACGTATTTCCCTCAGCGGACCTGGTTTGGAGTCAAGGGTTGACGGTTTCGGGATGTGGCTCGGGTTTGATTTGTGTTGGGGCTTCGGCTCGGTTAGGCTTGGGTCAGGGTGGGTTTGGTGAGGTGTCTCTTTGCTTCTGGTGCTGGCTGGTTAGGCGGCTGTGTGGGCTGTGGGTGTGGGCTGTGGTTACGTTGTTCCCTCGGCGGGTTTGGTTAGGAGTCAAGGGTTAGCGGTTTCGGGGTGTGGCTCGGGTTTGATTTGTGCTTGAGTTCTGGCTCGGTTAGGCGGTTGCGCGGGGCCGGGCGTGTGGGTAGCGGCGTCCACGGGGTCGTGTGCCCGAGGCGAGTGCGGGGTGGTGCGTGCGGGCCGGCCGTTGGCCGGTGGCCTCACTGGGAGTCCCACACGGAGGGGTCGACGGGCGTGCCGGGGGCGTACGCAGCGTGCAGGTTGGGCAGCAGCGGGCGCACGTGCAGGGCGTCGGCGTGCTCGATGGGGACCTCACTGAGGACCGAGGGGTTGGCGGCAAGCAGTATGCGATGCCCGGGAGGGGTGGCGGCGAGGAGCGGGAGGATGTCCGCGGCCCGCGACGTGGGGGTGAACACGACGTGGGCCGGGTGCGGCCCCGGGAGCGGTGTTGGGGGGGGCGGGACCACAGGACGGCGGTCTACTGTGAGGCGATGCTGTGGCGCAGTGTGTGGGGCCGGGTGCTGGGCGGCGTGGGGACGTGTGGCGGGAGGGGGGGGGGGCGGGGCGGTGGCGTGGGAGGGGGCACGGCGGAGGAGTGACGTCAGTGACGTGTGTGTCGTGCTGAGGGTGGGGAGGAGCCTACGGTATCGGGTCCGGGTTCGGCGCCTTTGGGCGTAGTGGTGCTCGTTGTCGTGTGCGTTGGCTTCCTTCGGCGTCCGGTTCGTTTGGTGACTTCTGGGCGGGGCCTGGCGTGGCGCTCCGTGGTGGTGGTGTGCTGGGTAACGGGGTTAGATGGCGGCGCCGCTGGCCGGGGGGTCTGGCGCGTCGTGTTGTGTGGCGCGCAGGGCTCCTGGGGTGCTGTGGGTGTCGCCGGTGTCGGTGCGCCGACGCTTGTGGGGTGGTGAGGGGGTGTGTGCGTGCGGGGCTGGGCTTTGGGTGATGTCCCACAGGCGGATGCCGTCTCGCCGCGTTTCCTGGAGGGTCTCCCGCAGGCGCCTGAGGACGTACGGGTGGTCCTGGGGCGCGGGGAGGTTGCGGGGGTGGACTCCCAGGGGGTGGAGCGCATCGGCCAGCATGGCTTCCCATGCGGCCTGCGGCATCCACCCCCCCGCCGGCCGGAGGCGGCCGTTCTCCACCGACCCCTTGCGGGGCCGATGGACCAGGCCCTCGAGGGAGGGCTCTCCCCGGGCCCACTTCCGCAGCTCCCAGAGCTGCGTGTGGGTCCAGCGCTGCCACCACTGTTCCTGGGCGGGCCTGCGGTCGTGGGCGGAGGAGTGGGCGTGGGTGGGTGTGACGGGGTCGTGGGGACCGGCGGCGGTGGTGGGCCTGGGGGATTCCTCGTAGTCCTGTTCCGTGGGGGTGCGTGGGGAGTGGGGGTGCACGCGGATGTGGACCCGCGGGTGGGCGCGTACGGTCTCCGCCTCGGGGTTGGGCGGGGATTCGCGGCGGCGGCGGTAGTGGGGCATGCGTTGCATGTGGGCTGTCATCGGGGGCCGGTAGGGGGGCGGGGGCGCTGCTGGTGGACCCTGGCGTTGTTCCGGCTTGGTCGGGGGCGGTCCGTGGGCCTGGGGTGCGGGCTTTGGGAGGTGGTGGGACGAGGCGCGTCGCGCTTCGGCCGCGGCGCGCTCCGCCATGAAGGTGGTGGCGGTGGCGTCGGTGACGGTGGGGGGGCGCCGCGCTGGGCGCTGTTGCCTTCGGGCCTGGGACGGCTGGGGCCGGATGTCGTAGAGGACATCCTCGGGGGGCCGGGCTCGCGTTGCCGTCGTGGCGCCGGGTTTGGGCTTGGGTTTGGGCTTGGCTGCGGGTCGCCGTTTGGCGGCGGTCTTGGGCTTCGGCTGGGTCGTGGGCGTGGGCTTCGCCGGGGCGTGGGCTTTGGCGGCGGCGGGGCTGCTCGCGGTGGGGGCGGGTTTGGAGGCCCGTTTGGGAGGTGTCCCCCGCGGCCTGGGGGGTGGAGTGCTGGACGAGGACGTGGTGGTGGTGGTGGATGAGGTGGTCGTGGTGGTGGAGGTTGTGGAGTCGGAGGCGGAGGAGAGGGCCGCGGGAGACGGCGGAGGGTCCCGGGCCTCGGGGGCGGGCGTATGATGCTGGGTCCTGTAAGTAGCGTGAACGAGGGTGCAGGTTCGGGCATCGGGCGTGTGCGCGCGTTTTCCCTGGTGATCCGTGCGTGCTGGTGCTGGCGTGGCGGCGTTGTCCAGGGGGCAGAATCAGAACTGGCCCACAAGTGGGCAAGGTGGCTACATAACCCCTCCCGCCTGGGGTGTCCCCACCGCTTCAGAGCAGGGGGCAAACCCAGAAGTGGGCCACAAGTGGGCAAGGGGGCTACATAACACCTGCCGCCTGGGGGGTCCCCACCACTTCAGAGCGGGGGGCACAATCAGAACTGGCCCACAAGTGAGCAAGGTGGCTACATAACCCCTGCCGCCTGGGGGGTCCCCACCGCTTTAGAGCGGGGGGCAGAATCAGAAGTGGCCCACAAGTGGGCAAGATGGCTACATAACCCCTGCCGCTTGGAGGGTCCCCACCGCTTCGGAGTGGGGGGCAGAATCAGAAGTGGCCCACAAGTGGGCAAGGTGGCTACATAACCCCTGCCGCCTAGGGGGTCCCCACCGCTTCAGAGCGGGGGGCAGAATCAGAAGTGGCCCACAAGTAGGCATGGGGGCTACATAACCCCTCCCGCCTGGGGGGTCCCCACCGCTTCAGAGCGGGGGGCAGAATCAGAAGTGGCCCACGAGTGGGCAAGGTGGCTACATAGCCCCTGCCGCCTGGGGGGTCCCCACCGCTTTAAAGCAGGGGGCAGAATCAGAGGTGGCCCACAAGTGGTCAAGGTGGCTACATAACCCCTGCCCCCTGGGGGGTCCCCACCGCTTCGGAGCGGGGGGCAGAATCAGAAGTGGCCCACAGGTGGCTACAAAGGTGGCTACATAACCCCTACCTTGGGGGGTCCCCACCACTTCAGAGCGGGGGGGCAAAATCAGAAGTGGTAGCAGTCAGAAATGGAAAATACTATTTTTGGGGGGCAATGCAACAAATGCTACATCACCCTTGCATTATCGGGGAGCCCCAACACAGGGAAACAAAATCAGAAGACGCTGCCCCACCCCTACCTTCTCGGGGGCCCAAAAGAGGGCGGAAGTGCTATGTCACCCCCGCGTTCTCGGGTGTCCCCAAACAAGGGGACAAAGTCAAAGGTGGCGCACAAGTGGGCAGAAGTAGTTCTTTTGTTTTTGGAGGTTCTGAAACCTAGTAAAAAAACTTTCTTACTAGGTTCTGAAACCTAGTAAAAACAAAAACTTTTTTTTACTAGGTGCCGAAACCTAGTAAAAAAAAACCTTTTTTTTATTAGGTTCCCAATACCTAGTAAAAAAAAACCTTTTTTTTACTAGGTTCCCAATACCTAGTAAAAACTAGTGAACCTAGTAAACTGTTACCTAGTAAAAAAAAATTCAAAAAAAAATTTTACTAGGTTTTACTACAGACCCTCTCAGGGGTCCCCAAAAAGGGGGACAAACATGGCCCACGTTGGGCCAGTGCAAAAAAGGCCCCTGAGGGCGGTCCTTAAGGGCGGTCCTTAACAAAAAAAAATCTGGTTCCTTAAGGACCGCCGTCACCCTGCGTTCTCCGGGTGCCTAGAAGCGGGGAGGAAATCAGAAGTGGCTACATTACCCCTGCCTTCCAAGGGGCCCTAAATTGGGCGGAATCGTTATGTAAGGGTCCACATAAGAGGGGATACAATCAGAAGTTGCTACATCGCCCGTGCCTTCTCAGATGTCGCCATAGTGGGGAAGGATCAAAGTGGCCACATAACACCTGCATTCTTGAGGTTCCCTGCAGTGGGGAGACATGAACAAGAGACAAAGTGGTGCCTCTTCTGCATGCAAGAATGGGCACTGTCAATTGAGCCCTTTTCCCGGCCGCTCCCCCAGACTTTTGGGGCTCTATTGACCCCGAACCCTGCTGCTACTTCCTGGGGCTTCTGTGGCTTCTGGATGGTTGCTGTTATTCTTATTGCTGGTATTTCCTGGAGGCTTGGAGCATGCCAAAGCGTCCCTGTAGAGTGGACTCCTTGTTATCCATGCCACAGGGCTGGTTCAGCGGCCGAGAAACGCAATCTCCTTTTGGGGGCAAAAGGTTTTTGCTCCTGAACACATGTGATAGCTCACAGTGTACTACTGGAGGGGCAGCAGCTGAATTACATCCTCATACTGCACATCAGGAACTTAGAACATATGCAATGATCTGTGTAGGGTACCAGAGGGATGCACGCACGTGTATGTGCAGGTGGCGAGGGAAACCCATATTCTGGGTACTCAAACGGGATCAACGGTGAGACGGCAACCCAACCCAAATTCCTGAACACAGACCCTCACCTTGGTGAGGACTCCCTTGATGGAGAATTTTGTAGCCGCCGTCCTAGCTCGCCCACGTTGCAGGTAGGCAGTGGGGGGGAAGGGGGAGTGGGGGGTGCTGGGTCAGAAGGGTCAGATTGCGAACGGATTCACCAGTCATGCCGTGACTGGCAGTGTAGCTGCCAAAGGATCCGGGCTCCCTGGATCTGGCCCCTCACCTTGGTGAGCACCTCCTTCGGGTGTGCATGTAGGGTGTGAGGGGCAAACCGAGGCAAAGCATCATGGCGGGAAGGGCAGCGCAATACCTCAATCAAAGTACGGACCACGAGCAGGTCCCTGCTTTCCTGTGCCGCATCAATTGCGCAACCAACCAGTAAGGGAGGGGGGGACAGGGGCGGTGCTCGGCAAGGGGCTCCATCGAACCCTCTCCCTCTGCGGTCCGCCTTCCCAGGCCAAAACATAGTCAGCGACAGTTACTGGTGGCGAGTTCTGTTTAGACTCTCTTGCCGTACCGAAAAGGGTGTGCATTTTGTTGACAACACGTCCACCAGAATGTATCGACCAGAATACCTTTCTGGGTGGAAAATATATATATTCTGCAATGGGATTCAACGGCCTTTTCAACTGTGGTCCTCCGCACGTATTTGGGATGGTATTCTTTTCTTCACAAATTGGCAGTGACATCCCTTTCGGCTGAAAAGTACAGGTATGAACACCTGTTTGCTTTCAAAATCTTGCATTTTTGTGACTGGCTTGCAACTCTGTCTTCATGGAAACCTTTGTTATCAGCCTTTGTTTTCGCAACAACCTTGCAACTGTTTTTGACTTCCCTTCACATACCGAACCCCTGCAAATTTCATTTGTTTCCTGTTGGGTCGAAGGTGTGAATTCGGCGCAAAATCCGACTCAGCGAAATTGCCGCAACTTGGTCGGATTCATTGAATCCCCCAAATTCAAATTCAGGCCTAAAAATTGAAATTCCTTGCGTGCCTTTCGCAAGCGACGGCCAGCCGAGCGCAAGCCGCAAGCGGCAAGCCGCGTCGGCAACGTAGCAGAACCTTGTATGCACAGTGTCGTGTTTGGGCATTGAACACCCAACAGTAACAAGCAGAAGGCTTGTGCTACGATGAGAGGTCACAACCCATATGCAACCTGTGCAACACGTAAGTGTGATGACTGTCATGATGCAGGCTTCTCCCTAAGACCCGGACGCCTGGGTCTGCCCCTGATGCACCCATTTGCTCTGCCCGTGTCTGCCCGGGTGGAGGTCAGGGACCGTCACAAACCATTCTCAAACATTGCAGACGCAAGAGCGACAGCAATGCACTGTGGCTTTGGGCACATCACGATTCCTTTAGTGCAGCCACCAAAATGGCACGGTGGCCAGCCTTCATTCCACATTGTTCCATATCGTCTGGTCGCATCACTTTCAAGCTGTCAAACGTTTCCCACCCTCCTGCTACCCCTCCTGCCGCAAAGCATTCTTATATTGTGCAAGGACTGGTCTCAACCCAACCAGCCACTTCATTTGTCATTTGGGAGCATATATCGCACGAAGTCGCCCCCCCCCTACCTTGGAGGTAGGGGGGGGGTAGGGGGGGGGGGTTGGGGGGGGGTAGGGGGGGGTAGGGGGGGGAGGTAGGGGGGGGTAGGGGGGGGTAAGGGGGGGAGGTAGGGGGGGGAGGTAGGGGGGGGAGGTAGGGGGGGGGTAGGGGGGGGTAGGGGGGGGAGGTAGGGGGGGGTCGAGAAGGTAGGGGGGGGTATGGGGGGGAAGGCGGTGCACACACAAGGCGGAACACACAAAAGGCGGCCTGTGGCCACCGCAGGAGTCTTGTTATTTAAGGGGCCACAGGCAAGGCGGTGCACACAGAAGGCGGTGCACACACAAGGCGGAACACACAAAAGGCGGTCTGTGGCCACCGCAGGAGTCTTGTTATTTAAGGGGCCACAGGCAAGGCGGTACACACAGAAGGCGGTGCACACACAAGGCGGAACACACAAAAGGCGGAACACACAAAAGGCGGTTTGTAGCCACCGCAGGAGTCTTGTTATTTAAGGGGCCACAGGAAAGGCGGTACACACAGAAGGCGGTGCACACACAAGGCGGAACACACAAAAGGCGGTCTGTAGCCACCGCAGGAGTCTTGTTATTTAAGGGGCCACAGGCAAGGCGGTACACACAGAAGGCGGTGCACACACAAGGCGGAACACACAAAAGGCGGCCTGTGGCCACCGCAGGAGTCTTGTTATTTAAGGGGCCACAGGCAAAGCGGTACACACAAAAGGCGGTGCACACACAAGGCGGTCTGTGGCCACCGCAGGAGTCATGTTATTTAAGGGGGGTGCGGGGGCTGGCCCCCGCGTCGAGCGAAGCGAGCCGTCTGTCGAGCGAAGCGAGCCGAAGGTAGGGGGGGGAGGTAGGGGGGGGAGGTAGGGGGGGGAGGTAGGGGGGGGGGTAGGGGGGGGGTAGGGGGGGGTAGGGGGGGGGTAGGGGGGGTAGGGGGGGGTAGGGGGGGGGTAGGTAGGGGGGAGAGGTAGGGGGGGGCGACTTCGTGCATACTATCTTGGGAGTGGCTGTTTCAAACCCTCAATTGGTTGCTCAGCTGCTGTTTGCACAGGTAGTGGATTACACGGCATAACAACTGCCGTCACATTAAAAGCCCAAGTATCTCCCCACACTGTGGAAGCCTCTGAGGATGTGTCTGACTTGCCTGAAATGCATGAGGTGCTCAATGTATGAGACTGGGAATCTGTGGTGGCACCGCCACAACTATCAGGTCCTAAACCTGAAGAAGAGGACGTTTGATCACCAGAACCTTCTGGGTGCACACGAACCTCTGGACACCACTTCTTTGCTGTGGCCCAAGACAATGCAGCACGATGAGCAGTCTAGAGGTGCTTCTAACATACGCACCACAGTTTCATCCTTTAAAGAAGAGTCACCGAGAAGGTATCTCAGTTTGCCCACCAAGCTTCCTCTTTAGCACAAATTTCTCCATCTTCAAACGAAAATGGAAACGGGGTCCATGCAGGGCAGAACACCCCAGGTACTACATCCACAAAGCGCACGGTCTCAGCTGTGGCCTTGTCTTGGCATCCTACGGACAACACAGTGTCAGTTGACACCGCATCTGATCTGTATGTTGTGCATGCACTCACTGCATGTGGCATGCAGAAGGCCCCCCGCAGCCCCAGTCCCTTGCACACATCTTGCCCGGGTCTGCCCGGATAGACCCCCATCCTTTGCCCCGGTCTTCCCGAATACAAACGAAATTCTGCCCGGAAAGTGGAGAGAAGGCTGGCCATGAGCCGGTCTCATTTCATCTCATAGCATTTACACGCGAAAGGCATGATACATATGGCACACCACTCCCAACGTCGGAAAAGGCGAAACGGCAACGACGAAGAAATTTGCGGGGAGGCTCCAAAGGTAGCGACCACAATTGGTCCGGCCACATAGCCCGGCTCTTGCTTCACCATATGACAACAAGGGGCCGCCTGATGTGTCCTCCAGTGCGGAGCAGCCTCGGGCAAACTGGCTGCTGTAGCTGTGACTGAGCACCTTGCCGGGGGCTTCCGTACCCTCCCAAGGCTCAACTCAAGCTACGTCGAGCCTGGGTGCCCACAAAACCAAACAGCCGGAGCAAGAATGACAAACGATGAAACGAGATCATATGGATGATGGACGCCCCGAGAGCCAGGCGCCCAATGGTCTGGGCCCCCGTAATCCACGGAGTGGACGCAATTTCGTAAAGATGCGTGAACGTTTTGACAGAATGACCTGCCATGAGGAACCGAAGAATTGTGGTTGGTAGGGTCCGCCCTCATGCGACGCACTCCTGTAAAATCCAACCAACAGTGACAATGATCTTATCCGCATTTGTGTGCCTCATTGTAAAGGCCAGAACAGGAGGGCAATGTAGATACCTGCATGTCATGAAAATGGCACAGTATGGGGACGAAGAGAAACAGACAGTAAGGAGGCACGGAAAGAAAGGGGTCTGTGAAGAGGGTGAGGATTCCGCTCCACAGCGTAGCTCTTGAACATCGGGCCCCTTCATGCACTAGAAGGCGACCCATGTCTTCGATGCCAAACCCCCGGGGCTACTGGACCGCGACAGGAGCTCAGACTGGACACAGACGTGGAGCCGTCACCTGAGGCCAGTTGGAGGAGGGAGAGGAAGAGCCTGAATCTGAAGGTAAATCAGAGTCTCAACTCAGATGTGCTGGAGGCAGATGGGCTGTCCATCACCACAAATCCGGAACGTGACTGCCCAGGGGAGCAAGTCTGGGTGAGGACCTGCTATGCCGCTTGTGGGGCAGGAATACTTGGACAGACGGAGCCTGCCGCCCCACACAAGATAGGGAGTCGGTGAAAACTCCACGAGAGTGAATAAGTGCTTTGCCACGCCGTAACATGGTGTTTTCACGGAGGTGTCACTGCGGCGCAACCTCTGCAATGGGCTGTGCCCGCAATGTCCGCTTGCTTGCCCAGGATTCCGACGCCCGCGGCTGCGGGTTTGAATCCTCACTCGGAGGGGCATCGCCACTCTGCGCAGCCACCGCCGAGGGACGCACTGCATCCCGGTCCGGCGACTGGGGGCCAGCGACCTCAGTCACAGGTTCATCGTTCTGCAAAGCTACTGGCGGGGGTTTCTCTGCATCGCACTGGCCCGGCATCATGTCGGATGGGCCGCGCGAGCCAAATCCGTCTTCCACACGGGCTGGCGCCGGCGCAACAGAGTTCTTCCTGCACCGCGACGTCCTTGGCACCCCGTGGGCCCCGTACCCGGCAGCCGCTGCCTCGAGCTCCTCAAACGCCGGGACCCAGTGCTTCGCCAGCTCCGCGGCGTCTCCCACGTCCGCATCCAGCACGATCCCGGCCGAGACCTGCCCGTTGTACGACATGAACCCGTAGTAAAGGCCGATGGGGCAGAGGGTGTAAAATTCGAGGGCGTCGATTGTGTGGCCCGCGAAGTCCACACGAGACGTGGGGCCCATCACACTGGACAGCACCGCCGTCACTTTCCCGAACGTGTTCAGCAGCAGTCGCGACATGGGCCTGTGTGTGCATCGCATCCGTGAACAGGCTCGCAGCACCTGCAGCATGCACCGCTCGATCTTGGGTTTAGGAGACCGCTTGAGCTCGTCGCATTGGTCTTTGACACTGTACACCACCTGCACGCAGCAATGAAGGGAGGGGGGGCGGGGTCCGCGTCCCCAATCCCGGGAGCCAACTCTCCCCCGGCGTGCACATGCACCATGTACAGAGCAAGAGTCGCAAGAAATCAGTGCATAATGTGAAAAATAGCTGCACATCCATTCTACTGGCTGGCGTAGTACAAAGGCGCGCCGCAGGCGCTGCTGGGAGTACTAATTCTTTCCGCCAAACAGCTCTTACTCGGCGTCCCGTTACATTCCCGTTGCGCTCCGCCACATTCTCGTCACATTCCACTGCATTATTGCACTGTTGCACTCCGTTACATCGCCGTTACTCTGCCCTTTCCTCTGGCCAGGAATTCGGAGCTCGGGAACCCACACTACCCCGGACCGCCTCACCCCCGCGCTGCGTTCGCCCCGTTAAAATCTCCCCCCCGCCCCTCTGATTTGCAGGCATAGCACCTGCGCCACGGACTCGTACTGCAGGTGGAATGTGTACTCGCCCGCGGTCCAATGGTTCCCCATCGCGTGGCGCAGGACGTCCGTGCCGCGTTTCCGAAGGTCCACGGGAAACTTCGCGCGAAGCCGTCTCACGTCCTCCCCGCGAGCTTCGAAATACCTGCAGCAGTATCCAAGAAAAAGAGTAGACCTCAGGAAGACAAGGAGCGCAAGGCACACGCGGCTGCCGCCCAACCGCCCAGAACACACTCAGAATCTGTTGTCCGGTCCCCTATGCGTCACCAACCGCCAGCTTGCGCTGCGGTCTGGTCGGGCAAACGAATGTATGGCAGTCTTCTGCAAGGGGTCCTCCCTGGGGTGGTATCCAAGCCAGCCCACGGCTTGCCGTTACCGGGGTTGGGGGGTGGAGGGGGCGGAATGGTAGCCGGGGCTCCTCCGCCCGACCCACCCACCCACCCACCCACCCACATCAGAAAATTTTTCATCGGGAAAAAATGAAATCTATCAAAGGGGCCCGAAATTGGAGGTCGATTTTAGGTACACAAACTTTTTTTTTGCCTCTGGACCCCCCCCCCCGATGTTGGTCACGGTCGCCACTAAGCCGTAGCCTGACCCAAGCCCTGTGCCCGGCACGAACTGGTTACGATTATTGTTGTTTTTGTTGCTTACGCTGCGGCCTTCGTCAGTCACCTTAGCTGTCATCCTCCCGCCGTCCGTCCGATTCAACCGACGGCGCTTCAACCGACGGTGCTTCAACCGACGGCAGACGGGGTCAGCGAGGGCAATTGGAGGGTCGTGGCCCCAGTGCGAGTACCTGCGGAGGCACACGGTCATGATGCTCAAGAGGATGTCCGTCACGGTCGCGCCCTCGTACTTCTCTCGTAGGTCCTTGATACGGTGGAGCTCCACGGTAGCCGTCGTCTTGACGCTCTTCCGCAATCCCGGGTGCATGTGGTCCGGAATCTTCAAGGTATTCCGCTTGTCGGCCGGCAAACAAGGGCCCAGGAGCCCCTGTATCACGCCCAAAGCGACCGCCCTGGCGGTGCGCAGACATCCTATTTTTGGAGCTTTCCGCTTCACAAACGGGTTGCATTGATGCTGGTCGCCCGCGCCGTTTGCTTTGTCCAAGCACGACATCAAGAGCTCCACTGCCGCAATGCCATCCAACAATGCATGGTCCATAATGAAGAATATCACGGACCGCCCACCCTGGCACTCTTGGAGAACCTAGATCGAAGCATGTTGTCACCATTCCCCTTCTTCCCCGAGAGTCCCAACCCATAAATCCTCTCAATTGATAGGGCGAGCTATACCCCAATTCTGTCGGTGCGAAGGAATCCCAAGCAACGCTCGGGAAGTGCAAGGCATGGGTTGGACAAGGGAGCCCAAGGTAGGGGATGGGGAGGTGTGGAGCATGGGCGAGGGACGCGTGGTGTGTGGATACATGACGTACGCGACAAAATGTGATCAATGACACCATATGTGCAAGGTCGAGAGTTGTGCGTAACATCCACGGTGGTAAAGGATGGGTGCAATCATCCAATGTTAGGATCAATCCAAGAATCTTAGTGGACCTTCATGAGCATCGACCAATCCCCGTCTCGTAATTTCCGGCCTCACCTACACCGCCTTTTACTATGCCTAGGCGTCAAAGCGGGTAAAACGAAAACCTGGAGTTGCCATTGGGGATGCTCGATATCCAATGTGGACCCATAGAAGCGCGCCAAGTACTCATCGCAATCGTTTTCGTTCCACGGAGCCACTTGGGGGATGACACGGACGTGGTATTGCAAGTCCATGGCGAGGAGCCCCCGCTCTTGGAGGACCATATGGCCCCTCATATGGAAAACGGATCGCATCCGTGGGATGGCGAATATCCGGGTTTGAACCACCGCGCGGAGCGCGTCCACGTCGATCCGCGAGCGGCACCATAGCTTGGCGCAGATAAGAAGTGGCGGGAGCACGTTTTCTCGCAAGATGGGGTCGGCGGACGGGATGGCCAATAGTCCACTGAAGTACGAAGCTGTCTTGACCGCCCCATCCATGTGCGAACTCGGGGACGGACCAACACGTTCGTTGTTACAAACACCACTCTTGAGGTGTCTACAACGGGTGTTACGTCATTGATCACGGTGCCTCGTAGGAATAGGTTGTGTTCCCATGCAAAAACGCACCTATCATGGAGGGGCGGGACTTTGGGCATCCAAACCACAAGCAACGGCCCCCTGACAACGTGCCATTTCTACGCCGGATTGTCGGATATTTGTCGCAGTGTTCAGTGTTTGCCAGCGAGTAGTGCCCACGAACCGTGAGTCAAGGTGTGGTGATGTCTCACTTTTTACGTCGCACACCACGCCAGTTGACGTCCCAATGGTAATACATTCGTCTAGATAATGGTCAACACAACCTATGAGGTTGTGAAGTTCAAGTAACTGCCCTTGCCAAACACAAGCACACGTGCGACGTGCTCAAGGAGAGGGTGCACGGCGATCGTGGGCGCAGCCACTGCTTGTGCTACTGTGACTTAAGTAAATAAACAACCAACCCCTCCTCAATTGAGCCGTATGAAGGTGCGAGAGCCGGGATTACTTCCATTTGTGTGTTCTCTATTGTTTTTCCGTACTCGTGATGAGACTCGTCGGCAGGGAAATTAAGCAAGCAAAAAAAGCAATGGCTGCTGAGAGAGTGTGAAACCAAGTAAACAATGGCAATGTTGCGCGGTATGTACACTCCCAGCAGCCCCGAGTCCGAAGGTTGGTATTTCCATTTGGGCGGGTCCTTCCAATGCCACGAGTCCCAACGCGGGACGACATTCATCGGAATAAGCACGGTGTCGGAATGTCACGTCGACACGTCCCTCAACTTGGGTCCTCGGCGACCAATTCCCGGAACAGAGAGGTGGAGGGGTGGCGGGGTTATTTTGGCCCAAAATTGTTCTGGGTGAACCGTTCCATGGAGGGGGCGGGGGGTGGGGAGGTTAGGATCCCGGATTTCACGTGGAACCAACGGAACGGCGTACCTACGTTCCCAAACCGCTAACGGGGGGGTCCAGCATGCCCCCCCCCCTTCTGCCCCTGGATATGTCTTGCCAATTTTGTTCCTTCATTGCCAATCAGTCTGCAAGAAGTGCAACAAAAATAACACATACACGTGGATCACATCGCAAAATTTTAGCTAATGTGCTTGCAATGTCCCTGCATCAGGCCTTTGAGTTAATGTGAGTCAGTCTTGTGGGTCACACTGTGACACCGTACCAGTGTTCTTCTAGTGCAGAATATTGATTGGGCCCGGCCCCTTCCCTTCCCCTTGCCCTTGCCCACAGGGGCCGCAGCCTCCTCACTCTACACAATATGACGCCATGACCCCCCAACGGTCACGCGTCAAAACAACATGGAAAAAAAACAAAAAAAAGGAAGAACACAACACAACGCAACACGACACAAGAAATCAATAAGCAATGAAACTTGGTTCTTGCAAAATAAATTGTTCAAAGGGCATAGCAATGTGATGTGGTGTGACATGCATGCATTGAGCCATGAAACCTCTTGGAAAAAAGAAATTTGCTTCTCAGAGGCAAACCATTCCGGCATGGCACCAGTTCCCGGAACGGAACAGAATGGAACGGAAATAGAGGACCCCCCCGTCGTGGAACGGTTGGCACAGAACAATTTTGGGCCAAAATAACCCCCCCAGCCCCCCCCACCCCCACTGTTCCGCGCCTCACATCCCTTGTACGTTACTAGGGAGTAAAGGAAATAGGAGAATTCGGAATGCTTCCACCAAGCACGGTGGTAGTAGAAACAATGAGAATCAAAATTTCAAGAAGCCATTGCGTAGACCGAAGTGATGCATCGGCGGAATAGAAAAGTTCACGATCCTCATGCGCACACAGCCACAAAACCTAGTCCAGCCTGCAATTAGGTTTAAATCGCCGCCACCCAGCTGTCGCTGGGTTCCCGGCGGCGATTTAAACCTAATTGCAGGCTGGGGGGGATCGCTTTGCTTGAAAAAATTCATGAGATAAAAAAATCGCAACCCTAACCCTATACCACTGATTATGATTTGTCTCCCCCTAGGTAGTGTCAGCTCGCAATTGGCGCGCATTTTCCCTAGGCAATTCCTTCCCTAGGTAGTGAAGCGGTGACGGTATGCAGACTGCGGCCCTAGCAGACTGCGAAAGACTGCGCACGAACATGCGACATGCGTAACTGAAAAAACCACCGCAACTGACAGAAAGGTATGAATTTTATGTTGTTGTTCTAATTAGTTCGAATTTCACCTTCTGATCACTCTGTCACTTATTATTAATTACTGACAGATGTGTGATTGGCCAGCGTTGCCCTTTACTTCGCTGTTTTGAACGCGTTTAGCGCTGTGCGCAAATCGACTCCCTCCCCCTCAATTTCAACTCCCTCCAAGTGAATATCCACTCCCTTCTACTCAATTTCTACTCCCTCCAAGTGAAATATATACATATATATATATACAAATACATGTATGTACATCTATATATATATTTATATATATATATATATATATATAGATGTAGATATGTAGATATATATATATATATATATATATATATATACGCATACATACACACACATCCACACACACACATACATACATACATATATATATATATATATATATATATATATATATATATATATATATATATATATCTATATATGTATACATATATACATATATATATATATATATATATATATATATATATATGTATGTATATATATATGTAGATGTATGTATGTATGTATGTATGTAGATATATATACATATATACATATATATATATATATATATTGCTGTATACTCCCTCCAAGTGAAAATACACTCCCTTCCCCTCAATTTCAACTCCCTCCAAGTGAATATACACTCCTTCCTCCTCAACTTCACCTCCCTCCTGCTCAGTTTCCACTCCCTCCGAGTGAAAATCCACTCCCTCCAAGCGAATATCCACTCCCTCCTACTCAATTTCTACTCCCTATATACAAATACATGTATGTACATCTATGTATCTATATATATATATATATATATATATATATATATATATATGTATGTATGTATATGTATGTATGTATACTCCCTCCGAGTGAAAATCCACTCCCTCCTACTGAATATTTACTCCTTCCAAGTGAAATATATACATATATATACAAATACATGTATGTACATCTATATATATATATATATATATATATATATACATATATATATACATATATATATATATATATATATATATATATATATATATATATATATATATATATATATGTATATAGATATATACAGACACACACACACACACACACACATATATATATATATCTGTATACATACATACATACATATATATATATGTGTGTGTGTGTGTGTGTGTACATATTGAGAAGGAGGGTGTGGACTTCCGCTTGAAGGGAGTTGGTACAGGTTGAGACGTTTTGCGTTCCGTGTGTGACAACCCAAGCCCTCAGTTGTGATGCACGCACCGGCTTTCAACCCCAATCGCCTGGATCATGACGTGCACTTCCAGAATGCCACCGAAGACACCAATCTCCGATGAAAAGAAGGCCAAGGCAACGGCATATGCTGCAGCCAGGGCAGCGGAAGGGCCATCTCTGATGGATTTAATGGGGAGCATGCCTGGCCCACAAAAGCACAGGAAGCGGCGCGTCTCCTTTGCCTCGCAAGCCGAGGTACAAACACTCACGCCCGAGGGTGGGCACCAAGTACTAACCTCTGCGCCCATCTCCACACCCAAACCTGAGTCCCAAAGCGCGAAGCCTGACCCAAAGCCTGACCCGAAGCCTAACCCATCCCAGCCGTCAGACCAACCGGTTGCAGCCGAGGCCATACCTGACCCAGAAGCAGAGGTGATGGTGGACGACGCGGAAGACGAAGGGATTTCGCAAACACCCCCAAATCTGGACATGCCGGATCTAGGCGAGTTCACCTCCCAAACGTCCTCTTCACCAAAGCTCCCCACCCCTTCTACCCCTCTTACTTTGACGCCTACGTCAAGCCAACGAAACTCACAACCTTCTCAATCTTCGACGGCTTCATCGGGGCCGTCTAGTATCGGTGATATAGATCTGTCCCAAGATTGGGATGAGGTAAAGAGACAGATCCACAAGTGCACGGAGAAAATAGAACTCCGTGCCTGTATCCAAAAATTGGAAACGTGGGTCGCATCCTTAGGGGACTCTCCTTTTCGAAAAAAGGTGCAGGATTTTTTCCTCCAGGAGGCCGAAGAGCGGGGCGAGCTCACCCAGACAGCAATCTCTTTCCTCTCCTTGCGAAACAAGGACGATCTTTGGGCCCGAGTGCAGGCACAAGTAGGGTGGGAGGATACCCACGATGCCCGCCAACCCGTTTTGGAGCAGCTTGACATGAGCCGTCCGTGGGCTCATGAACTGCTAGGTCTGCCGCGTGGGGCCGATGAGGCCGTCGTTAAAAAACGGTATCGGAAACTGGTGCTGTGGGCTCAGAGGTTTGACATCAGTGTCATTCAGAGAATCAATGGGGCGAAAGATGTCCTTTGTGGGGATAGCCGACGGCTGTACGAGGCTCATTTGAACGGCCTCGTTGCACCACGGGGGGAAGATTTAGGGGATGACCCTGCTCTTTGGCCGCGTGAACACGTTTGGTGGCCATCAATGGCCGACGTGGAATCTCCGGAGCCCATGCAAGCTGCTAACCCCGGCACCACTGCGCTGCACGGACCCATTAGCCCTGAGCCAGCTTCAACCTCCTCACCTCGTCACCCGGTATATATTGATGCCGACGACACCCCATCTCCTCCCGAGGGCCCTGCAACAGGTTCAGGAGTGCCCAGATAAGGACGCTGCTGATATTCTCTGGCGCAAAATTCTGGAGGACCCCCGCTGGAAAACTGTCAAGGACTACCTTGGAGTCAGATCCCCCCTACATCGTCTTGACCGTTGGTGTGTTGCATGGCAGGTAGAAGTTTTTACCTTCGGCTGCAAGTCCACACAGAGGGCTGAGTCTTTGAATTGCCGCATAAAGCGCCACCTAACCACAAGAAAAGGTTACTACCACATTTTTTTATCTGTTTTGCACTTGCTCTCCAAGGAGGGCTATAAACTTGAATATACTGAAATGGTGAATCAGCGGCACGCCAATCACCAAATAGCTAACCAGACCTTCCCATTCTATGTCAAGTTCGTTTCAGGCAGGGTGACAAGCTGGGCGTTTGATAGAATGCTCCAGCAGATGAATGCTTCAACTGCGTACCTCGTGTATGAGTATGACATGTCCAGGGAGGCCCAATATATAGTTGCTAACAGGGCGGCACCCTTATGGAACTATGATCGACAGTGTCACGATTCACTTGAGACGGAGTTGGTAGACCTACCTAGATTCTGTGCGATCTCCAATCGTGTGCACCAAATCCAAGGCAAAAATATAGTTTATGAGGTAAAGCGAAGTGAATCCAGCTGCACTTCGCGTTACATGAACTGTCCACATTATGTCTGTCTGTTCGAGCCATTGGCTGAGGATGGTGCCTATACGAAGTTTTGGTGTAGTTGTGGACTTGCTGTCCGAGTCGGGCATCCATGTCGTCACTATTTTGCTGTTTTGCATCATCGGTCATCTTCAGTCGGCTTCCATCTTGGGTTGTTCAATCCAATTTTTATTTTAAAACAATTTCAGACTGCAACTCAGGTCCTTGTCAGTGCCAAATGCAGCAGCCAACGCCTCCCCCTACCCACAGTGCAGGTACCTGTGGCAATCCATGCTACAGACGATGACATTATATTGACCGACATCTCCTCGTGGGCTGATTTGCCAGCCAGAACGAAACGCGAGCAGATTGTCCGCTCCCTTGGGAACCTGCAGTCCCGGATGCGTCAATATATAAATAATGTGGATCGAGTGGCAACTCATCTTTCCGACCAGGGACAGGATGCAGGGGCCTTTCTCGAAGAAGAGGAGAGGCTACTGAACCAATTTGTGGACATGCGAGCCTCCTCCACACAGGTCCATGTGGCAGGTGCACAAGCACCACGACCTGTTCCCCCGCCGGTGGCCGCCAAGCGAACCGTGCAGCCAACTGTCAGGAAGGCCGCTAAGCGAGGGGATGGTCCAAAGGGTGCTACAAAGGGAAGAGGTAGGGGTCAGGGTAGGGGTAGCGGTCCGCCGCTGAAGGAAGAGCTGAATGCTGCCCTTGAGCTTTCAGATGCGCTAACCACCGTGAATCAGGCTCCTGGGGGCCTGAGTGCGCAGCAGGCCGCGTATAATGATCAATTGCATGCACACATTCACAATATGGTTGACTCGGCTGACTCGGTTGATACTCGCTTGGCTCAGTTGTATGCTCGGGCTGCATGTGGGGAACAACTTTCGCCAGCTGAGTTGCATCAGTGTAAGCAGCTTTGGGAGTGGCGGGCTCAAGTGTCGAAGAAGTAAGGACATTTCAAATTTCAAGTCTGAGTTTATGTTCCATGCCTTCACGGTTCGCCTGTGTAAGGTTGGGTTATGCCTCCATGGCCCCCAGTTTTGAGCTACGGCTCCACAATGTATACTACTTTCATCATCGGGAAGCACATCTCTTGCACATTGTTTTACACATTCTTTTGCACATTGCACAAAAAAAGATGGAACAATGCTTTCTTCGTGCCAAGTGTGCAAGGGCAGGTGAGGGACGGAATTTCCAGTGACAACAATAGTGTGCAAGTCGATGGTTGGATCGGTGGGGGGACACTTGTGTGTGAGTAGGAGGGAGTTGAAAATGAGTAGGAGGGAGTGGATTTTCACTTGGAGGGAGTTGAAAATGAGCAGGGGGGAGTTGAAAATGAGCAGCAGGGAGATGAAAATGAGTAGGAGGGAGTGGATTTTCACTTGGAGGGGGTTGAAAATGAGCAGGGGTGAGTTGAAAATGAGCAGCAGGGAGTTGAAAATGAGTAGGAGGGAGTGGATTTTCACTTGGAGGGAGTTGAAAATGAGCAGCAGGGAGTTGAAAATGAGCAGGGGGGAGTGGATTTTCACTTGGAGGGGGTTGAAAATGAGCAGGGGGGAGTTGAAAATGAGTAGGAGGGAGTTGAAAATGAGTAGGAGGGAGTGGATTTTCACTTGGAGGGGGTTGGAAATGAGCAGGGGGGAGTTGAAAATGAGTAGGAGGGAGTTGAAAATGAGTAGGAGGGAGTGGATTTTCACTTGGAGGGGGTTGAAAAAGAGCAGGGGGGAGTTGAAAATGAGTAGGAGGGAGTTGAAAATGAGCAGTGGGGAGTGGATTTTCACTTGGAGGGGGTTGGAAATGAGCAGGGGGGAGTTGAAAATGAGTAGGAGGGAGTTAAAAATGAGTAGGTGGGAGTGGATTTTCACTTGGAGGGAGTTGAAAATGAGCAGGGGGGAGTTGAAAATGAGTAGGAGGGAGTTGAAAATGAGTAGGAGGGAGTGGATTTTCACTTGGAGGGAGTTGAAAATGAGTAGGAGGGAGTTGAAAATGAGTAGGAGGGAGTGGATTTTCACTTGGAGGGAGTTGAAAATGAGCAGGGGGGAGTTGAAAATGAGTAGGAGGGAGTTGAAAATGAGTAGGAGGGAGTGGATTTTCACTTGGAGGGAGTTGAAAATGAGCAGGGGGGGTTGAAAATGAGTAGGAGGGAGTGGATTTTCACTTGGAGGGAGTTGAAAATGAGCAGGGGGGAGTTGAAAATGAGTAGGAGGGAGTGGATTTTGACTTGGAGGGAGTTGAAAATGAGTAGGAGGGAGTTGAAAATGAGTAGGAGGGAGTGGATTTACCAGTAAGGTATCGTTCCCTTATCTGGCGATAAAATAATGCAATTATTTTATAAATTTGGGCTGCAGAACGGTTCAAAACATCCTTGTCGCCTTTTAGCAGAAGATCAGTTGCAGTAGATCAGTTGCAGTCGTTTTTTCGGTTGT
Organism: Eutreptiella sp. 'Long Island Sound 2002'; assembly: GCA_964036045.1. Lineage (NCBI taxonomy): Eukaryota > Euglenozoa > Euglenophyceae > Eutreptiales > Eutreptiaceae > Eutreptiella > Eutreptiella sp. 'Long Island Sound 2002'. Next base: position 7,629,883 of record OZ038397.1, read on the forward strand.
CGTACATGCGCGTGTCGCCTGTTCGTGCGCAGTCTTTCGCAGTCTGCTAGGGCCGCAGTCTGCATACCGTCACCGGTAGTGAAGGAACGCCCTAGGTTGGAAAACCTAGGTTGAATGCCTGGCAAGCGCTTGCGGCGACGCAACATCCCTCCCAATGCCGCATGCGCCAGAAAAATGGTGAGAGCCAGTCAGTGTCACGTGCGTTGGTGGTGATCATCTGACACGAAAATTGGTACTGCCGACTTCATTAGGTTGCAATATATGGCATTTTTCCGGTTGATAATCATAATTGTACGGTTGCCGAATTTTTGTCACACGTGCCAACGGTCAACTTGGCAAAACAAGATTCGAATCGAAGATTTACCTCCGAACCCGCGCCACCGCTACTTTACAAGGCACCCGTAAACAAGTTAAACAAATGAACGAATCGGAGATGATGGAGGAGTACCATCCCTACTTCTTGAGCACGAGTGGTCTGCAGTCACAACTTGCAGAGGGAACTTGACAAATGTTGATCTGCATTGGCAGCAACAGTGGGCAACAGTGGGTAACGTCAGCTGCTGATGGCTTGGAGCGCCAGCATGTAAATGCAGCATTCGTGCAGAACCAAATGCTGCAGAACTTGAGCATACGTGTTCGCAGCCACTGAGATATCCACAAATCTTGCCTACCCAGTTTTCCACAAATCTTGCCCGAATGTCATTTCTACACGCATTCTGCCATGCTGCTGAAAACATCCACCACCTTTCCTGCGTCACAGTCTCTGTGGCTTTGGCCGAGCTGGGAGATTCGTGGTTGGGCCAGTGATCTCTTCTGCCTCTCATCCCGACTTTCTTAGGGTACTTTTTCTGTTGCTGTTTGCATGGCAGTCCAAAAATCCGCTTGATTATGGCATCTCTGCATTTTGTTTTGCTGGTGTTAGTGGTTTGGTGTGCTGTTCAGGGGTCGGTAAGCATCGATACAGCTTGCTCGGCATCCGACACCTCCACTTGCCAAGCGTCAGAAGTCGAGCAAGTGGTATCCTCCCAAGACGGCCTGGAAACGGGTAGCACACATAAGGAAGGACAAGATGATGACGCAACAAAGGCAGCGTGTAACCAGCCCTCTGGACAAAATGAAGTGCGTGACGAAGGTCACTGTACACAGCCACTGGGAGAGATTCCACCTAACGGCACCGCCGTCGCCCCAAAATGCTGCGCAGACGAGATGCTTTGCGAGGCTGTCGACATGATGGGCCTTTGCAAAGTCGGGGCCGACGAACCTCGTGGTGCCACAGAGGCGCCACACACACAAAATGTATCCGCTCCGGTCTACGCCAAGCCCATTGCTGTCACTGAGCGTGAGCTGCCGTTCTGGTTGAAGCGGCACAACCGAACCATAGCGGTGTTCCACAGTAGCTCGTGCGCTTTTTGTCAGCCTGTATTGGACATCGCCGACTACATCAACTACGCATACCCGCACATTCCGGTGCTTACCGTCAAATGTGGAATGGTGAACCTCAAGAGTGTAGGGTACGGGGTTGTCGCATATCCGACGGTACTGCTCTTGCATAAGGAGGACATGCATTTCAAGTACTCGGAGGCATACAGTTGGGAAGCAGTTGTGGCTTGGGTCGGGAGGGCATCAGGCGTCGATGCGAAACCCCTGCCGGAAGGCATGGTGCCTGTGATTCGTGAGCCCCAGAGCTACCTCCAGCCTGACGAAAAGCATCTTGTCATTATTTCCGGTGTCGTCACGGTGCTTTGTATCATGCACGTGTTTTGGCAGCAAATTAAAAAACTTGTGCCCTCACGGTCGAATCGCACTCCGAAGGAATCTAACAAGAAACCAGAGCCTCAGCCGGAGCCCGAATCAAACAAGAAACCAGAGCCTCAGCAGGAGCCCGAATCTATCAAGAAACCAGAGCCTCAGCAGGAGCCCGAATCTATCAAGAAACCAGAGCCTCAGCCGATGCCCGAACCCAACAAGAAACCACCTCAGCCAGCGCCCTTCTTTGACCCTGACGACGCAAGTTGTGTTGACTGACAGTTGACTGACAGTTGATTTACAGTAACAATTAATTGACGAGCCCCAGCTGAGCAAGGAGTTGCGAACTGAGATCAAGTATCGCTAGGATATGGCAGATTCCCCAGAGGGCGTTGGCACCCGCACCGGCGTTCAGGAAAAAATTGGGTCATTTGGTGCGTACCTACCCATATTCCCCCCATTCTAACCAAACGGTGTGCTGCTAGCGGGACGCAAATGTGCTAGTGTATTTTGTTATGGAGTTGGCTTGGGACTGGTGGGGCTTTCCAGGGCACCCCGGAGAATCCAGCGTCCAGTGAGACCTTGAGTATCAGGAGCCGTTTCACGTGCCAGGTGGTGTTATTTTGCCGAGCCCTCACACCACCACCATGCATCCGATCACTTTCCACATCCCTTGCGCCGGGACCCCGTCATCTCAGCCCAAAAAAAGAGGGGGGGGGACCAGTTCAACCAGGCATAATGAGAGTGACGTGCCTCACTTTTTAGTCCTCCCCCTCTCCCAGACAAACTTGATTTCGGGAAATTGAGGTTTCGTTGCAGTGGAGTCATTTTGGTCCACAATTGGCCCCTCCCTCCCCCTCCTGTTTCTATGCATTCAATGCCATGTCCAGTGTTTGCCACTTCTTCCCCACCAGGGAATGAGGCTCTGTTTGTTGCAGTTTGTTCGTGAAAGATTGCTCAACGCGTAAAAAAAAAACACTCCCAAACGTTCCGGCACGGGACAAACAGAAATGGCGCTTTTGGAGAAGTGGAGTACCTTTCTGCTCACAGCCAGTAGTCCACATACATACATACATACATACAACAGCTCTCTGCTACACTACAGCGTTTTGGCAAACGTTCCTGCACCACCGTTTTGAACAGGTGACACGGTGTCTGAGCAAAAACGGAGCTTCATTGAACTGCCAAATGCAGAATTGATACCGTTAGCATGTCATAACCCACACTTGGTGTGTAGTAGCCGTGGTAAGTAGCATTTGCGAGGATCACTGGACCTGCATGTTGTAGGGGGATACTGTTTCTGAGGGGTGTGGGGGCAGTCAGAATTCTACAGCCAGAAATCACAATCCCCCTAGTTCAAGGCGCCATAATGGATTGCATCTAACCCTCGCCTGACAAAATGTAGTCACAAAGTACAACGACCTGGCCCCAGTATACCTCATGGGAAACCCATTAGGCCACCACTGATCATTTGGGCAGGCACAACCTGGCCCACAGTGTTGAGTGGCCCAACACAGGCCACCTTTTGGTCTCGTGGGGGGTGCTTTTTGATCCGAGCCCGCCCAACAGTGATGCACAGTTTTGCCGTTAGCTGGTGAGGATGGGATGGCATTTTCCCAACCCTGTGTGCAGTCTGGGCTGGCACATGTCGCTCTCCGACCTGACTTTGCCCTCCCACCCGCCTTGGTTCCTCAATTTGTAAACCCATGGATCAAGTTGCAATGCCGTCCTACTTGGATGTTCTCTTTCTCTTGTGTTGGGATGGAGATAGTATCGCTGCGTTGTGGCATGATTTGCTGGCATGCGAATGAGATTTGTTTGCTTTCCTAGCCATCTGCTGCAATCTGTGTATGGGGGCTGGTGGGAAGCTGTTGAGGTATTATTCCAAAAAGAATTGCAGGTCCGCATGGTCGCGGATCAACAGACCACACTGAGAGACTGTTGAGCAGCTCGGCACATACCTCTCCCACATGTGTCCAAAATTTGCCTGCTGCTCAATACTTGTCAACGCTGATGAACGGCTGGAACCAAGGTGACCAGCTATTTGAAGCCCAACCTCGCGAGATCTATACCCACAAATGATGAACCAACAGGTTGGAATTGACCCCAACAGAAGGCAACCTCACCTATTTTCCCACCTTTTGTTGCAAACCCTGAAACACCCTAACCTACACCCTGCTAGTCATGCCCCAATGGCACATGCACATGCATCCACGATGCCAATGTTCCACGTAAGTTCCGATCTCAGACACACCAGGAAGATTTGCTTGCAATAAATGTCCAATTGTATTGTGCCTTTTTTGTCCCAACACTTGCAGGCCTTCACTCAGGCCACCGTGACGTTTAGACTAAGAGGGGCCGGGCCGAAGCGTGGGTGTCCTTAGCCCCAACTCAAGGGGCCACGCGAGTGGTAATCCTTAATCCCAACTGTGCCACACCGAAGTGTACCTCTTTTTTTTTTAGAGGTAACCCACGTATGGAAAACAGTGTAACCCTTGTGCTTTTTTTTTTTGGTGTAAAACGCGGATTTCTTTGCTGTAACCCGTGTATTGGAAAAAACGCTTGTAATGTAACCCATGCAATTTTTTTTATCTGGTGCAACACGCTGCCAAACAAGCGGTTATGTGTTTTTTTTCCTTTCCGCGGGTTACAGCCCAAAAAGGGGTGACATTTTTTTCCACACGTGGATTACGGCAAAAAAAAAAAATACACGGGTCACAGCAGACACTTACCACAATACTGTGCCTTTGAGCCTGCAACGTGGCAAAAGCAGCACCCATGTAAATGGACATACAAAAAGTTTGCACGGTGTGCGCACAGTGCATGCAGCACCTTCATGAAAGAGGGCAACATTAGTTTCTTCCGGTGATCACCTAGGGTGATATTTGGCCTGTGGCCTTTCAGCCACATGTTTTGACCACTAGCGAAGCCCGTTGTTTGCAGAGGTTGCAGTGCCAGTTGCAGGGTTTCTTTGTGAGGCGAGCTTAGAAGAATAAACTGTACCACTCAGCTTGATGTCCCTCATTTTTGTCCAAAGGTTTGGGGTCAAGGACTCCCACGCTTTGGTGTGGCCCCTAGAGTTGGGGTTAAGGACTCCCACTCTTAGGATTGGCCCTTTGAGTTTTGGGCAAGGACTCCCACGCTGGGGCTTGGCCCCTCAAGTTGGGGTTAAGGACAGTTGGGGTTAAGGACTCCCACGGCCCCTGGGGTTGGGTTTAAGGTTCCCACGCTTCCAGGTGGCCTCTCGAGTTGGGGTTAGAGTGGGACTCCCACGCTTCGGCGACAAAGCTGTATTTTACCATGTACCAGCATGTCATAAGACAACACCAGGGTCAACTGGCCATCTACTGACTGCCAAGAGCTCGGCTCTGTGCCGGGCCCCATTGAGCTCAGGGCACACATGGTTATTCCCATAGGTGCGGGTTGTTTCTGTTTTCTGTACGAAAGGAAAATTGAGGACAGCCCTGGCGTTGGGTTTAAGGTTCCCACGCTTCAGTGTGACCTCTCGAGTTGGGGTTAAGGACTCCCAAGCTTCGGTGTGGCCCCTGGAGTCAAGGTTAAGGACTCCCACGCCCCGGCATGGCCACTTGAGTTAGGGTTAAGAACTCCAACGCCTCGGCGTGGGCCCTCGAGTTGGGGTTCAGGATTCCTACGTTTTGGAGTGGCCCTTGGAGTTGAGGTTATGGACTCCCACGCTTCAGCGTGGCCCCTCGAGTTGGGGTTAAGGACCCCCACGCTTCGGCATCGCCCGTGGAGTTCGGTTTAAGGACCCCACTCTTTGGCGTGGTCCGTGAAGTTGGGGTGAATAACTCCCACACTCGGAGGTTGATGTTGATTCCCTCCTTCAAACCACATTGCCCTGTGGTCCTCCAGAAGAGGGCCTTGGCAATGAAAAGTAGGCAATAAGACAGCTCAACAAGGCAAATAGTGAAAAGGTTGAAAAGGTAAAGGTGAAAGAAGAGGCCTCTTCCCCACCGAAGAAAGTTGCAAAAAGCGAACTCTTGGGCGAAGAATTTTACCCCCCCAAAAAAAAATCAGTGTCGTGAATGCCCACCCGAAGGACGCCTAGTGATTACACCAAACCTGTGGTTGTGGGAGGTTGATTGAACAATAGGGACAACACAGTGTGGCTGACCGATAACTTGTATCATTTCAAGGTGGATGAGCCCCTTGCATGTCATGGACCATTGCGGTCACCTTCATTATGCCGTTCCTCCGGAAGATGAGGGAATGGGAAAGTAAATAGAGGTGGTTTCGTGATGGCATTAGCACTGCCGCCACACCATGACTGTCAAGAGTGATGATTGCAAGGGTCTCTATTGGTTTGTTTGTGCCAGGGATTGCACTCAGCCTGTATGGGCATTCATATTTTAGAGTTGGGAGCCATTGGATGGGATTCTTTTCATCCAACTAGTGGGAAAGCGATTAAGGGCAAGACAGGTCATTGTGCATGCTAAGGCCTTGGGTTTCAAAAGGATAGTTGGACATGTGGCGACAGTCTTTCAATGCTACCCATAGGGAAGGCTTTGAGAACCTCCGTCTTACACCTTTCCCAGAAGGTTTCATCAAAACCCTTGGGCATCATCAACGCGAATTGTGTCGTCCGGTTCCCTGGCGGGATCCTGCAAAATGATTGGAGTCAAGAGGTCACTTGTTGGAAATTTGGAGAATGTCCTCCTGCAATTGGTACCAGCTCCAAAGATTCCCCTTCTATTTTACGGGTAAAGAACACCGTTGTCAAGCCTGGAGACTCATGCCACGCTCGAAGAGCCCCGCTCTACTTATCCACACAAATGGAGAATACCACTTCACCTTTTGGATAGACAGCGGACCGCCTGATGCGCCGCCTCCAAATAGATCCTTCGCTGCTGACCACTGCTCCCAAGGGAGCTCATCCGTGAAAGATTCGGTAGTGGGCAGTACGCTGCCCGGTACGTAGGAAAGTACGGATGGTCTACTGGTACATGTGTGATGCCTCTTGCATGGAAGCCCACTGATCCACATGCACTGTCCCTCCCCCTTGGTGCTGACACCCATTACTATTTCCCATCCCCCCCCCCCCCCCGCGCTAGCATCACTCGCACTCTGACTTCCCACCCATAGGGGTGGTGCTAAGTCCGCTGTTTCTTGATCCGTTGGACCTCCCCTGCACAGTGCAGACGTGTCCGTACATCCCATGACACCCGAGCCGGAATTGAGAAAATCTCACCCTCATTGACCATGCCTGGACTACTGTCGGCTACCACAAATCCGGTCACAAAGTGTTGGTCTGATTCCTTAGTCATGCGTCCACAGATCTCCGTAATGTTGGCCCGGTCATCTCTTTCCACTGACACTTTGCACGTTGTTTCTTTGTGTCACTCACATTTGTGCTGAGTTGGTCGTTGTCCGAGGAGGAGATCATATCCATCCACATACCCCCTTTTTCATCCAAGTCGTCCAAGCTGTCATTGTTGCTGGCAGTTTGCGTGTCCTCTGCAGATGCGCAGATGCTGCTCCTGATGCCTCTCCCGTTACTTCAGGGCAGAGTGATGTCTCCGCTCATGGGACTGTGTGATGTGACAGCCCACCTGCAACACACAACTCTTTCTCTTTTAAGTGCATGCCTATGCCCCGATTGACAACCCATGAGGAGGCCTGGCGATGGTGGGGAAAGGTCACCGGCTCAAGATGCGTTGGGTAGAGTCCAGACATCACTATCCATGGGCTGCAGTCCCAACTCGTGCCATATCCACTAGCTGCGTCAGAAGGCAATCCACCTCGTAGCCCTATTGTGGAATCCGTGTCAGAACCCTATTTGTAGTGCCGTTGGCCTGACAAGCGGGTCGGAGCACATCCCTTCCATTGCTAGCCCATTGGCCACCTCGTTCCCATGCACATTGACGTGTGCCGTGGCGTGCTCCCATTGCACTTGTCTAGGACAAGGGGCGGTGGCGGGGGGGGGGGGACCACCCACGTGCTCCTTGCAAGCAGGTTGCACGCATACCCTAGCATACCAATGCCAACATTGCGTTGCAACAGCTACCCAATAGCCACTCGATACCTGGCAAGAGATTGTGCAATACCTCTGTGTAGGCCAGCAAACTCCCCAACCTACAAGCTTGGCACGTCCTGTTATGGTGTCCCTTCCACAAGAATCACCAATGCCTGCCCTATTGCCGAGCCCTAACACCAAGCAGATTCGGGACGGCATGGATGATACCAATGGGCACATTCACGCCTTTGGGACATCCACTCCTTTGCCAGCGTCCACTACCAATACCTCGAACTTTATCAAGCTGTGGATGCCAGCTATGTGTTACACGACCGCTGGAAATGGTCATGGCGGCATCGCTCAGTCACCCAAGGGATGCTACGTGCACACAAAACCCTCACATAGCGGTTGCTGCAAGCACACCACGAATGGTGTGCCCTCACACACTCCTTCGCCACTCATTGCCACATTGTCTCCTTGCTATTGGATGCTACTTGCACACGCAATGATAACATCATGATCACGGTGGTGAGTGGGGCCCTACACAGTCTCACGCACCATATTTTCACGTCCTACTGCAAACCGACAGACACCTACATTACTTGGGCCCGTCAAGCATGTGCCGCAAACATAGACGGCGGGTCACGTCTCTCAGCAACTTGGCCTTGCACCACCTTGAGATTGAATTTTAGCGCTTTGAGACGTGGGCGGCAATGTCATGCTGCTACTTCCGCATCAGGGACTCATGGTGCTGGTGAGGCTGTGTGGTGCCACAGCTCACTAAATTTCTCCATTTCCTCCTCGGTTCTTGTGTGGTCAGTGTCTGCGCTTCGCTTGGTCGCTATCCATAAGAGAGCAAGTGTGCACCCTACCCCCTTCCATGTTACTCATGTTGTGCCAACGGAAGGAGCATACGTGAAACACATTGGGTGCACGCGATACAGTGCTCTCCGGGTTGGAAGCCAAGTCCGCCTCCCACAGAGGCAATGGGACCGGCCCCGCCTTTGGTCTTCGGCAAGTGATACATGCTAGTTGGTGGTTCCAGAACACAAGCAGGTAAAAAGATTTTTGGGGGCGGGTGGCTCGGAAAACGGTTACTGCAATTATGGCAATGTAGCATATTGGACGTGCACAGTCCACACACTCCACGGATCACGGGTTCGAACCCCGGTCGGCCTGCCATGGAGCCGTCGCTTCCGTCTTTTTGTTGTTAACGGTGGGGAATGTACCATAGAGTGCAAGGTTCATGGTTAACCAGTGCCTATGGGAGGGGGAAGCGCTTACCCAGACGGCCCATGGAACCCCATGACATAGGCATATGGTCATAGCCACACTCATAGTACATTGTTTCGCCTTGCTGCTCTGCATCGCAAACCAGACCAGTCCCGAATGTTGCCTTGAGGTCGCCGTACAACACGGCTATCGAATGGCATGTGTGAGCCCAGTATCCGTTGCTCGTGTCCTAGCTACGCCACACTCCCAAATTAATACGGTCCCCACGCCTACTGTAGCTTGGACAAGGGCGTAGCTTGCACGTGACACATACAACTACGGGCATGGTGAGTTGATGCAAGAAAGGGGGATATGGTGCACAAATATCCCCAAAAATCAGAGCTATGTAGGTTCAAGTGGGCAAACACTCACAACAAATGCGTCCATGGCTATATTTCTCCTCCTTCTTTTTCTTATCCTCCTTCTTTCCCGAAAAAAATTGTACATGTTGCATAGGGAAAAAAAGTGTACGCGGGTTACACAAAAAAAAACACTTTTTTTGATACTTTTTCCCATATGTGGGTTACAAAAAAAAATACACGGTTTACACTTTTTTCAATACGCAGGTTACAGCAAAAAAAAAGTACACGGGATACGCTTTTTTCCATACGCGTGTTATGTTTTCAACCCCCCGCTCCCTCTATGCCTTCACCTGTCTATCAGCTTGCCGTTAAAATGTGTAATGTGGTCACATGTTGACACCTCGCATGGCATTTGACTACTTTGGCAAAGAAGCACGGCCATGCGGCCTTCATTGTGCCCCCACGGGGCTCCAGCAAAAGACGATGGTGGTGTCAAGTGAGGGGTGTTCAAGAGTGCTGTAGTGCGGTACAGGGATGTGCAAGGCAGATAACCCCCCCCCCTTTGTCCTAGCTACGCCCTTGTCCAAGCTACAGTAGGCGATGGATCGAGGGGGGCGGGATGCCCCCCCCCTCCCTTCGCACCACCAATGTCCAGAGGACCAGTGCCAATGCACAGCCAGCAACCACCTGGTGTGGTACAGAACTGGTCTACGCTGCAGTGCAGCAAGCAAAACACTCGACAATGTGGTTATGACCATGCGCCTGTGACACGGGGGCGTATGCGAGCCCAGTTTCCGTTGCCTTCGCACCACCGAGTAGGATTCGAGCGACCCCTGCAAAAAGGACGGCCGCGGGAGTGGCACCAGCGCCACATGGAGCAAGGGCAAGAACTCCTCCTCAATCAAAAGGCCTACCGAAAACGCCCAGCGCCGAAAAGGCGCCACATGCCTCTCAGTGAACTAGGCCGGGCGCTGTACAAAGCGCACAAAGCTTTGACTATGCACACATTCCGCGTACGCTGCTAAACTAGCCTGCGCCAACCCCCCCCCCCCCTGGCTGGTAGCTGGAGTATGGGCATTGTCAGATGCCAGTTATTCAACCCCAACGCAACCTACAGCACATGCCGGTCTGGCATAATGCTTTGCTGCGGAATGCCCGGTCTTTTTCCTATTGGTCCCCCCCATTGATACGTAGGGGTGTAATGCGGTGGGGGGACTTGGTGGACAATGGGGCTATCCCGCTACTGTTGTGGGACATGCTGGCACCGACCTGGCGCCTAGTGTATTTGGAAAAAGTAGAGCAGGTAGTTTCATCGTATCAGGCGGCGCTCGATTACAAGGGGGCGGAATTAGGAGCATGGGCAGCTACGTGGTCTTCGCGGCGCATGCTGTTGTATATGCAGCATCGTCGGCGGCACCCAGCGCGAAAGACGCTGGAGGTGTGGAGCGCCTTTCAGAGGCTTTATCTGCCGAGATGGGATAAGAATTTTATTACGCGCTGCTTGTGGAAAAAGCTGCCAGTGGGAACGCGAATGGAGCGCCTGGGGGGAAAGCTCTGCCCTCTTGACTCCAGGGTGGAAACACATGAGCATGTGTTCAGGCATTGTTTCTTTCGCCCCTTTTTGTTTGACACAGTTCGACGGGCGTTTGGCCTGGTGCCAACCCCGTCCGGGGTGGTGGAGCCCAGCCGGCTGTTGCATGAGCACCCCCTGCTTTCCTTGACCACGACGCACGGGCTAATCCTCTAGGCGGGGGTGAAGGTGCAGTGGAACTGCGCTGTCGGGCTAAGTACCAGAAAAAGGCGCCGGTCTTGGATGAGTTCATAGCGGGGTGGGCTACACTGTTGCCGAGGTGGCGGGCAGAGAGAGACATGTTTTGTGCCAGAGTGGACTTGCATCGGTTCGTGGGCATTTTGGACAGTTGGTTCGACAGCCCCCTCATGCCCAAACTTTTCCAGACCCAACCTAAGCCGCCTACCAACGCCCGACCCCCGCAGCAACAGGACAAGCTGGCGCTGAAGGAGGCAAAATTGGGGGGGTACAGGGACGCAGAGGTAAAGAGGCTGGCGTTGTTGGAAGAGGAAGGCTGGACAGTGGCTTATACGGATGGGTCTTCCAAGATGGTAAGGGGGTGGAGGCAAGGGGGGTACGGAGTATGGCCCGCCGGGGCATCGGACCGTAATCATGCAGCACACATCCCGGAGTCGGAGCGCCAGAGCGTGAGTCGGGGGGGGCTGCGGGGGGTCCCGCATGCGATCCTCCAGTGTAGACCGGGTGAACGGTTCGTAGTGGTGTTGGACTCAGAGTACGTGTATAAAGGCATCATGGAGTGGTCGGCAAAGTGGAGGAGGCAGGGGTGACGCACGGCGAGCGGGGAAGTGGGTCACAGAGATTTGTGGGAGCAAATTTTATGGGAGCGAGAGAGGGCAGGGGAAGAGCTGCAGGTGCACTGGGTGCCATCACACTTAGGGGTGCACGGGAACCACCAAGCGGATGCGCTGGCCGAGGAGGGACGACAAATGCACCCACACAACCAGCGGGGGCTGCCTAAGAGGCCGCGAGTGGAGCCCGTGTGCGCAGCCCTAGGGTTGGAAGAAATGCCCAATGAGGTATCGTCGTCAGGGGAGTCCAGTGGAGAGGACAGTGATCTGGAGGGGGGGTGGGACTCAGAGATTGATGCTGTGTTGTTAGGGTCGGGGGACTCAGGCTCCACGACGGGGAGCACAGGGTCTTGCACGGATTCATGTCAGTCGGGGGTATCGGAGTGTAGTACGGAAGTAAGTGACAATCCATACTGGAAGCGACATCGGGGGTTGGGGGGGAGGTCTGATTCTGTCGCAACAGGGGAGGAGCATACCTGAAACACGTGTGACTCCCACGTCACACCGCATTTGGTGGTGAAGAGCCAGTGGTGAAGACTCAGTTGGCAATGAACAGCCGGAATGGGCAACCTGGAACGGACCGCGTCGACCGCACGGTGGCAAGCCGACCGTAAGGATTTTGCTCCTCAGACATGCACGCAAATGACTGGTGTCGCTGGCACCTACTCGGCTGGGACCTTGGCCACCGCCTACCCGGCCGCAGTTTATTTACCGGGGTACACTGGTGTGGGCGCTTTCTTTGCCCCCGGTGATGCTCGTTTTGCTAACCAGCAACAGGCAGCACAGGACAGCCAGACAGGAACATCATATATGGCCCCAACCCGGCCATCAACAGCGCAGGGCCAGACAGACAGGCAACGAACCGAGAAGGCAACAGGCCGTGAGAGCGTGCCCGCCCGCCGACCATGCATGTGGATGGCTGGCGCTACTGGCACCTACCCGGCTGCGCCCTTGGCCACCGCCTACCCTCCCGCTCTACACACTGGTGTGGGCGCGCTTGTCGCCCCCGGTGACGCCCAGTCTGCTGACCAGCGACAGGCAGCACACAACAACCAGACAGGAATGTCATATATGGCCTCAAACCGGCCATCAGGGACGCCGCACAGGTCCCGACTGACGGGCATCGGACTGGACAGGCATCTGCGACAGTGACCAGAATACACGCATTTCCTGGACCAGATCTGCTCGTGCTATTGCTATAGTATCGTGAGGAACCCCCCTACCCCCCGGGACAGCCCCCCCCCACCTCATGGGAAAGGGACTGCCCTATGACCCACCATCTAGGCAGACACTTCCCAACAATCGACGACACTACCCCGCCCTCACTAGGGTGTTGCGGGACCGCACGGCTGACGGTGATATCGAAAAGAACCCGGGGCCCGAAGATGCGCAGACCACAGAGAACGACATCCCCCCCCCCAGCACAGAGAGATGGTCACGCGGCTGGCTAGTGAGATCGAAACGGCCTCCAACCCCCACTACCCCGCTAAACTATACAAATATGCAGCACAGGCACTCACGGAGGCACTGCAAAGAAAGCGACGCGCATCCACCCCCCCCTTAGGACACAGCACGCCCGCACCACGTGCAGAATCGTCTTCCACACATGCCACATTGGAGGTGCCATCACCAGAGGCATCCCCGGTGCACGGGGCACATGACCCAGGCACACCGCGCCCCACCCCCTTGGACACATCCGAGTGGTCTGTGAAAACACAAAAACAACACTCACCGTTAGGATTAAACATGACCACAACCATCGATTTAGTGTGCCCCCGATGCAACATGGCCAACTTTGTGTACTTCCGCTGCACCACGTGCAAGTATTTTGCCATACACCAACCGGACACCCCAGACTTAGTACCACGGCGACTGTACAACGTAATGTCCCCAGACCCCCTATACCCACGACAAGGATCCTGGCAAGGGGCCATACCAGCCACCACCTCGCAAACCTACCACACGCCAGCACCACACACGACGGGCCCCCAACCGACCACGGTAGACACCCCGGACGGATGGATACGGGACGTCACAAGTGACGGAGATGCCGAACCTAACCCCGGTCCCAGCCCATCAGCACCCTCTGCGAAACGCACACGATACAACCAAGACACACCACATACGTACCAAACGCCCAGGATGCTACGCAAACGCACCACGGACAACACACCACCCGGACATAAACGGAGGCGCACAGACCACGTACACATGGCGAACCAGGAACATCAATCGCCAACACTAGTATATAACCACCACAAACGAAGGCGGACGGCGAACCTTCCCATCAACCAACATCCAAAAGGCACCAGAGCACGACCCACTGGGACGAACAGCACCCCCCCGGAAACCAAGGAAACCTGCGCCCGAAACGGACATATGAAGACACCACTGACCAAGTCATGGGTGACTCACCACACAGGAAGATCCGCCGAACACAACGCCTACGCAGGCGCCCCTACCCAAGACCAACGAGCTGGGTTCACGACCCGACTCAGGACGGAGACACGGAGCCCAACGCGGGACCAGCCACACCCGCAGTGGAACGTGCAGCCCAGACCACACCACCGGGGGACATGGGGACTGAGGTCCACAACGCTCTGCTGCCGCTCTTGCTGGCGGCACCACCACCCCGCCAGCCCGACGACGACGTACACAAACACGCGTGGAACACAGATGACGGTGGACGGGTCCCAGAGGACTGCCCCGTATGCTTGGACAGCCCCGCGGATACACACCTGAGCTGCGACCCCAGGCACAGGCTGTGCCAGGACTGCGCCAATGACCCACGACTGCTGAGATGCCCACTGTGCCGCAGCACGCTGCATCCAAAGATACCCCCCCCCAGCCCCGGATGACCCAACATATGCATATTTCCACATACAAATCTACAACAACGGACTCCTCACATACACGGATTACTGTGCAACTCTCAACCCGCCATCGCATTTGGCATACAACGTATGGAGGAGGCTTACCAGCACAACAGGCCAACTGTGGGAGGTACACCTCAAAACTAACCTCCCATACTACCACATCGCAAGACACAGACTGCATGTCCTCACGGACACGTGAGAGGGTTTCCAAATGGCCATATCCATACGGTACTGGCTCACACCACCTGACCAACACACAAAAGGGCTTAGTTACGCCCCCCCTCCACCCCAAGAGGATACACAGGCATACACATTCCACGAAGACAGCAACAACCCCCTGGACAAACTACCCATACACACACCAACGGAGTACCAGCTCATAGAAGAACTCGTAAAACTCAACACAGGCGCGTCACAACAACCAATGACAACAACAGAACAAGACACATTGAAAGCTTCAGTTGTGTACGACGCACAAACCAGGCTGAAAGCTTACTTAACAAAGCACTCCAACCGTGCAGTAACAACGGAGCACATAAGGAGGCAAACACAAGAAGGGGTATGGTATGACGGGAACACCTACCAACTCCCCCTGTTTGCGCCACACAAACTGCACGACGTCATGACGGTGAGGCATGAGGCAGACTCTGACGGTATACACACGGTATCCGAGATGGCCGAGGCACACCAATACACAGTCCATACGGAAGCCGGCCATCAAGGGAATCCAGACATCCGGAACAAGACTTACCTACTTCTGCCACAGGCGACCGGGACCCGCCGCAACCATGACCGACGAATGCAGCGCGCCGCCATACAAACGGAATGGGGCGGAAGCGAGGACGAACGGGTCGACCAAGTCCTACGGGCACTCGGCGATCTAGGGGCCAAGGAAATGATCCTAGCTTGTGAGGCAGATCGACAAGACACCACATCACTACAAACCTACCGCATGGACTGCCTCCACCGCGCCCCTCTGCGCAAACTGGCCTGCTACGTCAGGGGCGTATACCAGTTCGACAAATTCCCAGTACGCAAGTGGTCCCCAGAACACGAAACCTTGGTCGACCACCTACAACCCAAACCCATCATGGCCCTCCACCTGGACAACACCATAAAGATGGGACACGAGCCCACGCACAAAACATATGCACTCACGAAGGGCACACCCATACAAGTGGGACTGGAAGACCGCACAGACACACTACAACCAGAACCGGCCAAGACTACAATCGTAGTGGAGTGCCCACTAGAAACTGGCATTAGGACGCGAGACGCGTTTATGAAATGAATCAACGGCCACCAGTCTGACGTCGCATCCACCATAGCAAGCAAAGACCCACACAACACATTTCGGTGGAAGTGCGCATCCGAGCACACCGCAGGGCAAAGTGGGTCGCACGCTTGGAGACTACATCTGCCCATGCAATTGCTGCCTCGCCTGACACAAGCACTAAAGACCATAAAACAAGAGGAGGAAAACGCCGGCAACCCTGGACCCTACTGGCTCACCGAAACGGACTATGAGAGCCTATACATACTGAGACAACAATACACGGAACACAAAGAAGACAGAATAACGTCCGTACAGGAGATCCTGGACGACCTAGGAAGGAGCATCGCATGCTTCCTCAAGGGGTTCCGACCAGTGGACTCATACCGTCTACTGATACAATTCCACCCAGACGCAAACTGACGCTTGATTGCCCAGCTACTAAAGGGCATGAAAAGCTACCAACTGGTCCACGTGATGACCAACGTCATCCTCAACCGCAACAATTGGACACAGTCCACAAGCCGCTCCAGGGACATCAAGCGGCCACCAAAAACCGACCAGAAACGACACCACGACGGTGTTCGTAGGGTGGACACAGGGCGCAGGAGACGACACGGCGAAAGTCGTGGCATCCGTCTTTGGATGCTGGACCAGCTGGAAACCGGAACCCAACATGTGGAGCGATGCGGGCTGCACGTACGCCTCACTCCAATACCAACATGCCACGGCAGTGGTCCTCAGTGCCGGACAATACATCGGAGTGGCACCCGGTGAATACGTCCACATCACGCTAGGAGACGACAACACGGACGCACAGGTGACAGAGCGCATCGACCAGATGCTCTCACACAAAATGCCACAAGAAACGGGCGACGACGCGGCCTTCCGGAGACGAATGAAGGCGGGGAAACAGCTGGGCTCAGACATGATGACTTAACACGTCATCAAGGAAATCAACAAGGAAAAGCAGCTGCTCGCAGAGCCTGAACCCCTCAACGTGGCGGACTGGGACGAGGCCATCCTGAACGAACTCGGCCATACCACCAACGACGGCACCCCAACGGACACCCACCCACACTTGGCCACCATGGACACGGATGAAACCCCCGACCAGCAACCAGACAAACCGGCAAAACCCACCACAACACACGCACGACAGTCACACCCAGCGCAGAAATCCAAGGCCCACAACAAAACACCACAGAAAACGCCCACAAAAACAACGCCACCACCAAAAAAGAAGAAGGCAGCACCTGCATCACCACAAACCAAACAACAAGCAGACGGTGCGGCTGCTTTCACCGTTGACACCAAACACAAGGGGAAAGGGAAGGGGCCGCCAAAAAACCCGCAGGGCAAAGGGAAAATGTGAGGTGCCTGTTCCTCATGCCCTGCATCGCCATCATGGCCCTCCTCCTACTCCTGGCCCCCACGCATACTGAGGGGCCGGTATATCTGCTTCCCGTGAACCGGAGAATCCGCAGACAATACACCCCGCCGCTACGGCACCGACACGGTTACTCACGGGGCCCCAACCCCCACAGCTACCGTATATGGCGGCCAGGCCTACTCCTCCTCTATATTGCCTGTTTCTTCCACACCCCGACCGCCCCTATCACGGGAGCGCCAAGCCGCTACTACCACGCACCTGTGTCCATCACCACGGTAACCAGCCCGCATAACACGCGGTATAACACCAACTGGGTCCTCCAATGCGGAGATGTACACCCCAACCCCGGGCACCGTAGGATATACCAGCTCCGGCGCGGGTGCCGGGATGTGTGGGGACCCCCCATACCGTTGCTTGACATTGAGGAGTATGCACAACACTTGGTGGTAAACACCAATCGACGGTATGACAGCCTAGACGACGCAACCACCGCAAAGGACCACGACATGAAACTGGCCTCCTGGAACATACAAGGAGCACAAGGCTCCATCAGCCTCCACCTGATCAGCCAGTGCCGTATCGACCTTTGCGGCATCCAGGAATATAACCCGTGTTTTCCTAAACCAGAGGCAGCCACAACAGCACTCAATAACGACTACAAGTGCTACGCTGCGCCTGGGACCGAACCACGGGTAGCATTCATTGTCCGCAACCCTGTGGTCCCTCACATACTCGAAACGTTATACTCACCCAACGGTTTAGCTGGGGCCATCAGGATCCAGCTCCCAAACAGCCCCCGCCGCACAATTGCGTGTGTGTACTCCAAATTCAACCAATAGGACAAGCAGGAGGTAGACCTATTCCTGCAGTCCCCGGGACCTTACGACATCGTTATGGGGGACTCAATGATGACATTTGGTCACCCAACCCGACACGCCCGTGGCAGGAAGACCTGGCCAATGGAGTGTTCCTCGACCCATTGCACGCAAGTAGCCAGCCCCCGGATCCCCGGCAGTACTATACCCGCATCCCTAGGCATGGACGCCCGTGTCGCCTGGACGCCATCTTGATTAGGCAACAAATACCAAACATACCCTGGACCTACTATGACACCATACAAATGCCCATATCGGATCATGCTCTGGTCCTGCTTGGGGTCCGATGGAGGATAGGGGCCCCCGACCCACCTCGCAGATCACCACAGCCCACAGTCACGAAGTGGTATACCACACACTTCCAACGGTCTACTAAGACCATATCCACACTACCCGTAACAAACAACGACCCACCCCTACGCACGGCACGACGTATCCTATCGGCAATAGCTCACGCGGCGCGACCACGACAACCCACACGCGCCAAGACAGCGGCCACCGCAAACTGGTCGGATACCATGGACCCCAAAGCGTGGTTACGAGAGTACGGGGAGATACAAGAGCAACACATACGGAGACAAATCGGCAAACTGCGCCGAGCAGCTGTGCACAGATCAGGCTACTTCTATAAAATGGTCAAGAGATGGCGCACTGGACTCATAGCCCAAGACACACCGATAGGAGGGACACAGTACGTCCTCAACCACTTTGCGGGCGACCCAACATACGACGAAGACGCGTGCCGGCAACTTATACGGAAACATGTACGGCACTGCACGTGGAACACCACAACCCCCACATACGAGGAGTACTCGCGGTGCCTTCGGGCACCAAAGAATAAATCAGCCGGGCCTGACGGTGTTCCCCCCCTACTCGATGTGGCCAAAGCTTTTCCATCAGTCCCCCGACCCATGCTGACTGGGATCGTCAAGGAGGCAGGGGCGCCGGAAAACATCATACGGATGTTGGGGGAAATATACCATCATACACCGGCCGTACTAACCCTACACGGAAAGGACCTCCCCATACGACCCACCGGGGGTATGAAGGAGGGGTGCCCCCTCTCCCCAACACTGTTCTACTATACTACGACATGCTACTACGCGAAACCATAGAACGATGCCCGGGAGCCCGACTATACGTGTTCGTTGACGACATAGCTGTGCGTGCACCCACGAAGGAAGCATTGCTGCACACCTCGGATACACACCACGAAGTAGCCTACACAATGGGGTTGCGCTTCAATAAGGACAAAACCGAAGTGTGCCACTGGGCCAAGGACTACGACCTAGCACCCATCACGTGGCAGCACCAGCTCATCCCCGTGCGGCCACCCATAATGACATACCTGGGGCATGTGCTTGCCCCCCCCACACAAGAAGACACAACATGGGACATGGTCACTACACAACTACACCACGACGTAGCGGCGTACAGGACCCTGCCGCTCAACGCCTACGAAAAGGTGGCCATCATCAACGCCGTCCTCATCCCCCGGTGGACTTACAGGGGGCTTTTCCTCGGAAACAGGCTTGTTCTAGATTGCGGTGTCCTGGTGTCCATCGGATCGTCAGTCGTTTCGAGGAGGAGTTGAGGTACCCTATGTCGCGGTAGTCCTGGTCCTTGACCACTCCTTTGCGTTTTATAGGTGTGGCTTTCACCACACACTGGTTGTCTAGTATAATGTCGTCTCCAGGCTTGGCCAGCTCAGAGGCTAAGGCGCAAGCGATCGTCTCAGCCCGATATACCTGTTGTGGCCCGTGCACCCGGAAGGCCGCACGGTAAGTCCCGTTGTAGATGCCCCCTCCTGCTTGTCCGTGTCGTTCGACCCATCTATGTACCACCGGGTGGTGGTGGGTTCTCCTGTGTGGTGTACGGTGATCCCGTGGAGTTTTTGCTGGTGGGGGAGTGCCTGACATACCTCGTGGGTTTCCTCAGGGGTTGGCTCATCTAGAGGGTTCATCCAGCTGTAGTCTAAGCGGTTGGTAACCGGCCGCGTCTTCCCTGTATGTGTCTCTTGGTCCTCCTCTGAGCTCTCCGAGTCATAGAGTCCCGCGGACAAGGGTCGGTGTTGCCTGGGTTAGGATATACGCTGACCCACCGTGCCCCCTAGGGCTCGGACGGCGTCAATGTATTTATATTGGGTTGCGGTGAGGTGTTGTGTAGGGCCGGTGTGCTGCAGTTCCTGTTGGCCAATTGTGACCCACCGGGTGATGTAGGATCACCACAGCTGGCGTAGGCCAAGTCCCCCTTGGCTGAGGTTGGTAGTCAGCCGGTGTTTGTTCATTTGTTGTTCTATCCCGGGTGTATCCCTGATGAATTGCAGCAGTATGTCGTCCCAGTGCGCCATTCGTGTCCACGTATAAAGACTACCAGGACATACAGGGCCACAACCACTCCGACGTCCTTGCCAATATGGGCGACAACCTGCCCATGGACTCCCAACAACCACAACCCCATGATATTGTCATCACAGGACAGATCATGCCCACGCCTGCCAAGGCATGGATCATGCAAGTGCGTAGACAAAAACAAACACCAGAGGTACACTGGGTGAGCTAGCTCCCCATGAAGCATTACAGACGGAACGCGTGGACACCCTGGCTGTGGGGGCAGGTGCGATGGTGGGGAGTGGGTTCCCCCTGGGAACGAACACCCCGCCTCTGCTCCCAGTGTGGCCACCAACACGGAGCATCAGTGCAGTCGAGACTGGCTTACTGTCCCGCGTGGAGCGACTTCTGGGAACTGTGGCGCAAGAGCTGGACTGATTGGGCCCCATACACGCACCAATGGCAGCAAGCGGCCAACAACCAAGAACTATGGCTCTGTGCCAGACTGCTGGTACCACTATCCCTCATCGACGCTATACCCACTGCAGAACGACATAAATTGCGGACAGAGGTGGGCCTGTTCCAGTTTCGCATGATACAGTCCGTCCAAACACTAAGACGAAAGTACGCCGACCCTACACCACAACAACCACTGTCGCCCCTGTGGCTCACCAAATACGTCGCTCAGGCACTTCCGCCGCGAGAAACGCCTCAAAACCTACGGAACCACGTCGGGGCGCCCATGTGGTGCGGCGCGAAACGCAAGCGTAAGGCCGAGGTCGCAACGGCTGACCCTATCGACCCCGACCAATGGTTACATGATGCGCGCAACGCAGGCGACAGTGAGGCAGTGGCATGGTTCGTCGCACGAGCAACTAACACAGGACAAGACGACCACATTAAGAAACGTCAGCGTCTCAACGTTGACGCACAGCAATGGGAACAGTACAAGATGACCACAGACAGGTTGGCTCACGAACACGCACAGCAAACACGTGACATATACCACAAAGCACACGTAGCGGCGGTGGCGAGACAACACCTGCACACCCTACACATGTGCTACACCAACACACTGACGGCGAAATCAGACTACCACAGGCTCGTCACAAAACTAGTCAACGAACAGAGATAAGCGCAACGACTGCAGGACACACACGCACACCTGTGCCAAATACGTAGGCAATGGTATGAACAAGCAAAGTATGACACAAGGATATGGTATGCTGACGCAAAACTGCTGCTGATGACCAACGACCGATACCGGAGGCTGAGTGCTGGCACCGACAAGCTACTTGACCTGCACCAACGACAAGCGACCTACATGTGGCGGCAGCAGACACACCTGACAACCATGGCACAGTGCTACCAAGACGCCTGCAAACACAAGACAACACAATACTGGCAAACAACCCACCCAGCCCGACAAACAATATACCTAATACGGAAGCGGCCGCGGGAACATTGGGACCCCACCTTGTGGGAAATCCCATTGCAACCGCTACCAAAACGCCACAAAACGCACTGGGACCCAAATGAGTGGGAAGTACCAATGACACGACCACACCAACCTCAATGGGAAACCATGGGGGGACAGTCACGAGCTGCAGCCCGTATGCACACCCTGGCTTTGCCGAAATCTGTATCTTACATCGAACTTGGTCCACAGTGGCCCCTGGCACTTATGAATTGGCCTTTTTGATAAAAAAAAAATTGGTGGTGAAGAGCCAATATACAACACATCGGATGGTAGCATATCGGAAACACGCTTGTCTCCCACGTCATAGTTCGTGGGTTCGAATCCCGGTGGGCAGGCCGCTGGGGGTTCTTTTTACTTGCTGCTCCAGTCATCTCAACCCAGTTCCTGATGAGGGTTAGGGAGGGAAGCCTGACCTACCCTGACGAACTGTGGCGGCGCCTCCGGCGCCGTATCTGTGGATGAACTGTGACGGCGGCTTTGCCGCCATGCCTGGGATTGCACCGAATGAGAGGGCGTAGGTCTGTCAGTGGGGACCTATCGCTGAACTTTCCACTGTTTATGGCCAAGCTACAGTAGGCGTAGGGACTGTATTAATTTGGGACTTAATTCAATACCAAATGTAGTGCAGCCACATAAGACATGGGTTTGGTGACAAATTCGCCATTGCTATTGGAGGAGGTGAAGCATATAGCCCTATGGACGTTTTGGGCACCTCCGGCATGGGTAAAGCAATGGAACCATGGCATGAAAGGTGACTTGCAGGGGAATTTACACTCATTGCCCGAAGACAGAAATATATAACCAATGTCTGAAAAACACCAACACCACAAGTAGTAGCGGAATACCCTCTTGTAGATAAGTTGGTATTTGGCTTGGTAGACTAAGGCTTGGCACCAGCGCTCGAGTTCCGTGCACAAGCATTGTAAATATCCGTTTTGAGATGCAACGTCAACTCATCAATGAAGAGTTGGTCACGCTTCAACTGACCAGCTCTTCTGTGTGTCTATTTTTTTTTGGTGCCTTTTCTTTGCAAATGAAAGTCCCCAGCAGGGGATTGTGCACTACTTTGGCATCGGACACCACAAGTGAGGAGCCGGCTACCCCTACCGCAGCCGCCGACCAACCACCAACGTGCCGAATTCAACCTGTGATTGAACGAAGTCGAGTGGTCCGTTTATCCCCACCAGCGAGCCGCACTACAACCAGCAAGAATCTCGAAGGGCAGTACCACTAATTGACCCGGAGATCATTTACTGGTTTCAACCACTCCATACCATTGTTGAGCACTTGGCTCCCCGCCTATCGCAGACCTTCTCACACCAGCTGAAGCTCCCCTTGTACCCGTACTTGATACCTCCAGACTTTTTATTCCTCATCGCATTTTGTGGGGCAGACCCACATGGACAACTTCGCTACTACTAGAGCAGCCCTGCTCCTTCACCCTAGAGCTCTCTTGAGCCTGCGATTCTGTGATCCCTGATCGTGCCTAGACGCCAACTAGGAGGTTAGGCTGAATGAATGCCAAAGACTTTCTCAAGAGGTATGGGACCCCAGAGAAGGAGATCCTCACGTCGACGGACAGTGCACAGCTGGTCATACTGGTGGGGCTGCACGAACACGACTACGTCGTCCAAAATGAACGCTATTTGAACCAAGGCTTGGATCTGCAAGTGGGTTTCTCAATGAGATTTGACGGCTTGAAAGAACCGAACTCATCGCAAAAAGCCAAAACTTTGTTCAGAGGAGATGAACCGGAGTTCATGTGCGTTTCCATTAAAAGAAATTTCCGCGACAATATGAAGATGATCCGACTGCTTCTCTCTTTCCTGCCGGCTTGGCGATCGCTGGATATTGTGCCATTGGAAGCCGTGGATGCACCACTCGGAGAAGGGGCACGAGCCCTTATTAAAGATCTGGGTATGAACCCCTTAAAAGTCTTCAAGTCAGAGCGCTCCGTCTGCAGTATGGGACTGGGTACAGAGTTCTTTCCATGGATTTTTCGAGTTACAGCGACCAGTAACCAGTCCCACAAATTCCCCACAATGAAGATTCTGAAACTGCCGGAGAAAGGGAGATCACCAGAGGAGCTCATATTTGAAGAACCCGAGATGCCTGCCAACACATTTGCAGTTCAGAGCCATGTCTCCTGGAGTGCG
This sequence comes from Eutreptiella sp. 'Long Island Sound 2002', assembly GCA_964036045.1. Taxonomy (NCBI): domain Eukaryota; phylum Euglenozoa; class Euglenophyceae; order Eutreptiales; family Eutreptiaceae; genus Eutreptiella; species Eutreptiella sp. 'Long Island Sound 2002'. The sequence continues at coordinate 7,653,939 of OZ038397.1, forward strand.
GACTTGTACACTTTCCTGAACTCGTCAAAGGAGCTACTGGATGAAGTCCCGGGGTCTGATCCTAAATCGACTAAATATGTGTTTGCACAACTTGATAAGGATGGTGTTTTCAACCTGGTTGATACTTTCGGAGGCAAGCCCAGGTTTGCCTTAATGACTGTTGGCTGGAATGAGGGGACAGGGGTCGACAGAAAGCCCACCATATATGAACTTTTCACTCAAAAGGAGCACAGGGCACGATTCGCGCCGCAGATGTTTGGCTTTGTCTTATCAACCTTGTGGCAACAGGGCGAGGTATTTACTAACTCCCTGGCTGCAATTCAACATATTTCCTACGATAAAGTCCGAGTGGGACTTACACCGGACACCCGAAAAATGTTGCTTGCCAAAATTGATGAGATGAGTATGCTGGGGTACATCTTGAAAGATGAAGAAACACTGGACTATGTTACAGCATTTGACCGTGATGAGACAGACGTCTCCAGCATCATGTCTGAGTGGGGCTCAGTGGATGTGTGCTACCTGATTGGCCCCCCCCCCCCGTACTGGAAGGAGTCGGCGATTCGCCAGGTCCTGAATGCCTCTGGCCAGAAGGAATTTCTGCTTACCAAAATGCGCTGGTCTGTTGCTGAGATGCGGTTTGCGACATGGAAAATTCAAGCCCTCGACGTAAAGCCCTTGATGGGGAAGGTCTTCCGAACACAGTCCAAAGAACGGCAAATGATGATAATCAGCAAGGAAGACTACAAACAGCACCGACGGCCAACAACGAGGTCCAACCTCCTTTCCACCAACACCAGGAAAGCATCACAGCCAGAGGACACGACGCTGGCGTTTGAATTCAAACGGAAAAGGGACCCCCCTCCTTCCTAATGTCGGCCTCAACTTCTAGCCTGCCCCCACGCGGGGCCACTGACTCGCCCTCTCCTAATTCATCCCCTCCGGGGCAAAAACCTGACAAGGGAACACCACATACTGCCCCGCTGCAATCTGCTATACCTTTAGACTCCCTGCCCCCACTACAGGCACCACAAACAGCCTGCATGCTGCGTGCAACCCTGAATGTTGCTACTTTCAATTGTAATGGCATTCTGGCCAAGTCCCCCTCCTGCCTGGACACTGAGCCGAGACTTCACCTTGTGACAAGGTTTATGCGCACGACAGCGCTGTCTGTGGTAGGCCTGCAAGAGCCACACTTAAAGGACGACATCGCGCGCGTGCGGGTGGAACAGGAGCTTGAGCGTCACGACTTGTCTTTTATCTCTGCTCTATCCCCACAAGGGAGAGGTGGTGTTGCCCTTATTTCCCCCAAAACTTGGACCTTTGTCCGGGGATGGTCCCTTTCCCCTCGTGTTATGCACGTAACCCTAAGAGATGACCAAGGGTTTGATCAGAGCTTTATGGTGGCCCATTTCCACCACGACCCTACATTGAGGAAAAAGCAATGGTAGGACCTTGCCATGCTACCCAAAGCACTGCTTATGGCCAATGCTATCTAGCTCTGCGATCACAACTCGGTCACCTTACCAGGGAGGGATGTGGAAAATCCCAAAATCACGGCGGAGGCTACTGATGTTCTTGAAGCCCGTGATGCAGAAATTTCCTTCCTTATGACCCAGGGTGTGGTGGACTCATATTTGTGTATGCATTTTGGCTGTACGGTTGATTTTGACCTCCACGGATGGACCTGGGGTTTCCCAGCAGCCCACACTACGCCCACAGGGCAAAGGGACACACCCGTGACTAAGTCTAAACGGAAAAAGGCAGATTCTCCTATGCAACCGCAGGCTGTGCATTCCCCCCCCTGTGACAGGCGCCGCAGAATTGACAGGATTCATATCCCGTAGTCCCTGGAGTGCTGCCTTTCGCAGTGGTACCCCACTTTCCTGGCCCCCACAGATCACAAGATGGTGGTGTTGTCCCTAGTCCCACCAAGTGTAGGCCCGGCGAATAGATGTCAACGTTGCCCTGTTTCCTTTTTGAGTGATGAAGATATTGTTTCCATGTTAAATGACCAGTTGTCAGAGGTACAGGGAGAAGGTGAGGGGTGGTGGCAGTCGGCACTGACGACCATCAAACGATCAGCTTTTCGATTTGAATTTGAGAATAAAACTACATGCTTCACAGAAGTGCAAGTATTGTTGATGGAGTCCACGTGCAATAAGCTAACCTCATAGGCATGACACTATCCCTGGTCCAATGGTTACAAACACATTCGGGATCCGGCCGCTGGCTACTCTGTACTTACTTTCCTTGCCCAGCAGCAGCAAAAGGATAGGTCGGCGAGGCAGGTTATGGAAAAGCTGCGCTCGGTCATCCACGACCCCATGACCCGCCCTCTGAAACGGAAAACGCATGAGGTATGGAGGCTTGTCAAACAGTTGCAAAACAAGCGCAAACTCCAGCAACTTAGAAATAAATTTGGTGTGGTGATCACAGATCCGGATGCCATTGGCACGGAAATTGCAAATTTTTGGCAGCAGACTATGTCAGTCACACGCCCCCCTATGGACCATTGCTCTAGCTATCTGCACAAGTTTTTTCAAGGAAAAGATATTGCTAAAGCTCTCATCAAACCTTTGTCAAAGGACTTGGTACATGCAGCCCTGTCTAACCTGAATGCCACGTCGTCCCCGGGGTTCGACGGCATTCCCTGTGCGGTGTACACGGCTTTCGCTGGTGAGTTTGTGACAGTAATGTTTGATATTATTTCCCGTTGTTACGCCAATGAAACCATTTCTGACTCGTGGTCCCTGGCCCTTCTCAATGTGATCCTGCAGGCTAGAGGAACGGTGACGGTGCGGGAACTGAGGCCCTTGGTTCTCCAAAACACCTGTCATAAATGGTTCGCAGTGTGCGTTTCATTACGACTTGAGGATTTCATTGCAGCTTTGACCTTATGTGCCCGGTTGATTTTAGCAAAGCCTACGACTCTGTCTCCAATGAATACGCTGCATCCTTTTCACTCTCATGGGGCTCCCACAGTACCCACAGTATCAAGGTATTGGTCCTCTTGTTTCGCGCCCCCATGGCGCTGATTGTACATGATTCGGTTAGACTGGACCAGCGAATTCATCCGACCTCGGGAATCAGGCAGGGCTGCCCCCTGTCCCCCACTCTGTTTGCTCTCCTAATTTCCCCCATTGTTGTATATTTGTTAGACGTGAATTCTTGCATTAAGATTTTGCTGTATGCAGATGATCTGCTCATCATTATTACGGCCCCCCCGATGATGGCGGCCACGCTGCTGCTTCAGTGCCTTGATCTGCTTGAGCGTTTTTCTATTTTTTCAGGCCTCTGCATCAATTCAGACAAATCAGGGATTCTGCTGGCCGGCATTCGGGACGATGCAGCTACATCTCTTTTTAGTTGCACTGGCATCAACGTCTGCTCCTCTTACAAATACCTGGGGGTGAAGTTAGGTTACGTGTCCCCTGAGGAGGCTTTTGCCCCAGCTATGCAGAAGGCAATGCAGAGCCCTGTCCATGCAACACTGGAAGCTAACCCTTCGCGAACGGGTTTTCCTTTTAAAGCTCTGGATTCTCCCTGCGCTGGTGTACCCCTCGAGAGTGATTTACCCGGTCAAACAAGTCGTTGACTCCTTAAAAGTCATCTACCACATCGCGTTGGGCCTCAGCACTTGGGGCCTCACACATGAAGCCCTTGCCCTCCCAGAGCAGGAAGGGGGGATGGGACTAGCTATGCCACGTGATTTTCTACTCTGGCACCACTCAGCGTTGTTTGTTCAGGGGACCGTGCAGCCTCACACAGTTCCACCGAGGATTCGCGAAGACTTTGACCGCTGGTCTATGCCACGCGGCATTGCGGTCTCCCCATCGACGCTCCCCTTTTTCCAAATGGACGTCAACATCCCCTGGGAGGCTCTGCCTTACATGGCTTTTAGTGCAAAAGCCTTTTCCGTGTTACGCCAACAGTTGAATATTTCCATTCCTAGCGAATTACCCTACGATATGCCTCTCTGGCATAACCCGATTTTTCACAATAAACACTTCCACTCCTATTCCTGCCCTTCTTTGATACGCTGCGGTGTACTCACGGTGGGTCAGCTGCTTGAGGATGACTCCAATTTGAGTTTTATCGCCCCCACCCGGCGGGCAGTTTACCGTGATGCCGTAGGTCAATTGGCCACCGGGATGTATGAATTTGATGCCCAAGCAACACACCCCGCTGTTTGTTTTTTCTACACTGCTTGCAGAGTGGCATGCCGGCAAGGCCCTAGCGGCCCTCACGTATCCAAAGGAGATAAAATGACGGCAGGATGCATCGGTGTGGGAAGCCCTTGTAAAATCCCCACTACCGGATCAAGACAAAGACTTCGTGAGGGTTGCCCTCTGGCGTAAGCTCGCAGTAGGGATGCGTCAGCACAAGTGGAAGCCCGCTGACACACTCTGCCCTCTAGATAACAAACAGGAGACTGTAGATCATGCTTGCTTTAACTGCTTTGTCGTGCTCTGAGCTTTCACGATTATTGACCGTTGCTTCCACCATTATGAAACAAGTGCAGGCCCCTGCTCCTCGGTCCGAGACCTCCTAATGAAAGCCCCGGACACGGCACTGGGTATCCCCCCGGGTTTGCTGGCTTGGTCGGCCATCAAAGTGAACTGGGACCTTCGATGTGCTCTACGCAAGACGCATTTTCATGTTTCCACGTCGGCTTTCCTTACCCGATGGGTGCAGCGACTGTCTGTTTGGCAACAGATTCAGGTCTGGGTGTTATCCCCTAAAACGTTATCTGCATTCATTGATGTTGTGCTTTCCTCAGCTTCAGACACACTAGTAGCTTATCCTTCTCTCAGTGCAATACCACCCACGCCGCCACCCTCAAGAGCGCAACTGCGGGCGGCATGGGCGCTTAGAACGTAAGTTGAGGTCTCTGGATAAACTAAACAAACACTTGGAGAACTGGAAAGTGAAGGTTTTTTGCTCATCTTTACGGATGGCTCCTCGGAGCATTTTCCTACCGTTGGCTGGGTGGGAGGTTACGGGGTCTATTCGGCGGCAGGGGTTGAGGTGGCTAATTTCGTTCCCCTACATATGAAGCAGACGATTAATTCGGCGGAGCTATTGGCTGCACTAGTGGCCCTGCAACGCCATGCGGACCATCCCAAAATAGTGCTTTGTGCTGACTCTGAGTGTGTGCTACTTGGAGTGAAGGGAGCAGCGCGAAGATGGAAAATCAACGGCTGGAGGGGTTCCTCCGGCCCTGTTTCTAATGTCCCCCTTTGGGAGGAGGTCCTTCAGTTCTTGGATGACACCTTCCAGGAAGTGAAATGGGTCAAGGTGCCCTCTCATGTAAATGTCATGGGTAATGAACAGGCCAACACCCTCGCCAACCAGGGTCCAATTATCAACCCCCTGTATCCAGTTAAAGGCACGCCACATGGCGGCCGTCAACACCACACATGTACCCCCCACAGAACGGCCAAGAAGCCCAAACTACCAGCTCGGGAGTTATCTCCAATCAGGCCTCTTGCCCTGGACTTTGATGGTGTCGTGGACCCCAGCGGTCACAGCGACACGCTGACTCCGGTGCTACCCCCATCCCCCTCACCGTGCATCAGTGATCTAGGCTTACAGTGCATGCTTGATGAGGTGGACAGTCTCTCTCCAGCACACTCCGTTTTAACTTTCCTGCAGACCCCATCCCCCGCATGGTCTGACTCTTACTTCTCCTCCCCTGAGGTTCGCCAGCCCTCCACCTCCTGCAGTAGGGGGACTCCCCCAGGGAGACAGCCCCACCCCTCAGCATGAAACCTCTTCGACCATAGAGACGCCGCCCGCAGCCCCTCGACCTTGTGCAGCGAATAATGCTTATTGCCTCTTTCTGTTTTTCCTACTGATTCCACGGCGCGTGGTACCATTGTCTCTACGGCGGACATCGAACCTACGCCCTCCGGGACGAAGCCCCCATGCACTTCCATTATGCTACGCTACCGATGTGGTATAAAACCCGAAACCAAGACCACCAGCTGACTATGAAGCAAAACACTACCGGTGTCATGTGGATGCCCTCTTCCGGTATACCAAGAACAACGGTTGTTCATGGGGCGGCCGGCGCTGTCGCCTCCACGGTTTGCGACGGGCCGCGAGGACGGAGCGCACTGCGGGGCCGCGCCCCCGTGCACTTTCAGGCATGCTCGTATCGCCATGCATATATGACTCAAAACATGGCCTAGATCATTAGCTTGCGAAAAATGTAGACTCGTGAAATGGATCGTTCGGTGGATCCATATCCTCACCGGGGTTCGAACCACCCCCCGTGGGATTGGGGACGAGTGCACTACCAACTACACCAAGCGTTCTATGTACCCATGTGACAGGGAGGAGCCGCGCCGACGGCCCCACTCTTCCTTTCTTGGTCGTGACCAACCCACTTTCTGAGTGTCTATTTTTTTTCGATAGACACTAAAATAGACACTTTCTGAGTGTCTATTTTTTTTTCGATGCCTTTCTTTGCCATGCCTGCCCGGCCTAATGGCCCTGCATTGTTGATGTCGCAAACACCACACGAGGGTTACCCCCCCAGAGGTCACGGCGATCGACTTTTCTTCGACAACAGCCTACTCGTCGCTTTCCGCCCCGTGTTCACAATAACGGATTTCCTACTCTCATCATCAACTGCGATCAAATTTCAACTCAAACACTCCCTGTACCAACTTTTCTTGCCCCTGGATCATTACATTTTCTGGAGACTGGCTGTTACGGCCTCCCCAGACGAACTGTACGACATGATGGCAGATGCAAGCGACGTCCAACATGAACGCCCATCTCAGGACGAACAAGCAAACCACTTGGAAATGTCCACGGACGGCGCCTGCAGCGAAAGCCTACTCACGTTCCACCGGAACTGTGAGAATAGATCTATTGATTTCTGCATGGGAAAGCACGAAGAAATGAAAAGAGACTTCCAACCCATATGGATCATTATGGCATTCGCCGGGGTACAGAAAATCGGGTTCCACCACTACCACATGGGTATAGTGCTGCTCCCGAAAGAGTACAAAGGCTACATGTTCCAAGAAGCCCTAGCACAGTGCGCCTTTCGACACTTCCACCCAATCCTGGAGGCACAAAACCATTCCTTTCGCGACGACGAGTCACTGCCCCCACTGGAAGGCACAGAGGAAATGGATTTCGAATACTGAAAGGCTCATGCCTGGTACCGATGGCGGGTCACGACCATCAACTCTTCAAAGGGCTCACCACAGGAAGCCCAGACACCTCCCTTCCTCCTCCTCACACCCCTCAAAAGAGCTGCCTCAGCAGCCACCAAGCAACAGCAAGGGACGGCCCGCATCGACACCACCGCCCCTCGCGACACGCTTCTGCCCACCCCAGACGGGAGAACCGAATGCAGCGGCCCTCCCGAAACTACGAAGTCCAATTCGGCTCCTGTGCCAGTGGTTGCGCCGCGGCACGGAGACATTGGCACCGCCTTCCCTCACCTCGCTGCATCAGCTATTTGCTTTCTATTGCCAATCGATGTCCCACAGCCGAATGAGTGCACGGGACTTCATCCGCGCTAATGCCACACCCAATGACGAAGCACTTATGACATATGAATCAGAGCAAATATGCGCCTACGCCGACCTGGAAAATGCAGACTTCATTCTACAGTCTAAAAGATACATCCACAGTGGTTTGGACCCGAGCACGCCCTCCATGCTGCTGAACTCCGCTCAAAAGCTGGACTCCGTGGAAAATGTTACAGGGGTATTCAAAGGAGAAAAGCCATACATTGTCATTGCAACAGAGCTCATCAACTTGGACGACGCCATCGCACCAGGTGAGCACCTAATTCGCATGCTGCCCACCCTTGGAACGCTAGCGTACGTGGTGTTCGATCTCGAACCAAAGCAACTAGTATATGACGGTTTGAAGCTAGCAGAGAAGCTGCCCTGGAATCTGGACAGGATACTTCTCACCGACAGAAAAATCAGTTCCGTTGCCACGGGATTAAACAAGCAATGGTTCGCATGGGTCCTATTCTCCACACACATCAGCAGGCACTCCAACCGTCAACCCCGCTTCAAGTCACTGGGACTACAAACGCCAGGCAGAAGCCCGAACGACCAGCTCTTCCAAGAACCAGAAATGCCGGAGGATCTCTATGCAATTCACGCACATAAGTCGTGGATCGAGTCGGCGTATGATCTGCTCAAACTCAACAAGCACACCGCCTGTGAAAGTTCTGGGAAAGATGGAAAAGACACACGCCTCTTCTTCGCTAACGTGGACTCTATGATACTGAATGAGGTAGTGGACAAGTTCGGATCGCAGCCACACTTTGCAATAATGTCTATTCCATGGCTGGAGGCAGATGATTTGGGGAAAATGCACCAGGTATTGGAAATCTTTACCACCAAGGACAAACGTAAACAACTGGGTCCACATCTGTTTGCCACTATAATTGCCCCCTTCTGGGAAGATGGTTCCTGCCTCAAACCAGACTCCGGTATCATGCTGCAGTACCTCAACGCCTCAAAGTTGCGCATGGGTGTTACCACCGACATGAAGAAAAAAGTGTGTGCGCAACTAAAAACATTTGAGAAGGCGGGTATCACTCTGAAGGAAGAAGTGACCGGAGATCTGCTGAATGGGTATGACTCTGACGGAACAAGCTCCACAGTCACTGCCTCATGGTCGGCAATAACCACGGTGTATCTGATCGGGGTACCCGCCTATTGGAGAGAGATCCAGGTCAAGGAAGTGCTAGGCGGCAAGCACAAGCAAGAAATGGTGCTACACAGGTCTGCATTCAACGCCGGTGAGATGCACCTAGCCACCTGGAGAATTCAAACACCAACGGCAGACGATCTTATCGGAACCGTGTTCAAAACCAAGGATGGCCGCAGGCACCTGACGGTTATCAGCAACGAAGATTTCCAGTCCAAAAAACGCATGGCCCGAGGGAAGTCGGCAGCGGCGGCTAGAGCACCACAGCAGCAACCCAACACACCCGCTGTGAGTATCTCCTTTGCTAAGCGGAAAAGGGATGAGCCAGGAAAATGAATCCGACCCAACAAACTGCTCCCTTGAATAAGATAAGATTGCTCCCACCTGCGTCCAAAACACGCCTGGCGGTGTTCAATGCCAATGGAATCTGCGCAGAAGTAACCTCTTCTGGTCAACGGAAACGACGCGTGGACTTCATCACAAAATTCTTAGTACAAAAAGAGGTCTCCGTCATGGGGATACTGGAGCACCACCTCAGTGCGCCCGAGGATCTGATCCGTTTGCAGGAACACTTCAAAGCTTTCAACTTCCATTTTTATGCCCAACTCTCCCCACAGGGCAGAGGTGGTGCAAGCATTGCCTTCAGGCAGGACTGGTCCATGCCATCACTCCCAGAGCCCATCCCCATCCCTACACACCCTGAGCTGCAGTCTAGAATGATGTTGGTCAAGTTACTTTCCCCCTTCGGGGCCTGTTACCCAATATTGGTGGCCCACTTCCACCATGAGGCCAAACTGAGGCAGGCGCAATGGACGGCCCTACATCAATTTTTTGTCCACAGACAGGACAGGATTATACTATTGGCAGACCATAACTCATTCATCCTGCCCCACAGAGATGTTGCCTGCCCCCCACAATCCATTGCTTCTGAGGTGACTGCAGCTAGAACAGTCGAGACCCAATTCCTAGCCACCAATGATCTGATGGACGCCTATCCATTTGGGCATGAAGCCAAATCGGCGTCGGCACATTTGGAAGGATGGACTTGGGGCTTTCCTGCGGCAACACCAAACAAACCACCGGCCGGGAAAAAACGCAAACACAGTCACACGACACAAGACGCACCACAAGTAAAACCACCCCCAAAACACCACAGGACCACGGCGACGCCACCTGCCAACCACACACACGGCAAAACAGTAAAGGACCGCAGAAGGCGCATTGACAGAATCCACTTCCCGACTGAACTCTCTGAGTATGTTACAGGATGCTATCCACTATTCCTAGGCGCCTCCGACCACAAGTGTGTCTTAATGACAATGGACCCACCGCCGCAATCGAACACTGCAAAGCGCACTCGCTGCCCGACAAATTTTTTGCATAATCAAGAACTGGTCGACACACTGAAAGCAGAGGTGATGGGGTTATGCTCAGAGGGCTTTTGTTGGTGGAAGGACGCACAGCAAATCATTATGCGCACTGCCATCGACTACGAGAAGCACCACAACCCCTCGGGTTACACCAACATACAGGCACTCGTCATGGAGTGCTCCACTACATATATCTCGCCACTGGCATGGGATCATTTGAATGACCTGGGCTGCCACCCACCAGACCCCTCCTCTGCCTACTCTATGTTGGTGATGTTACAGGCTCAGTCAGAGGGTGAACAGGCCAGGGAACAGGTACAGCGACAACTGAAAGAAAGTCTCGACACAGCCAACACGGCAAAGGACAAGTCAAGAGAGCTTTGGAGACTCCTCCAACAACTCAAAATAAAACGAAAGCTCTCATGCTTGCGGACAACCACCGGCCAGTCCCTACACTCAGCTGACGCAATCGCCCACGACATCACCAGCAAGCTGAAGTCTACCATGCAGGCCACTGGTGCCTCTGAGGATGCATGCCGGCAATATCTGCACCCCTTCTTTCATGGCAAAAACACACAGTCACTATTCCGCATGCTCACGAAACCGATAGATCTAGATTTGATACAGGCAGCCCTATTGTCTTTGCATCCCACGTCTTCCCCAGGAGAAGACGGTTTTACGGCACAAGTGTACCGTTCCTTTCTGCATGAATTTGCGCCTGTCATGTTGCGTATTGTCACACAGTTCTTGGCTGATGGCACACTGCCGCAGCAGTGGACCACAGCGCTACTCAATCCCATCCCCAAGGGCTCAGGTGTGCCCACAGCAGGTGATTTACGACCGCTGGTGCTCCAGAATGTGGCACTAAAATGGTTGGCAGCATCTATTTCTCTGCATCTCAAAGACCTCATCATCTATTTAACTCCACTTGAGCAAAAGGGCTTCATCCGCGGTAGATACATGTTTGATCATTTGTATGAATCTTTCGGCTCCTGGAGGCATTACCCAGAAGCAGCCTTTCTCCCTATAGACTTTTCCAAAGCTTTTGACAGCGTTACGCACACATATTGCTCTGTCTTCTTTCAAATGATGGGACTGCCACAGGGATATGTACCTGCGCTGCTTCATCTGTTTCAAGCACCAATCAAACTCCTCTTACCACAAGGAATCATGCATCTGCATGGATACTCCCCCACCTCAGGAGTCAGGCAGGGCTGCCCTCTCTCACCCATCTTGTTCTCGATGCTCATTTCACCAATAATTGCCCATTTGCGCTCGCTGAACCACGACATCCGCTCACTTCTGTATGCAGACGATTTACTGATTATTCTACCTTTTCCCCAGCATCTCTGTGTGAAATTGATTCATGGAGTTCTGCACGAGCTTGCTCTCTTCACTAGGATCACGGGGCTCAGGGTAAATTTCGACAAGTCGGCAATTCTGTTCAAAGGCACATGGAACCTGCATCACAAATCACTCATCAACTCTCTCCCGATTGCCATCAAACCATCCGCTAAATACCTTGGGGTACTGTTAGGCAATGCGACACCCGAAGAGTCATTTGCTCCGGCACTGCAAAAGGCTCTCCACCGAGCGGTGCGCATGCAAGAATGGGGACTGACACTCCAGCAACGCATAGAACTACTCAAACAATGGATATTGCCTGTACTGACGGTACCAGCACGCGTCATCTTCCCCACAAAGGCAATCTGTGCCCAACTGGCGGACGTGTACCGCATTGCACTCAAATTGAACTCGTGGGGCATCACTCTCCCCATCCTGGGGCTACCTGTATCGGAAGGGGGTTTCTCACTCATGCCCCCGAAGTCTTTTTTGATGTGGCAACACGCCTCCATGTTTTTGCAGTACGTCAAAGAACCAGCTACAATTTCCAACATCCTAGCCGTTCCCTTCAGGCACTGGGCCCAGAGATACGGAGTGCACTGCACCTCGGCAACCCTACCTTTCTTCAGCATGGGACCGGTTCCTTACAGCACCATGCCTACCATGGCCTATGCCGCCAAGGCATACTCAGTCACCATGAATTTGGCTTCACCCACTCTGCCAGCAATAGAACCGGCCCTGCTACCACTGTGGCACAATCGCTTGTTTTCGAAATCGTCAGGCAGGACCTACTACTCCCCATCGCTGATTCGTAAAAATGTGCTATTTCTCAGAGACATCGTCCAGAGTCCGGAATTGTGCGAAGCACTACCACACACGTGGAAATCTGTGTATCGATTGCACAAGCGAAAGCTGTTATTACTGCGCAGTTCCCCCCCTGCAGTGCATCATGTGCCAAGCTTTTGGTTCCATTGGCAATCCTCGGCTGTGTCCAGGGAGCTAGCCAAGCCGAACAATTTCTGCACCAGACAATCCAGGGACACATGGAAGGCCCTCATGGCCCTACAGTTACCAGACACGGACAGGCATTTCCTTTACCGGGCATTATGGCGTAAACTCCCGACGGGACAACACCAAGCAAGAATGAACCCGGGACAGGCCAACTGCCCTATTGATGGGGTACCTGAAACCCACAAGCATCTCTGCACGGACTGCCGTTTTTTGAAAATAGCTTTTGACTGCATCAACAAGGCGTATGCGCCCATTGTGATAGAAGGCAACCCCATCTCTTCTGTGTCCGCATTGGTCTGGGATACCCCTTCTCTTAGCTTGAGTACTGCGCCAGGACTGCTGGCCTGGTCGGCCATCGTGGTCAACTGGGGTCTGCGAACATCAGCCCGGATTAAGGGTTTCACCGTCACGTGGGAAAACTTCCTGACTGGCTGGGTGAAAAAACTAGCCACTTGGCAACATTATCCTCTGAGGTGGCTGCCCACTGCTGAGCTAAGTATATTTACGGACTGCGTCCTGCAGCTTTTGGAAGAGGGTAAGTTGGTTCACCCCAACCTCTCCTGTTCTGCTAATTTGCCGAGGCCACGACGCACGGGCAATAACGCCAAGATGGCCAGGAAACTGGCTGCAAAGCAAGAGTTTGCCTCCCAACTGGAGGGAATCGTGGCACAAGGGCTGACCCAGATATATACGGACGGCTCATCTGAAAGGGTCCTGCCCATAGGGTATATTGGTGGATACGGAGTACACGTGCCGAACACATTGGATCTAGGGGCACCTATGCCTGCCCACCTGCCTCAAACAAATAATGCTACTGAGGTATACGCAGTGACACAGGGGCTAAAAATTTTCCCACAAGCAAACTTGGCCCTGATGACAGACTCTGCCTTGGTCTACCTGGGAGCCACCGGCGCAGCGCGAATCTGGAAAATCCGTGGCTGGCACGGATCACACGGCCCCATATTACACCCCGAGCTATGGGATGAGTTGCTACAGCTCATCGCGGGCCATCAAGGTATACTGAGTTGGTACAAGGTCCCATCTCATGTGCAGATAGAGGGTAATGAACGTGCCAATGATTTGGCAGAATGGGGACGGCAACAAAACCCGCTATACCCTGAACCCCCCGGGGACAGAGAGGAGGGCAGGGCAAGCACGGAAGCGAACCACAGCAAAGTGATCATTTTTTCACACAAGCACCCATCCCCCCCCGAGCCCGCAGAACGAGCAGGTTCACCCCCGCCCCCAGTGGTGCAAGAACCCTCGACACCGCCGTGTGCGACACCGTCCGCTCCCATGTCAGGCACACAGTCAGATACACACAACATGGTGACACCCCTCGTGACACCTATTAGAGTACCGGTCAGTGCCTCCCCATTGTGCAGAGATACACCCGCCCGCCTGCTTTTGAATGAGCTGGACCTATGTCTCATGGATGAACCTGTAAGTCATCAGAGTGGCTCTCTCTCTGAGACCACCGTGTCTTTCGCCTCCACAGAGGATTACATTCAGTCTCAGGCCTCGCAAGACAGTCTATTCACGGTATCAGGGAGTGAAAACCATTCGGCCCCGCGGCCAACAAAACGCAGGCATTTCAACACGCCTAGCCCGGTGCCATCAAGCCCCGCCTCAGTGGACATACACTCACACGGAACAACCATGTACTCACCCAGCATGCCGGCACGTTCCAACAGACAGCCCGTATACTCACCGCGGCAACCAGCATCGCCTCCGGCGCCAGACACGCCCAATTTCTGGCATTGCTCGATTTGTGACACTGATTGCTCAGGGCACTCCCCACCAGAGTCACCTACCACCCCGGACTCTGGCTGTTTTGAGATGTAGAGGCCCTCTCCCATGTCTGAGTGAACATGTAGCGGCACGGAGCCATAGGCCTGTACGGCTATTGTGCCTAGTCACGGTCATGTACGGGACGTCGAGTTCAGCTCAGACGTCAGCACAACCGGGTTGTGATTACTACATGCCCACGCCCACCCCCCCGCCAAGTGACGGCGCAGAACCAATGCCGCCGAGCTTGACTCAATTGTGCAAGTTTTGGACGTATCCCCCCACATAGACAGTATGGGAGGCAGTGTGGTATAGTGGTTAACATCGTCGACTGTCGTCACATAGATCGCCGGTTCGAACCCGGCCTGTAGCAGTGCCTTCCCCCCCACCGGCCTCGCCCGACCGGGGACTGGGGCCCCTCCCGTTGCTTTCTATTTTTTCTCACTGGTCTTAACTATTTTTTCCCCACTGAGCTGCTACAGCTTCCCTCTTTTACATTCATCAATTAGAAAAATGTGCCCAGGCGCCTGCAGCAGTGCGCCCCGCCACCGCCCACGCCCGATGGGAGGCTGCCACCCCACCCGTTGCTTGCCTTTGCCCGAGCTGCCGCTCCGCTTGATCCGCTTCTGGCAGCCCGGGCAGTGGGATTCGAACCTGGGACCAGCGAAGCTGGAGACCAGGGTGCTTCCACTGAAGCACGGGGCACCTCACCCGCGATGGGATACCCCATACACACAGCCACATGGCACACATGCGTTTGCCACGCCCCTTGATTTTTGTGGTAATGTACATAGATAGTGGAGCACCCCAACCAAGAAGGGGACACATGGAGCCTGTGTGATTGAACTGAACTGCACATGCATGCACTGACGTGAAGAACTTATGGTTGTACGACAGGCGGTGGTGGACGTCTGTACGTTTCAGCAAACCACCTTTATGGCCAACCCTCTAACGGGCCACTCGTGGGTGTAAGCAAGATGGACACGTTAATAAGCCATCGTCGTGGCACTATAGCGGATAGTCACCCCGCCCTGGGTTCCATGGGGTAGGTTCGAATCCTGGGGGCTCGTAACTGGTGGGTGTGGCGACATCGTCCATAGATATCTCCCTCCTGTTGGCCACTTTGTTTGCCTTTATGTTTACACCTTCCACGTTTCTGGAATCGGCAGGTGCTCAGGGATGACGGCCGTGAACAGGTTATGGCTTCTCCCTACTTGTCTGGTGCTGTCTGCATTACCTGCTTTTGACAGGTACCTGCATTTCGCCCGGTACCACACGTTATTTGCTATACATAACAGGCTTAAGCTTACTTTCTTTCTAGATGTAGCATAGCAGTTTGATTGTGTGTGGAACTCTTGGAACATTGGCTGGAACTGCCTGGGAGGGGGCATCCAGTATCTGTTACCGACCATGATTGAGCCTTTAGGATAGGCCTCCGGGACCGTGAAGCACACTTTATCAATCTGTACCCATTTGAGGGTATCTTCCACATTAGCAGCATTGGGCATTCCTACACATCTTGCAGGATGTTCATATTCTACCGGTTGGGGCTGTGCCTTGTCAGTAGGATGTAACATGGCGACTCCGGTGAGGTAATACGGCGCTGCACCCCCCTTGGGGACGGGCTGCGAGGCCGTTGAGCCACTCGAAGGTGTCCAAGCCTCTGAACTTGGGGATCAAACCCCCTCCTCCTAGGGTCCATGACGGTGGTGATATCAGGCGTACAATCATAGCCCATAGGAAGGCGCTTGTAGCGCCACCCCGTATACAACAGGCAACATTCTCTTCCCTCCGCTGCGCGCTTCATTGTATCCTCTGCAATAACTCGAGTAGATTAGGTTGCATCATCGCATAGGTCCTGCGGCATGGGATGCTATCCTGTAGACACACTCTGAGTTGCCCACATGCACAAACTGAGGAAGCAGAGCCTCCTCGACATTCCAACAAACCACTTGATAACAAACCACACCACACCACACCACACTACAACATGCGGCACAACACCACAGTGACTTCATGAAACGAATCCAAGCAAGCATGGCCCGCGTCCACTTGATTTTTTGTGTGTCTTCCGGCGCTAGGTGTGCGCAGCAGCCCCCCAGAAGGGCTGAAGTCATGGGGTCCGCATGGACATTGGGTCCAGAACAATGTACAGTCTCCATCTTGTGACCTGCAGCTTCACACAGGTAAGGTGTGTCCCCAGGAGGGACACCACTGGAGGCAAGACTTGGGTGCAGACTGTCAGACTGTCCCATCTACGTAGCCGCAGCTACCATGACCCTGGTTGAAAAACCCAGGTCACTCTACATCCATGTAATCAGGGTCACATATCATTTCCTACATGATCTAGTTGGTCTACTGGCCGCTGCTGACCTGTTCTACGCCATGCAGTGCGCCAGAAGGGGTGGAGTGTGTGTCCCGAGCTGGTGCTGACCCAGTGGCATGACCATAGCTGTCATGTCCCAGGTTGAGAAACCCCAGGCCGATCAATGTTGATGAAGCTGCTTCAAGAGCCAATGAACAGCAGGTTTTGACAAAGGTCACAGTTTAGGAGCTCAGTGGAACATTGAGAGCTCTGCCCTCCTGTTGTCAGGTTCCGGTCATGTCTTCCCACGATGCCATCAACGCAGCCATCACGAGGGCCTCGAATCCTGCTCCAACGCAGAGCCACAGTGCAACGACAGATCCTCATATGCGACCCCCTGCCAGCGTAGACGCAGCGATTCGCAGAGCCTCAGGTGGCAATGTGGCAGCAGGCGCCACTTCTCACCATGAAAGTGCTCATGTACGCCCCCCCGCGAGCGTCGATGCAGCTATTCGCCGAGCCTCGGGTGGCAATGTTGCGCCAGGTGCAGCTCCTCATCACGAGACTGGCACTCACATGCGGCCTCCAGCGAGTGTTGATGCAGCGATTCGCCGAGCTTCTGGTAGCAATTTGAAAGAGGAAGCCACTCCCCACCCAGACACTGCCACTCATGCACGCCCCCCTGCGAGCGTCGATGCAGCTATTCGCCGAGCCTCGGGTGGCAATGTTGCGCCAGGTGCAGCTCCTCATCACGAGACTGGCACTCACATGCGGCCTCCAGCGAGTGTTGATGCAGCGATTCGCCGAGCTTCTGGTAGCAATTTGAAAGAGGAAGCCACTCCCCACCCAAACACTGCCACTCATGCACGCCCCCCTGCGAGCGTCGATGCAGCTATTCGCCGAGCCTCGGGTGGCAATGTTGCGCCAGGTGCAGCTCCTCATCACGAGACTGGCACTCACATGCGGCCTCCAGCGAGTGTTGATGCAGCGATTCTCAGAGCCTCGGCGTCGGGGGCCAATTCTTCAGCCACTACTCATCAAATGCGGCCCCCTCCGAGCGTCGATGAAGCCATTCGCAGATCTGCAGGCGGCCATTAGCAACGCTCCGCTGGTGTACCTTGTTTGTTTCGTTGATTCTCTGTCAATACTGTTGCGTCGCGTCCTATGCAAACCAAATATCTCTCCAGACTGTGCTGCTGCCATCCTGCACATTGACCCATCCCCTGGCCTGACCAATGAAACCCAAAACGCAATCCGCCTGTCAGGGAGGTCAGGGAGCCGAACGGTTGGAACAATCCCAGATGGACCTTTGGAGCGGACATGGATCGAACTGAGATTGCAGTGACGGCTGGAGCAAAGTGGTGGGTCCGACCTTTTGAGGCCCTGCCTGACGGGTACGTGCTCATCCATGGACAACACGATGGTCGCATAGACACTGGGCAGGGCCTCGAAAGCCGCACACTGTTAACCCACTCTGTTGCTTTCCTAAACGTGTCGCGTCACCTTCAACCCGCGGTGGGATTTAATAAGTCACATCTGCCTTCCCAGCAATACCCAGCGGTGGACGAGGAAGACCAGCTGCGCCCTAGTCTTCGCCTGCGCCGGCGCAGTGGCCAATCTTGTTGGCCAGTTCTGTAGCCTGGACGCCCGCTGGAGCTGCAAGAGGGGGTAAGTAACAGACTGGTTTTTTTTCTGACGCTATCTCTGTTTACTAAGAATTTCTTTCAATTTCTCCCTGCTGCCGCCCCCAGTAATCTTCAGAACGCACCTTTTTTCTTGCCTAAAGAGCGGCCCCCGATGAGGCTGATGAAAGTTGTGCGATTGAGAATGATTTGGGTGCCATCAAGATGCATACATGTTTGGGGGACATGCCCCCAGAGGGGCCAAAATGACACCCATCATCGTGAAGAGGTGCTTGAGGGCATAAGAGCAGGGTGCACTCGTGGTAGTGTGTTCTTGTAAGTTGACTCTTCCCCTCCCATCCAGTCGTGGTCTTCGCAGTAACCATTGCGCCGCGAAGATGGTTAACGGACTGGCTGGCAGCTGCATCACCCAAGAGGTGCCCGCAGAGCCCAGGAGTGGAAGTTGACACCCCAGCCCCCAGCAGAAGTCTGAGTCGTGACTAAGTTGCAGTGTATCTGTGCCAATGTCGAAAGGCCGCTTTGTGGTTGGCTGCCATGTCACCCCACAGCACAGCTGGTACACGAGGGGCCACCCAGTCAATGACACTCACCAGGGGACTTTGCTGATTTGGAAGAGGTACAAGGAGGGTGAACCCCAATTTTCAATCTGCTTTTTGTACCATTCACTGTGCAACAAGGAGCATTCTTCAAAGAAGGCTGGAATTTAGTATGTTCTTCTTCCGTTTGTTTCGGATATCTTATCTTATCTTATATCTTATCTAACGATAAGATATATCTTATCGTATCGGCTGCGAAGCACAGAACAAAGAAGTTGGGGATTTTGCATCCTGTGCCCCGGTGCTCCTGTTTTGTCTCGTGTGAATGCATTCCGAGTTCTTCTGACCACACGTCAATGATTGGTTGCGGACAGCAGCGCAGACTCGGCAGTGGCTGTGCGCAGAACCACCTGCCATTGGAGCATGTAATTCTGCAACGAGTTGCATGTTCCACATGGAACAGGGTGCAGCTGCAAGTTGCTTTTGTGCCTGTGAAGCTGTGATTGTGAGGCGCAGCAGGTGATGTGTGGTCTAAAATTCCCCCACTATTCCGGAGACAACATAGCATTTCCTTCCCTAAGTAGCCTGTCCATTGCAAGTACCAGTGTGGCATAGTACGCTCCAACCCATACACTGCCCGGAAACTGTTGGAAACGCCAGCCAAAGTATTTGATCGCATAGATTGTAGAGCACCGTGCATGCGCACCTGAGTACGAGATGTCATCGATGCTTGCGGGCTCACCCATGTTGCCCAGAAGGTCTTTTAGACCTCTTGTTTAGGGCTTGTGCATCTCTTGTGCAGGGATGCACATACTACAGCGCATTTTCAGATATGGGAGTCCCTGAAGGGTTCAGGCAGTCATCTGGTGAAGCGCATGGTACACGGCGTGGCCCTCAGAGAAAAATGAGAATTTTGGGGCATATGGTCCATGAAGTAGAAAACAATTCTGCGGAACAGTGGTTTGGGAAAGAAGCTTGCTGTCTGCATGCGATTTGTCTGGTCGAGCACAATGTCAAGGAGCACGGTGCAGTAAGGGTTCTTGATGCCGTGTGTTGTGGTGTTCTTGCTTTGCAAAAAAAAAAAACTCCTGCCGCTGCTCAATCTGTGAGTATCAGTGGTCAAACAGCGACAGTTGTGCCACTAAAGGGCGCACTGCACAATGTGTGCCCCCCCCCCCCCCCCGGTCAGATTTTATGGTGATCCCACACCTCACACACAGTTGCACACAACAACAAAATGGCGCCCACACTGCGTCATGGTCTCTCCCAACACACCCATCTTTATTTCAATCAAAAAATGGAACCACAAACTCGTGGGACAGTCGTGCAAAGCAGTTCAGGCTCATCCATAGAATCAGAAATTTGCTCTTGGCGGTGAGCTCATTTCCTTCAAAATCATCAAACCATCGGAATGCATTGTAACACCCATGGGTCAACCCATAAGGGCTGTTTGCGGAAAGTACAAACGGTACAAGGCAGGGCAAGGAAGGGGGCCTCACGGTTGAATGAATGTAGAGTGATGTAAGCATAGGTCACTGGACATACACTTGGGCGCCTCAGTATCCCTCTTTAAATTCTCTTTCAATGTGTGTTCATATAATGGGTGCATGTTTCTAAGGGGGTTTCAAGGGGGAACGTTAGCGCGCCGGGCGGGCATCTTTTGTGAACCGTGCTCTACCGGTGGACTGTTGCCATCGATATGTTGGGCAACATTATATGGATTTGCCCCTTGGCCCCCGGGACATCAGCAGATGTTTTGATTTGGGATGGGTATGGACCTTCTCGTACCCGAGGTGATTTCTTTGATTTCGAAGTTGGGGGCCATGATGGTGCTTATAAGGGCCGGATTCATGTCATTGTGCCATTCATTGGAAGAAAGAATGGCACTTTGACAGCCCGCCAACAATGTTACAATGACGTGCACGGGTGGTATAGGGCACACATTGAGCAGCTGTTTGCTCGGTTGTGGCACGCAAGATGAGGCACAGGATGAGGCAGAAGTGTGTGTGTTGTATTGCCAGAACGCTCCACCGTCGCAGTTTGTGATGAGTGTAAGGAGCACTATTGTACTGAATGTATTGACACCCACACTTGTGGGACCAATGTTATGATGCAGCTCTACTGTTCGCGATACCTCAATAACGCCTATCGCTTCTACTGGAGATCGATGTGGTTGTGCTATCCTAACCCCCCATTCTCCCAACTTGCTAAGGTGTTGACCAAGATTGCCCTTAAAGGAGCGAGAGTGGTACTGTGTACCCCAGTTTGCAACTTTCTTGAGCTGGGGCAGTTTGGGTCACCTAATTATAAGGGCGTTTCCAAGGGGTGTGCTTGGGGGCTCTTCGGGGGGAACATAGTCTAAAAGTAGCGCGCCGGGCGCGCGCCGGGCAAACATTCCCCCCAAGGCTCATCTTGCTTCATATTCCCTGTCTCTCCATTCTTGGACCGTCTGACATGGCTACTGTTGGAGTACCACCAAGATGGGGTAAAGCTGGTGAAAGGGCATGTGTGAAGAAGACATGCAAAGCCAGGGGCATGACAATGGTACATGTTGTGTTGATGGATTGTTCCTCTTTCCCCCAGAGCCCATTGGACCATGTAGTATTGGGTTCATATCCTGGCCTTTAAAAGAGATAAAATAAGAAGAATGTGTGAAAAGGTGCACGTGGTGCAAGCCTTGTCCCAAATTGTCTGGCACAATGTCCTGGGCAAGATCATAGGGACAGTAAAAGCACAAAAAATTTGAACAACACTAGGTGTGGCTTCCAGAAATGTTCGTGTCTTTGCTGCTGTTTCTGAAAGCCGTTTTTCTGCAAATGGGGCGGATCCAGTTCATGGCTCTCCTTCTGTCTCAAGAACCCTAACCGGTGAAACAACCCTCTGCGGTTTCGCAAAGCTGTGATGCCTTTGTGCAGTTGGGGCAGGCATGTGTGATTTGGTCTGTTACTTCAAGAGAACCGTTTCCATAGAGCAGCGAGAAATATAGGAGGAGGGAAGCCCCCTCCTCTCAGACTCCCATCAGATACTCTCCCCTGCCCCCTCCCATTGAGGGGGTGTCTGCGAAATGTTCTGCTGAGACGGAGCCTTCCACTGCAGGAGACAAAGAAAACGGTGTGCATGTTGTGTCGGTGTGTTTGGTATGTTCTTTATCGTGCAAAAGATACCATGGACAGGTTCTGGGGGCTCGAGCCACAATCATATGTTGTGACCTGTATTCAGGAACACAGTATTTCAATCCAAGTAGGAATGGTCCAGTTAACCAAGGTCCATCAGCCCTCTGCCTGCAGTGGTTGGCTCACAACCACCATCTGCCTCTCAGCGGACTAATTTCAGGTTAAGAGATGAAGATTTGCTGTCGTTGTGTCTCAAATGGACAGCTCCAATTGATTTTGGTCCATCAAGTTGAAAGGTGTTTTAATTCAACAACCGTCCTGGTTGTCACTGAGGCTTTTCATCATTGTTGCTTGGAGACTGATTTGTAACAAGTCCTAGGCGCTTCATGTCATTTAGACAATGCGTTGAACCAATCAATGGCCTCCGACGTTG
The DNA here is from genome assembly GCA_964036045.1 of Eutreptiella sp. 'Long Island Sound 2002'. Classification (NCBI taxonomy): domain Eukaryota; phylum Euglenozoa; class Euglenophyceae; order Eutreptiales; family Eutreptiaceae; genus Eutreptiella; species Eutreptiella sp. 'Long Island Sound 2002'. Next base: position 7,676,179 of record OZ038397.1, read on the forward strand.
CAGTCCCCCCCGAATCAGCGCCATCAACCATTGCCATTCGAGTGCACGAGTTCAGCAAACAAGGGGGCTCTCAAAAGTGGTTCGGCACTGTCTTCTTGTTGGAGGTCAAGAATCATGAGAAGGTGGAGAATTTCGAGCTTCATGAGAACAAAGTGTACAGCTTCGTCTTGAAAGATGACACAAAAGCTGTGACATTTACCGTGAAAGAGAAGAAGCTCTTCGGAGACAAACAACTGTTCAGTGCAAAAATGGAGATGCTGGGTCTGGTGCAAGGTTTGGAGCAGTGTTGTGAGCAGAGTGCAACAAAAGGGAACACCAACTTTTATTTGCGATTAATGGTGAAGGCTGTGAATTTCGGGGAGGGTCATGTGGAGAAGCTCTACCCAACAGACAGTTTTGGGGACACTGGTGATTTCGTGGCAGACCAACAGGCGGCTCTAGAGGCCTGCCGTGCCGAACGCGCAAAGCAGCTAAGCCAGGGGGAAGCTGACAGACAGCTGTGTGCATTGCAGCAGCATACTGCTCAGCTCCAGCTAGAGCAGCAGCAACTGCAGCAGCAACAGCAACAGCAGCAACAGCAGCAACAGCAGCAGCAGCAGCAGTGGCAGTATCAACCGCCGCCGCAGCCACTTCAACCGCTGCAGCAATACTCACCACAGGTGCCACTGCAACAAAAGCACCAGCAGGGGTCACACAGCCCAAGTGCACCACCACAACCCTATCCGCAACAAGTGCCACAAGGCGGCAATGCATCACATCTCAACGTCCACGGTGGGTACCAAAGTCCAATGCAACCGCGGAGCCCAACAGTCCAACAACAAATGCAGCAGCAACCTCAACAACAGCCTCAGCAGCAGCAGATGTGCCAGCAGCCGCATCAGCAGCCGCACCAGCAGATGCAGCCCCAACAATGGCAGCAGATGCAGCACGTACAGCCCCGTGCCCAGCAACCGTATATCCAACCTCAGGGGCAACCACCCCAATCGCATCAGCAAATGCAAACACAACAGCCGCAGTATCCGCCACAGCAACCTGCACAGATGTACAACCCACAGGCGCCACATCAGTATCAGCAGCCTCAACAGCATCAGCAGCCTCAGGCCCAACAAGCACCTGCATGGGGGATGGGACAGCCGCAGCCTCAGCAGCAGCAGCAGCAGCAGCCCCAACAGCAAGTCCCAATGCCACAACAGGCTTTTGCCCCGCCTCCACAACAGCCACAGGTGTACGGGGTGCCTGCAGCCTACATGTCTCCCCCAGCCCCTGCACCACCACAGCAGTGGGCTGCACCCCAGGCTCCGCAGGTGGCGCCTCCTGCCACCCAAAGTGCACCGCCACCGAACAAAAGGTATCAGGTCATCAAGACGTTGGGTGCTGGGGGCCAAGGGGGCGTGTGGCTGGTGAATCTATGCTTCACGGGATTCCAGTACACCACTTCGCAGGAGGCCCCGGCGGCCTCGGAGCAGGTGGCCCTGAAAAAGATCTCATGCAGTTCGTTCGAGGATGCCAACATCGCTCTGGAAGAGGCCAAGTTCCTCATCAAGTTTGACCACCCCAACATCATTGGCTACAAAGACTTCTTCTTGGAGAAGGAGGGGGACCGATTCAACGTGTGCATTGCCATGCAGTACTGCCCGAACGGGGACCTGGGCAAGTACGTGGAGGCGCGGGGCCGGCCCAGGAATGAGGATGCAATCTCCTGGGCGTACCAGATCACCAGCGCGCTGCTCTATCTGCACAAGCAGAACACCATCCACCGGGACCTGAAGCCGGCCAACGTGTTCCTGGACCACAATCTGGTCTGCAAAGTGGGGGACCTGGGCTTGCTGCGGCGCGTGAGTTACCAGGCGGAGGCCGTGCGGACGCAGGTGGGCACGCCAATGTACCTCGCCCCTGAGATCCTCAACAACCAGAAGTACGACGAGAAGGTGGACATCTGGGCCTTGGGGTGCCTCATGTACACGCTGATGACGCAGAAAGCCCGGAACATCAACTACGAGATCTATGCGCATCCGCAGGGCCCCGCCGCCTTCTTGCAGGGTCTGCAGTCGGATATGATGGCTGCAGGGTACAGCAAGTGTTTCACCACGTTGCTGTGCAAGTTGATGGCACCGGCCCCTGAGCACAGGCCGAGTGCTGAAGTGGCCCTGCATGATATTGCGGATTCGTTCAGCATGAGATGAGGCACTGGCTGTCATGCACAGGATCTCATGCGGGCTGCGGCTGTCAGTAGGCTATGTGCCGTTGGGGGCTGGGGGCTGGAATCGCTTGAGGGAGAGGGGCTCCGCAGGGGCTGTCTAGGGGCAATGAGAAAAGCCGTTCCTGCAGACGAGCACAGCAGGGGAGGGCGATTTTGCATCTTGGCGGCTCCAAATGCGGTTGGCAGGGGTTGCGGGTGTAGAAGAACTGCCGTTTTTGATGTAGATTAGTTGTTGTGGGAGGCGCAATGTCTTCCTCCTGCCCTTCAAGCGATTTCCTGGGGGTTTGGAGTCTGGGTTAGTGGGTGGGTTGCACGAGGAAACACGCATTCAAATTTGGTGTTTGGGTGTCAAGACATATCTGCGGGCAAGAGTAGGTGGGTGGATGGGTGGGTGTTCGCCTCTGGGATCCTTGGGCCGCAGCCTGGCCCGATGTAAGCACCTGGGACCAGCAGGGGCTCAAGACACGCACAGTCAACTGGGTGCTGGCGGAGCTCCGAAGGACTGCTGCTTCAAGTTGTAAATACCAACACAAATATGTGAGTACAGCAGATATCAGTGTCTGGGTCTGAGTTGCAGAACGTCTGCTTGCAAAAGCAAATCACGGAGCTCTCGAAATGAATTCAGTATTGATACAGCCGGACACCATCGATGTGTACGCAGGATCTCGGTTGTCTGAGGCCCACATTTTGCCTCGAAACGGCCACACGACCTCCCACTCCACGCGAACCCCCCCCCCCCCCCCCGCCCTTCCCCCGAAAGCTGACCCACAGTGACCTGGTCGGTGCACTCGAACCCTTGTTCAAGAGCAAGAGCGCTCAGCAGCAGAAATTGGACAGCAATTTGTGGTGTGGTGCCTCGCAGTCTGAGCACTGATGAAATGGACTCATGGCCCCAACATTTGACCAGTGGAATGGCTCTTTGATTGTGAGCTCTTGACAGAGGCTTGACAGCAGGCCAAGACGACTTCGCACAGATTGTTTGATGCGCATGGTGGGACCTCGCAGTTGGTGTGTGACGTGCATTTGATTCATGGCAAACATTGGGAGATTCTGTGCAGACTTGCGTGAGTTGCTGTCTGCCATCCCCATCTGTGTGGATGGCACGGATCACGCTTCTGGCACGCTTCTCGGAAACTGAATCTGTAAAGGCACCGTCCCCCAGGGAAGGTGTGAAAGGCTTCCTGCTATGTTAAGCCTGCAAGAAACCTCGCAGCCCTGGTTCAGGGGCCGAAACTGAGGCCTGCTGCGTCAGCAGGGGACTGGACGCACAAATGTGAGTTGTGGTACTGCCGTTCCACTCGTACCTTCAAGACTTTTACGCCACGTTCCAGACCCTGGCAGGGGGCTGCAACGTGGGCAACCCTGACGCTGGCAAGTGGGGGATCCCACAAAGATAACGCTAACCAATCCCGATGCTCACTGGCAATGTTCTTCACTTTTATGGTTCAACCCCCGCCCCCCTTTTGAAAGTTGTGTACGGTGCTAATACCTGAACTCCCCGCAACTTACTGTTGCAGTATGTAAGAATGCTGGAATTGCTTCAATAATCCGCTTTTTGTGGATAATGTTTGCCATTGCAAGGAGTCTCAGCCTTAGCCTTGTAAAACTGATCCTTCGACAAGTCCATATGACAGTATACAAATGCACTACCCCTACCCCTGTACACCTTGTTCATAAATTGCGGCCCAAATTTTGAACATTTTTGCGTGATGTCAGTCGCAGTTCGCTCTGGGAAAACTTTGTGACCATCGCCCTCTTGTAATCGATGTTCGTCTTCAATTACGCGGAATTTGCACTTGCTACCCCGCTACATTTTTGAAAGGGCCTCCCTTTTTTTATTGAAAATTCCTGCATGGGCGGTGCGACGCACAATGAGATGGAAAACATCTATTCCATGATACCGAACAATGCTTCATTCCCCCCACGCTTCGTCTCTATTTAAACGCCCAGGGTGATGACTTTAATTTGACGCAGACCATAGGTCGCCACGCTGCTACTACAGCCAGACCAGCCCCGCATTGTGTGGCTCAAGTGGTCCGAACCCTCGCTCTACCACAGCTCAACCACGTCACCCCACCAGATCTCCTTTATGCCATGTGCAGCTTAACTTGTTATCTGCTTTGCAGTGAATGCTGGGATGTAGCCAGATGCATGGCCGTCATGCCTGACACAGGCCAGAGGAGTATGGGCACCCTGGTCTTTTCAGTGTATGTGCCCTGTATTTCATTTCGGGGTGCAGTGGCCGGAGGGACATGCAGTTGCATTGCTCTGCTCTGTGCTCTGTGCAGACCGTTGGCTGACTATTGCATACAGCAATGGATTCTGGTGTTCCCGACAGCTGTTGTGCGGTTACGGCTGTGCAGTATTATAAAACTCGAATTTCATTGATGATTTATAGGGCACCATCGTTGGTCAAGTGTTCACCATCCCCCTCTGTGCACCAACCGCCCTGGGAAACGACCCAGGCCCAAACCCTTACCCCAGCCGGGGAGGACAGGGCTTTGCCGAACAATGCCGGAAAGTGAACATGCAGCGAACTGTGTTGGCGGTGAAGGTCATGCGAAGGCAGGCGCGACTGGAGCAAAGTGACGGGTCCGCACCCGACCTTTTCAGGCCCCCGGTCAAGCGGCAAGCTGTGCGAGGTGGTTGCTACCATGAGCTCCCGAACCCTTGGTTTCAGATTGCGCAGACAAGCCCTTCCTTGAGGGTGGGCTCCACGTAATCTAAATGGTACGCCATATCAGCGGGAGAGTGAGGTGCAGTGGGGATGTCATATTACACCATGCATAAGCGACATGGCACAGTTGCGAAGCTTTTCATCAGAAATACGCCCTGGCACATTGACAAACACAATGAAGAGGAGTGGGGACAGCAAGCACCTGCAGATGGACGTGTAGCTGGCCGTGGGGTCGTGAACCCGACCGGCGTCCCTGCCCTCTGGCCATCGGAGGAGATTGTGGATATGGCTAGGCTCTGAAGCCATGCACATATCTCCGGGCCAACAGTGCGCTCGGTTGCACTCGATACCGAACTCTTTTGGCAGAGCAAGAAACGTCAGATTCCTTTGACGAGCTGTTGTGCTTTGCTGTCAAGGGATAAGCACGTGGATTCAGTGGGTTTTGGGGAGGGCCGGTGTGTGTGTGTGTGTGTGCATTGTGGGTCGTAAACAGGGCATCTAGCAAACAGGGCATCTAGCGGAGGTCGCCCCCTCTGACGCAACGACCAACCTGCACAACGACCACCCTTCTGCGCAAATGGTGATTTTCCTGATGCTACTTTTTTTCCAGAGTGTTGACAGATGTAAGATGAATTCGGTGCACATGGACTACGGTTTGGCATCTGCAGGACGAAAATGGATACACATAGGACGAAACTTGGGGTATATGAGACAATTCTTCAGACAGCACCCAGTAGGTAGGTATTGTGTGGGCAACAGAAATGCGTGTGCTCTTATTTTTGACGACAGGTTGTATTTCACACGTGACATCATGAGCCCAAGTTGAAGGCAAAACCCAAACCAGAAATAAAGGGCAGCCACTAACCCCAGCCTGCCTCCAGAAAACAGCACAGGCAGGAGTTCAGGATGGTGTATCACAGAAGGAAGGGCTTCGTTTCAAAATCTTTCAGGGGAGTGAGCCCTTATTTGCATCTATGTATGCGCTTTTCAGGCATGTCTATGGCACTTGTGGGATTGTACCTTGTTCAGTCAATGCAGCACTCATTATGCAAGGTATTCTATGGCATAGCTCGAGCAGAAGAAGAGAAAATTTCTGGCTCAAACCGTTTCTCACTCTACCCCTGGGCAAATTACAAAATTTTGCTGGACGTTGTGCTAGAGGAAGGGGTAAATCAACGATCAATGCACTGGGGGACATATTTTTTGTGGAAACCATGACAAGCGCACCTGACTGTCCGCTGTGAGAATTCAAACCTGCAATTCAACAAGTGGACAGGTGATTATGTAAAAAAAATGCAAAGGTGTCACACCCGCAGCAACGAAAGGGAGCGATGAGGATAATGTTGCCAACCGTAACCACTGTGCACCACCAAGAGAGAGGTTTCTTTTTCAAAAGCGCTCAAATATGTGGTTCTGGTTCCAAGTGGTTCCATATGTGCACCAGGCGTTTGCCGTTGCAGTGCTGCGACGATTTGGTTTGGGCCCCACCACTTTAAAAAAAAGGGGAGGAACATCAGCGGCAATTCTGCGAAAGCACACGCAACACACAACAATACACCACAAGCCAGCTGTATATGGTGGTAACATGGTTTGAACATAGGAATGCAAATAAGCAGCCATGATTACATGACCACACAATGACCTGAATACCACCAGTCCATGGGTACTAAGCGCACAAAGAAGTGAAATAGGTGTTCCACACTATTGGCATACAAGGCACGTATTAGCCACAAAGCACCATCCACGCCCGATAAGGGTGACTCTCGCCCTCGTGCGCTAACTTGCATTTCGCCCGTTGCTGCCACACCCCTGCACCACGCCTGCCAATGTTACGCACCAAGTAGAGCATCGGTCGCCTTGCACCCTGCATACACACTAGCATCCACATCTCTTTGTTGCATGATATCCATTTTTTGGTGCATCCACTTATTGGTCCTTCACTACAAGGGCGTGGCTGATAAGCATACAGCTTCCTCTGTGGTATTGTTAGGAGAAGACAGTGTCCCCTCTCCGTGCAAGGGGTAGGCCCGTCTTAGAGATGCTGTATGACTTAGGTTTTGCACCACAATGTAACAAGCCTCCGCCGAGAAATCACCTTTGCAACCGACGGACCTTGTTCACTAAAAGCAAAAAAAATATGTCTCCCACACTTTGGGCATATTGAGGGGGCGCACTTAGCAGAGTGCGCGCGCACTGCAACTATTTGGGCGTCTGGCCGCGTACTAGAGACCCATACTTTGAGATACTAGGGGCCCCTAGGGGCATCATGGTGACCCCTAGTGGAGGTTTTGACTTCTGATTTTGTCCCCCTTTGTTTGGGGATCCCCGAGAATGCAGGGGTGACGTAACATTTCCGCCCTTTTTTGGGCCCCAACCTTCCGGTGCTATTGAGGAAACCCGGACAATCTTTGAATCCACGCTTTGTTGCGTGGCCCCTCGAGTTGGGGTGAGGGACTCACAATCCACGCTTTGTTGCGTGGCCCCTCGAGTTGGGGTTAGGGACTCACAATCCACGCTTTGTTGCGTGGCCCCTCGAGTTGGGGTTAGGGACTCACAATCCACGCATGTGGCATTGAGGCATTGTAAGGAACATATGGAGGGGATCCGGTACTGATTTGCATGAGTACGTGCGTGTACTCTTGCATTTGCAGCAACTTTTGATTCGAAGACAAGTACGGTACCCTCCATATGGTCCATGGGAACATGTACCCGCACATGTATGGACCGCACCTACACAGGAGGACAATGATGATGAGGATGTTGTGGGTGACGATGGGGATGTATGTGCCCTTTGTTGCACCAAGTATGACCCTGAGAAGATGTCCATGTGTGAAAAGTGGTAGTTGCAATATTGTACAAATTGCATTGACACGCATACATGTAACAATGTCACGGTGCTTTAATTCAGCAAATGTGTCATGTTGTGCACACAAGTTGCTCATTCTGATTTTGTACTTACTGGATAGTTGAACAAAAAGAAGGACATGTGTTGTTGAGAGTGGACATTTGGGGTTGTGACCATCGCTGTTCATGGCTTTCCGCAGTTTGCATGATGTCTTATGTGGAGGGAAGGTAGCTTGCATTTGTCTTCAACTGCGGTAGTTCGGGTGACCTGAATTTAGGGGCCTTTGGAAGGGGTGGGCCTGGGGTCTCTTCGGGAGGAACCTAGTGTAAAAGTAGCGCGCAGTGCAAGGGCTCCCCCTAACCTCCTAGAAAGCAACGAAACATTGCTCACAAATCGTTGTGCACATGCTGTGACCTTGGAAACTGTGTTCTGCTTTGTCCCCTCAGCGTAGTGCGTGCGCAGTGTGCGCGCAGTGCAAGTATTTGGGCGTCTGGCCATGCTAGAGACCCAGACTTTGAGATACTAGGGGCATCATTGTTGCCTCTAGCGTAGGTTTTGATGCTTCTTCCACATTGGGGATATGGCATTTTTGGATTTTCACCCAATGTCACCCATTTCTATCCCTTTTCACGCTTTTTTACTCCTTATGACATTTTTTTGCAGTGTTGCCGGCACAGCTTCTGTCCTGTGATACTGAGGGTGGTTACCCGGGGTTGCAACCATCGCTATTCTTGGCTTTCCGCATTTTGCATGATGTCTGATGTGGAGGGAAGGTAGCTTGCATTTGTGTTCAGCTGCAGTAATTTGGGTGACCTAAATTTAGGGGCGTTTGGAAGGGTGTGTCTGGGGGCTCTTCGGGGGGAACCTACCCCCCCCCCCTCCCCCCAGCCTTGTACAAGAAACGCCCTTGTATGGTAAGCAAGGAGCGAGGGAACCGTCTTTCACTTTGCCAGATTTACAGAAAATTTCGATATTGAGCGTCTCCCGCATGTTTGTTGGTCGGACAAGGTAGTAGCATTTGTGCATTGATGTGTTCTTCCTTCTTCCAATCCTCCTTCACCATTTCAGGCAGGTTCCCAGGGCTCATCGGGGGGTGACAGTGATGGGGCAAGTTCTTCAGGTCCAAGATCAGGGTCGGTGTCACGTGCTTCTCAGAGCAACTCAAATTCTGATGTGTCATCGTTGACTTCTATCGACAGTGACTTGCAAAGTAATGTTGAAGAAGACAGTGCATCAGACAGTGAGGTTGTGTGGGGAAAGAGTGCATGTGGAGTATGGGGATTGGCAAAGATTTTTGCCACTGGGAAATTGTAATTCATGTGTGACGTTCCTGCATGCGGGCACCCGTGAGTCTCCTGGTATCCAGTACCAGTTCAGACAACCCCGGTCGCCGCAACAACGTGAGAGGACGCCCTGGCAGAAGGCCCACACTGCCTGCCAAAACGCCTTTGTTTTGTTGTGCATCAAATTGTGCACCTCTGTAGCCAAAGCGCTACTTCGGGAACGCTCTGCGGACACTTGGTGGAATTTCGGTCTCGAGTTGAACAAAAACCTCAGTAGCAAAAGGGCTGTGATTGCTCGACTCATTGTTCAGTAGAGGGCGGGGCGTTGCGCGCTGCGGAGCGAGGTGCCGAGAGGGGCGGGACCACTGGAGCCCAAAGAGCCTGCTTCCTCCCATCCTCCGACAGACGCATGTCTTCGAGGCCGCAAATCTGATCCCATGAATGCATCCTCTGAGCCTCAGGCCGACACCGCTGGCCCCCTCACCCCCTCGAGCCGCGGTGCCACCGACACCTGCACCCCCACGACGGGCGACACCGACGGCATGCTGACCACCAACACCTGCTCCACGGCGCCGCCTCAGAGCCCCTACGATCCGTTTGAGCCTGCAACCGGTAAGCCGCAGACCCCCGGCCCTCAAGAGCCCTCCGTTCCTGGTGTCCGGCCCCGCCTGACGTACCTGGATCTTACACGCGGCCTGATCATGGTGGTGATGTGCTGGGACCATGTGAAGGACCTCGTGCATCAGGGGGGGGGCGGCCCCGAGCCCCCCGAAATGTGGTATGCCCCTCCGAAGTGGACGGCCTTCCCGGCGGTCTTCTTTTGGTTGCGGTGGGTGTCGCACTTTTGTGCCCCCGGCTTCTTCTACACGATGGGCATGGGCATGACGCTGTTCTGCGCCGCGCGGCTGCGGCGCGGCTGGACCATGGCGCGGATCTGCCGCCACTACGCGACGCGCGCGGCAGTCCTGTTCCTGGTCGGCCGAATCTCCGACTTTGGGTTCGGCGCAGAGAATCTCGTCGATGTGGTCGAGGGCTGGAAGGTTGTGGGCTGGATCTCCGGCAACGTTCATGGGAAGGTCAGCCTGGGCGAAGCCCTGTGGCAGCTCCTTTTTGGGGTGTACCAGGTGTGCCTTCGTCTGCCCGTCGCCTCCCCGCATCATGGATCCCTCCTGTCGTTGCTGCACCGTAGTGTACCCGTCGAAATACCTCCTCTTTGCGAAAGCAACGCCATTGTCAGAGCGACAGTAGGTATTGTTTCCGCAATTCTCGGCAGCGTGCAGGACATAAATAGGCTGACCTGTTTCCGCAACTTTTGGAGCCGTGGAATTTGGCGGTTCCTTTTTCTGGTGGTCCATGAATATAAGTTTTTCTGTCATTTGGGGCTGGGGATGATATTTGAGGAATACTGATTGCTGCCCCGCCATCCACTTTCACCCCATCTTGTCCTTTGGAGTTGGAGATTGGGGAGTCACCTGACGACTATTGCATTCATGACGCAACGGTCACTGCTTGTGTCTTCTTGCGGCGGGCGCGAACAAGCCCTTGTCACAGCAACACTAGGTGTTGTTTCCGTCAAATTGTAAAATTTTAGTGTTGCTCTCGCAACGGGGAGGGGGGGTTAGGCTCTGTTAGTCTTCACATGAGTCCGCTTTCTCCTCCCAAGCTCCGGTCAACTGGCAACCATTGGTTTCTTGTGACCGTCAACTGGTTTCTTCTCAGGTTCCAACAAAGAAACAAAATCAACTGTGTACCTCCGAATGAACCGATTCCTGGCGGACGGCTCTTTAAAGCAGGGGTCAGCCTTCTGGAATCCGGAGCCCGTCCACCGTTTTCGCTTGCGAAAAACGGCACGGTCCAACCGCCTCAGCGCGCACCCCTCAGAACCCCTTTGTGTCAAGCGAATCCTGCCTGACACCACTGCCCCTGATCTGGGACGCTCCCTCCGTCCCTTTGTCCAAACAGGTCATGACGGGACTGTCCATGGCCATGTTTGCGATGGCCCTCCTCATCCCGTGCTTCGCATGGCTGCAGCGCAGTGCAGGGCCGATCGGGCAACGCATGGCCGTTGGGCTGCCGGCCGCCCTCGGGGTCGCTTGCTTCGCCCTCAGCAACGTTGTGATCGTGCGCAGCCAACACGGAGCACCGGCTGCGGTCCGCGACGAGCTTGCCCACGGCTTTGTCCCAATGCTGATGCGCTTCCTGATCCTCCCGGGACGCCTCCCGGGCAACGCCATCACGGTGTACCCCTTGATCCCGTGGGTCGGCTTCACGTTGGTGGGCTTCACGTGCGGGAGTGCGCTGGATCAGCCCCTGCCGGCCCAGCGCCGGCAGGGCCTCGCATTCGCAGTGCTATGCGCCTGCCTCTTCTGTGGGTTCCGGGTGTTCGGGGGAGTCATCGGCAATTACCGGGGGTGGCCCCGGGGGGAGACGATCCCCGGGCTTAGCCGGGCCTTGGATTTCTGGAACGTGTGCAAGTACCCGCCGTCCCCGACGTATGCCCTGCTGACTCTGGCCACTAACAATTTGTTGATGGTGTTGTTCTCATTCGTGGCATTGGAAGAGCAAGGCCGCGATGTTCAAGCGGACTGCACGTGCGCTCCTGACTCTGGCTGTGACGGCGACTGCGAGTGCCCGGATGATCGTCGTGGCGCTGATACACAGCCCTCTCGGACTCGCCAGTTGGTTGCATTCGGCGTCCGTTGGGCTCTGACGACGCTGCGCTCGTACGGGTCGACCCCGCTTCTGTTCTACATTCTGCACGTGTGGTTCGCGTGCTCAATCGGGGCTGTGGTGCGGATGACGCATCGGTACGGGATCTCGTGGTCATGGACCATTGTGGCGTGGGTCGGCGTGTTGCTGTTGCTGAAGCCAATCTGCGTCCGGTACGGGCAGTTTAAAGGCAACACCTCCCCGGAGAGTCTCTGGAGGCTGCTGTGAACAGGTCTGGTCTCCGCCAGAATCGAACCACATGCTGCTGAAGGGGTCCAAGGCTGCGTGTGGGCATCTTTGTGCTCTTTGTACGTGCATGTATCTACCCCGTCCCCCACCCATCTTGCCCACCAGCGCGCACAAGTCAATGCTGGAGTCGGCAAACCCAGCATGGACTCGGAGTGTGCATCTGGATGCACCTGGTCAACGGCACGGGCAACAGCCCTTCTCCGGGACGGCCGACCCCCGGAGTAGTCAAACAGGACAAGTCATCCAGGGCCTCCATTGACACAACCAAACCACGTTCGGACCCACAGAGGGTCAGAATGAGCAGTGGCGAGAAGCCAATAGGCGCCGCCAAAGGCAAACAAACCAGCACCATGGCCTCGTGCCAGACCCCCCATCTTGGTCTTGTGAATTCGGGGGTAGGAGAGGGAGGTTTCTGCCAGAGAATGGGGCTGCCTGGGTTCCACGACATCCGCAGAGTAGGGCGCTGCTCGTCAGACGAAAACGACACAAGGATTGAGTGCACCCCGTAGCTCTCGTTTTCTTATAGCTCTTGCCCGCCTTCCCTGGCTGTCTCCTCTTGTTCCATCTCTGAGGCGTCGTTACATGGTTATCACGGTCTTGGCAGGTTGCTTTTGCAAAGCCACCAGTACTGTGACTGGGCTTTTACTTCAGCTGCTTGCTGCTTCTTGCTGGGTTGGCTGTTTGCCGCAAGCGGTGGTTCTGCTCAATACAGCGTTTGTGCTCGTGATTTCGACCCACTTCCACGTGTATGGGCCTGTGTGTCCACATCTATGCACACACCAGTTCCCCTGGAGCAGCCCCCTTACCCATGCGCCTACCTCTCAGAGTGGCCTGCCCACGACTACGGACGATGAGGGCCTGAATGGGGGCCTGAAAAGGGCCCTGTTGGTTCACTGATTGCGAGAAACGGTAGGTGGCACAGCATTTGATGCGGCGTATTGGGGGCCATCATGGTTGGGAGTATGTGTTGGGTCTACGCTTGACACAGTGCGTCGCCCGGAATGCCGTAGAGCGTGCTCTTCTTCTTCTCGTTCCGGCGTCAGTCCATGTTCTCGAGCCGTGGAATCGTGGGACGGTCTCTTGCTGCCAGAGTTGCCACCAGCGCCTGCCAGTTCAGACGCGATCGGGCAGAGTTGGGCCGACTGCACTGGACGCGGTGGGCCCACTGAGCCCAGGGGCGTTGCCAAAAGACATTCCGTGGCGCACGGAAAACAGCTGAGCCCTAACGACATTCGGTTGCCCTGCGGGACTCCAGGGGCATGGCTGTCCCATGAAGATTCTTCTGCGTGACTTTGCCAAGGACGCCGTGACCTGGTGTCTAGGGCTTCCTGGGACCGAGGCCATTCGTGTCGTGACCTGCCTTTCTTCTCTGTCGTTGCCGGGCGTTGCCATCTTCTTGTCTGCTTCAGCCAAGAACATGTTTCCTCCGTCATGGCTTACGGTCTGCTCATCGCAACCCAAAGGGCAGCACCCCCCCCCCCCCCCCCCCTCCCCCTCAACTATGGTGGGGCTTGGGGATTTCTCACAATTGTGATCGGGTGCGCTGCTGTGCCCCAGACCCACGGGATTCGAGTTGACGGTGTGCTTTGTAAATATATCATATAACTCCTGCGGCCACATGCACCAAACGGACACAAGTCGATCCCAGTCAGTGTATTGATTTCCTTCCTCAATGAGACCTGTTCCCTAACTCTGCTGCTAACTGCGCCCTGCGCTGGTGGTCCGCAAACTGCGAGGCTCTCCGATTTATGAACCCCTATACCGCATAGTACTCAGCAGGGATGACGCAGAAAGGTTGTCGGGTGCCGAGGAACTCGCGACGCATTTCACTCAGCCCCCAACGCCTCTGCGATTTGGTCATCAATCGCCGACGATTTTGCAATTTTCCAGCCTCTGATTGCACACTGTGATGTTGTTCACGTAGTTGGGAAAAGACAGGTTTGGGGAGGGTATTGGGTTGGTGTCAATGAACTCTGCCCCTTTTTCGTCTGCTACTTTGGTGTTTTTCAAGGGTTGCGTGAGGAAGGGCAGAACGGCATTAGTGGTGGTGTACATGATGTGTGCGATCATGGATGCAGTTCCATTTACTGTACAGGCAGTGGCTTCGCGCCCAGGCTCCGGTGTGACCCATAAGATCCATGTGAGGGCTGCTGGTGTTTTCGTCTCTTATCCATGTCTTTGCCCGCCGTCGGTTGGGGCGGGATCTGCCCTTCATCGTCATCGATTGTTCCTTGCATACAACCCCCTTCCCCCCTTTCACTGACTGCATCAACGTTGTCCAGAAGCACTGCGACCCCAGTCGTTTTTCTGACCGCTTTTGTTGTCAACATTGCAAGATGAGCTGGAGGAGTCGGGGTCAAGCTGGGGTGTTTCCTTGCCACCGTTGCGAGAACCGCAGTAAAGCTCCAAAGTATGACGGAAACGGCACCTCCCGCAGTCCTGACAAGGGTGGGGCTCGCGCACGAGAAGACACAACCAATGAGAGTAGAGCAAACCAGCGCTCAGCACTTATGGACCACGTCTGTGGAGGCGCATCAAAATCAGTTGATATGACATTATGGCGATAAGGGCCCACAGGGCTGACGACCTGTCCAAACAAACTGCAAATGCTCAGCGGTCACAAAAAACCGGGAATGCTCACTAAAAACCGGGAATGCTCACTAAAAATTGGGAGTGGTCACTAAAAACCCAGGGATGGTCACTGAAAACGAGGACCCATCACTGCATCCTGGGAATGGTCACTTAAAACTGGAATGCTCATTGAAAACGGTGTGGTCACTGAAAACCGGGGAATGCCCAGTAAAAACTGGGACCTGCAAACCGGGAAAGGTCACTAAAACCTAGGAATGCTCGCTGAAAACCGGGACTGCTCACTAAAAACTGGGACCCGTCACTACAAACCGGGAATGGTCACTAGAAACCGGGAAAGCTGACTAAAAATGGGGCACGGTCACTAAAATTGGGGACTGAGTGTTTGCTGCGGGCAAACAGGGGTTTCGTCACATGCTTTATTTTGTTTGTCAGTTTGTTTTTTCAAATTTGGCTCGGAGGTGCCAAGGATGTCCAAATGTATGGAATTTGGAGGACACTTGGAGGCAGGGGTCCATGGCGCGGTAAGGGAGAACACACCGGCCGCTTGGGCTCGGGCAAAGGTACGTGTCTCCAAGTTCCTTCAACAATTGGGGGATTCTAAGCACCAATGGCTCCGGACTTTTGCCAATGCGGTGGGCGACAGGGGCTTAGGAGAAAACTTGGTGGAATCCATCATTGGATACACTTTGAAAGTGCAAGTTTCGCTGAACGTGACCTTAGGCCATTTCAAGAAGGTGAACAAGGATTCATCAACGGAAAAGAAGACAGCCAACCCTACTTGATGGGACTGTTAGAGCGCCAAGCCACACTGATGAAATCGCTCATTAAAAAAGTGAATAGCCTATCGGAGGCACCGGAGAAGAGAGAAGAGATGATCCCTCCGCTGTCCGCTATCCTTGAAGGAGCTGCATGCTTTGTCTGGGGTTTGGAACCACCCACACTATGTGACTAGAGTGTTGTACTTCATTAAATTTGCCATCTTGAAGGAGTCTTTGCCAGTTGGCTTCATGAAAATAGCCTCACCATGGAATGATTATGCCGGGAAACCCCTCCTATTTTCGCTCACAGAGGGCCAGAAAAAGGGTGGCACAATATGGATGGAAGTGGAGCTGGTGAAGGGAGACACTCCGATGGAGGAAGATCCATTGACTCCGCCGCATGGGCTGAAGTTGAATGCCACCGTGGTGCAAAAGATGGAGGCCTTATGGGTTCTAATGTGGACTTCGGTGCATTGCTACAAGCACAACGCACTTGACTTCTTCAAAACAGGCCTCCTCTGCTCTGTTGGCCTTACCCTACAAGGGCTCGTTTAAAGAAGGTGATGGAGAGGCGCTTTGGGGTGGTGGATGTGCCGTCAGCACGGATGTGGGAATGTCTCGTCGACCCTACAAAGGGGGGCGAACGACAACATTGCTTGTGCATATAGTTTCCAGTCTCCTACCCTCTTGCGGGCCTCACCCATGAGCCGCAACACCTCCGGCCCCCGTTTGGCATGTTACTTGGCGTTTCCGTGGGTGCTTGAGCGTGTCCCATTGCAAATGTGGGACCTAACCCATTGTAGCAACCGCCTTGAGTGCCGAGACACACCCTAGCACGCACCCTACTTTGTATCTGCAGACGTACATGGAGTGTAGGACGTTTTCTGCCAACGCCGGCATATCCTTCTTAGGCACCGCTCCTCCAAACTACGCAAATCGCCGTAGATGGGACACGGCTTGTCTGGTAGATGGCTTCCACGTTGAACCCAGGCACGTCGAAACACCCCTACCTGGCGCCATCGAACGCCGTTGGGTATGCGAATGCCTGCGCTTGGGGTGACGGGACGCGGCGGTCCAGCCGTTGAACGCAACAACAATGGTCGTGGCTAGACTGCTTTAGGAGGGGGGGGGGGGGGGTCCCCCTTGGCATCTCGTTGACGTTGGATTCCCAAGGAACCATCAGTTGGCCGGAGTTCATGGAGACATGGAGGATTTTGGAAGAGTTCAACGAGATCACCTTTGATGGCATCAAGAGGGGTCACCGAGGGCCGCTTGGTTACGACGCGTTGCCTTGGGCAAAGCAGCGGTTTTGGGTACCAAGATGGACCTCGAGGAAGGTATGGCAAGACTCCTCTAGGGGTTAGGACGGAGCGAAGCCCGATGGGTGCCACTTCTCTTAGGGGGTTGGGTTTGCCCTCACACTACATCTGTTGGTGGGGATGTTGGAGAAGCAGCAAAATCGCCCACATGTATGCCACCCCCCGTGACGAATTTGAGTACATGTAGATGGCGCGATTGCCTTGGCCAGTTGATGCGGGAATCAAATGGAAAAAAGATTGCCGTCACGGATCTATGGCCACCAAGCCTCGCGGAACTTTGCGAATCTACGCCTTTCACAGTCCGCAGAAGGACGCCTGGAAAGGGAATGGGCCAAGAAAGATGGTGGGAGAGCAGGGGAGGACTCCGACGGGGATGCGATTGAACCGCCGATGGCTACCAAGAAGTGGAGTATCAAGAGGGTCCGGAGGGAAACCAGAGGGAGAACAAGAGCAGATGCACCACAAGATTCGGTGTGGTAGGAGTACGAAAGGCTCCCCAACGTTGTGATAAGGTCCCAAGAATTTCCACGGCGAAAGACCCCATCGATGTCGACAAGTCGGAGGATTAACAACACCCCGGAGAAGGGGATGGAGGAGGTGTATCATCGGGAGCGACAGGTGGTTTCAAGTTCCGGGGAAGGTTCCAGGAATACCTCTTGGAGATCATGACCTAGAAGTACCGCGGGGCTCAATGCATTGAGATTGGCAGCCTTGCCCAGATGTGCTGCCAATGGCTCCAACAAATATACAATGCCCCAGAGAGAGGGCCGTGGACCACCTCCTGGAGTCGGACAGGGGTCAGGGCTAGCTGGATGAAATCTCTCGTGGCTGTCAGCTATATGGCCTCCATTTGCACCCGAATTTGAGACCCCTCTTGCACAAGCGTATAAGATTCCTCTTCATGAGGGGTGGATAGGTGGTCAGGGATCTGGGTTTTATGCATTTGGATCACCAATTGCTAATAGCGTTGAATTCCCTGAGGGGCGATGTTTGGTCTTTGTGTTTCGTGTTGTGTACCCACGGCCGGCGAGGTGTATCTGGGCGCCGTCGATGTGCACCCATAGCCCTCAATGTGTACCCAAAGGTCTTCATGTGTACCCGTGGGTCTTGATGTGTACACACAGGTCTTGATGTGTACCCACGGCCCTTCATGCGTACGCATGGGTCTTGATGAATAGCCACGGCCTGTGGGTACACATCAAGGCCCCTGAGTACACACCAAGGCCTAAGAGTGTACATCAAGGCCCACGGGTACAAAGGAAGGGCCGTAGGTACACATCAAGGGCTGTGAGTACACATCAAGGGCAGTGGGTACACATTGAGGTCCCCGGCTCCTGGCGTAGACACCTTTGCTCGTCACTTTTTGCACTCGGACTTACTGCAAGTGGTCGTGACCCCAAGCCCTTGTTTTATACTTTAAAACAATTGTTTGCCTTTCTTTTTCAAGCAGTTTTCTGTCCGTTTTTTTTTGGGGGGGGGGGGTTGCTCAGCAGCGCCCTGGGCATGCCCTTGCAAGAGGTGATGGAGTCCTTTCTTAGAGTGGCTGGCGGCAACAACATAACTGGTGAAGCGTCGGTGGTGACGAACGTGGTTGAGCAGCTCTTTGGCATCTTGCAGGACCCCTGCTTCACGTTGTCGAGCGGCGAGGCGGACAGTTGGGTCACCATCGCCATTTGCAATGGCCGCGGCGGTGGCCTTGCTTGTGTGTCACTATCACAATCTACCTATGCCTCTATATGGCTCGCTGGCTGTCAAATGGGTGCCCGTCTAGCACACTGTCATATTTTGTGTTTCATCTAAATCAGAATTAATGTAACATTTGACCGTGACTCTGAGGATCTAGGGGTGACAGAACGGAGCCTTATGGGTCTGCCTGTAAGGCCCTTAGGTGTGCCTTACTTTTGCTTTCTATTTTGCACCCTTTTTGCAACCATTTTGGCAGTCCGTGACCTTATCGTTGGTGGGCCTTGTCCTTGTTTTGGGGCTGGAGTTTGCCGATGTCGTCTGTAGGTGTGGGGTTCTGCTTTTTGTTTTTTTGTGTAGTTTCAACTCAGTTCTTATCTATTCAGCTTATACAGCCTGGGTTTTGCCCGGCAGTGTTTGCCGATTAGCGTCTATACAATGGGCAGGGTCGTACTAGAGTGAAGTACACCCAATCTGAGTTACATGCCCATTCTTGACTTGTGCACTGTGTTCCTCCCCCCCCTTGGCAAAGTCCACTGTTGACAAAACAAGGCCAACAGGCGCAGTGATTTATATGGTAGCACATTTGTATCATATCAATGATCTCTTGGAACTGCCAAACATTGTTGCATATGCATACCAGGACGTGCATGTGTAGAGCGCTTTGAGACCTGTTTGTGCCCCCTTGGCAAACCCTTGTTTTATACTTAAAACAATTGTTTGCCTTTCTTTTTCAGGGATTTTTTTGTCCGCCCACCCATCCCCCCGCAGGGGGGTCTGGGAGCATGGGAAGTGGTGGGGGGGTTCGAGGATGGGTGCAGCTGGTGCGGTAGTTGCCTGTGGCAGGTTGTGTTGCTCCCACGAGCTTCAGTGGGTGGTTGGGTCCCGGGGGTTCCAGAGACTGTGGCGGCAGGTGCCCCCCCTCCCCCTACCCCCCCCCCCCCCCGAGCTGGACGGGGACGCCATCTTGGGTCAATCTGCCCATCCCCCCGTCCACGGGGGAGTCGGGCAATCCCTGTTTTGATGGCCGCCTACCCTCCCACCCTTGGAGGGATAGGTTGCCATGGTACCCCCCCCCCCCTTGTATAAGCTACGCCCTTGCCCTTCGGTGCCGGGCGAAATACCAGCACCAGCCAGCAACGCTGGACGAGTTTATTGCAGGGTGGGCAGGGGTCCTGCGGCGCTGGCGCGCCGAGTCCAACATGTCTGTGCCCCGCTGAGATCTGTTTTTATTTATCAAAATTCTGGATGGGTGGTTTGACAACCCGGCAATGCCGGGGATCTTCCAGGGGCCACCCCAACGGCCAACCACAGTTGGCGGGAAACCACAGGTGGATAAGCTGCAGGCGAAAGAGGAGAAGTGGGGGGCGTACAAAGCCAAGGTGGTGGCAGAGCTGGAAACGATGGCTGGGGAGGGGTGGACAGTGGTCTACACAGACGGTTCAGCGAAAGTGGTACGGGGCTGGGCACAGGCAGGGTTCGGGGCCTGGTACGGGCCAAGTGCTCTGCGTAATGCCTCAGACTTCGTCCCCCTGGGGGAGAAGCAAAGTGTGAGTAGGGCAGAACTCAGGGGAGTTCTGTGTGCGGTACGCGGTCGGCAGTGGGGAGAGCGCATGGTGGTGGTGCTGGACTCAGAGTATGTGTACAAGGGGATCACACAGTGGTCCAGCAAGTGGCAGCGCCACCAGTGGAGGGTATCAGGAAGGGACGTGGAGCACAAGGACCTGTGGATTGCGGTCCTGGCAGAGCGGGAGCTCGCAGGGGACCGACTCCAGGTGCGGTGGGTGCCGTCCCACCTGGGGGTGGAGGGGAATGAACAGGCAGATCAGCTTGCAGGACAGGGGAGGCTGCTGCATCCCTACAATGAAGAGTCCCCCCCGAAGCGACGCTGCCTGGAGCAGCAGTGGGAAGAGCTGGGGCTCGAGGAGATGTCTTTAGGGGAGGGGGGAGCCAGTGACAGCGGCCACTCGTTTACCACAGGGAGCCTGTTTGGGGAAGGGGAGTCATCAGGGGCGTCATCAGGGGAGTTCGGATTCACAGGGGTGGGCGGAAAGTGAGGACTACAGTACGGATGTCAGTGACAATCCCAGGAAGAGGGGCAGGAGGGCCGAACGGGCGTGAGTGAGGGCAGGACGAGGGAGACCACAGGGGAGGAGCATACCAGAAACACGCGTGGCTCCCTTGTCACCATTGGTGGCGAAGGCGGCGGACACGCAACCGGGGATCGGCCGACGTGGCCGATTTGAGCCTTGAAGGTCTGCACTAAGTGCAAACCGCAGCAGCAACCGCTGGGGCCAGCGGGGGGGGGAGAGGCCTGGTGGTTGGAACGGCCGGTACACAACACATCGGACAATAGCATATCGGAAACACGCTTGTCTCCCACGTCATCGGTCGTGGGTTCGAATCCCGGCGGGCAGGCCGCTGGGGGTTCATCGTAGTGGACGACACGGGGGGAGGTTTTTACTTTTGGAGGTGCAAGCCAGCCCAACCCAGTTCCTGCTGAGGGTAGGGAGGGAGACCTGACCTATCCTGACGAACTGTGGCGGCGCCTCCGGTGCCGTATCTGAGGATGAGCTGTGGCGCTACGCTGGACAGATGGGACAATGTGTGTCGCGGCTCCGCCGCGTGATACTTGATGAGGGCATACGTCTGTCGGTGGGGACGTATTGCTGGACTTTCCACCGCTCTGCAAATAAGCTACGCCCTTGTCCAAGCTACAGTAGGCGTAGGGACTGTATGTAATAATTGTGTATGTAATTTTAATTGTGTACGAAATGTAGTGCGGCCACATGAGACATGGGTTTGTCGTCATTACATGGAGCCATGGACACATGCAACATGCCACATGCAAGGCAATTTGATTTCCAAGAATTTGAAGTTGCCCGAGCCCAAACCAGCCCCTAAGCCTCAGCCAAAGGCATCTTCAAGTGGTGAGCATGTGCAATTGTTCCGCATGGTGTATGATTGCAAGAAGGGTTTCCAAGCCGAACATTTGTAGGCTTCGCATTCTTCATTGCTTGTGCCAACATGGGTGTGAACCTGAAATTTTCATGTTCCCAAGGCTTCCTTGTGTTTGCATACACTTGGAATGTGGGTAGAGGTCAAGGTGCACTCATACCATGCGCGCGCGCACGTGTGTGTCGGTAGTTGTATGTGTTGCGCGCAAGCTACGCACGTGTCCAAGCTACAGTGGGCGTAGGGACCGTAATAATTCGGTACATTGGCGTAGCTTATACAAGGGGGGGGGGGTACTATCACCTTTGGGCCCTGGTGTGAGCGACAATTGGTGTTGGTGCAGTACTTGTACTTGTTCTGTTGTACTGTTCGGTGTCTGGCACACCCAGTCTGAGTTACATGCCCATTCCTTACTTGTGCAGTGTGTTCCTTCCCCCCCTTGGCGAACACATTTTTGTACGCGTACTTGCTGGAAGTCGTCCTGACCCCAATGAACACATTTTTGCCCGTCACTTTTTGCACCTGGACCTGCTGGAACTGATCACGGCTCCCGGCAAACACATTTTTGCATGTCCCTTTTTGCACCCAGACCTGCTGGAAGTGGTCCCGGCTCCCAGAGAACACATTTTTGCATGTCCCTTTTTGCACCTGGACCTGCTGGAAGTGGACCTGGCCCCCATACAGCCAATGGAAGCTGAAAAGAAACAGGCATGTTGCCTGAGGATGGCATCCTTTCACCGTCACCCATGATCAGCAATAGACTGGGGTCCATGCACAACATGTACGCAGTCAGGTTGAGCACAATTAATTTGCTTGGGTGCAACACTACTAAGTTCGGGTGTCTTGTGTGATACTTCAGGCATTGGGCGATTAAGCCTGCGAGGAGACAGGGGCAGGCAGGCTATTGCCCCTTTGACGCATGCAAAGGCATGGGGCCCAGTGCATCAATCCCTATTTTTTAAAGTGCATCAATCCCTATGTTTTAATACCGTAGCCTACAGAGGCCCTTGACCTGACACACCCTGTAACGTCACCTACTGCACCAACAAGGAAAGTCAAGTGTCATGTGAACTCATGCATCAATTTCAGGTGTCCTGTTTGCTTTTGCTTTGGAATGTGAACACGAAAGCTGTTGGCAGCATTAACTCAAAGCCGAAAAGCTGTGCAGAAGTGCAAGCATGTCTGTGAGTCCATGGCAGCGTGAGGAATTCAAGTTGGCCATTAATGGGATTGTTGCACAATTGGATCATTCTCAGGCTTTGCTGTTTAAGGCCTACATGAAGTATGACACCCTTTTAAGTGGGTCTGTCTCGGAGCACAAATTTAATGCGGTCATCACTGAGTATGATGCAAAGCTGAAGGAAGATGAACCAGAGAACAACGCACAAGGAAGCGATGACACCAGTATACAGCTGAGTTTCATTGAATTCCTGGATTGGTACAACGGTATAAAACTCGAAAAAGATAACCCCACCACCACCATCAAATACCAAGCATGGAACAGACTCAGATACTGGAAATCTGCCATGCTTGAGACAGTTTGGAGTACAGATGTGATGGCGAGGTTTCAAAAGCTTTCCCCTGAGAATGCAGCAGCAGCTATTACAACTTTCAAGGAACTGGGTGAGGAGGTGAAGAAATGGAAAGAGTACAACGCATATTCAGATGAAGAAGGTGGGATGATGATGAAGCTTGGGGCGAAGGCCTACAAGAAAACGGCATACGCAGCAGACATCATTTCAGATTATGTCGCCCCCAAGGGACCTCCAGTGTTGTTTGAGGCTGGCAAAGAGAAGGAGTCCAAGATCCTCGCCAAGCGGGCATGTGGCGTGTTTTGACCCATGTGCCTTCCGGCGACCTCCCTGTCACCCATCAATTCACGGGTGTTGCTTGGAGGTTAGTGTTTGGACGCAACCCAAGAAATGCAGCCCCCCTCCCCCAAAAAATCTGACGGCTTGTGAAACCTGCCAGCGCTGGCAGTGCAGCCGACGCCACGGAGGCTGCGATTGCAGTGGGACGAACGTTCCATTCTCACCCTGACAAGTGCACTTTGCCCCCCATCATCCCCCTACCCCACAAATGACCCGGACCCACAAGCAGGTCACACAACAGACATGGCACAGGACAGGTCGTACTACACGGCAACCAACCCAGCCCTCGTTGAATGCCACAACGAAAAACAGCGGTGCGCAATGCCATCGGGGCATATTGTGGGCTCTGGCACGGCCGTTTCACGCTCGCACTCAAAACTTCATCATGTGCACCACCGGCACGCGCCTGCAAGGCCGGAAACCTACACGCTTTATCGCGAATCCTCCTTGAGAAAGGCGACACAACCGAACAAATCGGGATGTTTTTCCGGCAACTTTATTCGCCTTCATGGGTCAACGCCCCGGAGCCGAGCGAAGCTTTGGGTCAATCAAGGCACCGGTATTGTCGCGCCACTTCTCAGCCAAAATGTTGCCGCACCGATATTGGGACCGAATGGAACAAATACGGTCCGAAATTCCTGGTGTTTCTTGGACATGGCGTCTGTGGGAAACGGGGGCGGGGACGGGGGCAGGGGGTGCTTCCATGTGCAGTGCGCTCCCAGGTGTCACGCACAGGTGAAGCATATTGGCGAGAGATGTGAGCTGTGGCTGCCGGACGAGCTGTGGTAGAGCGTGCAAACACAGGGAAAAGAATTCGGAACGCTGTCGTGGCGAGCGACCGACGGTGGTTGGCATTCGGTTGATGCCAGTGGGCAATTGATGGACGATGGTTGGTAGTCGCCTGACAGCAGTCGCCGATTGGAGGAATCCGGCTGGTGGGTACCGGTTGGTTGGCGATGAATTGTTGGCGCCAGGGTACGGTGTGCATGCCTGTGTATATCGTGCATGTGTACATGCGTGCGTGCATGTGGGGGTACCTGCAAGTGTGTCTGTGTGTGTGCGCGCGCGTTCGCGTGTGGGTGGGTGCCCTTCCGCAGGTGACTTTATCTGCGTTCATGTCCGCGCGTAAGCACAGCCTTGTCTGCGCACAGTAACGGCGTGTTATGGTCGTTTTCTGAGACCTGGGTGGGGCTTGCGCAAGGGGAATGGGGGGTTACGAAGCTAGAAGACCATAATTGATGGCCAGGAAAATCGCTGTCTGTTGCTGATGGGGGGCTGTGGAGCACCAGAAACCACAGGGCAAACGCCCTCGGGATAGGCCGGGCTGTCTGGTCAACTGGAAACGTCCATTGCTCGCCACCACAGAGGCAATATGGTGGTGGTTTCGCATTGAACCAAGATGCAGTCCTTTGTGGCATGCAGCCGGTGGCGAATGTCCGGTGGTGCAGAGAAAGGGGTGGATGCTGGGTACGGCTCCTAGTCGCGTCACAACCAATCAAAATGCTTGCACTCCAAAGCACAATCTGTGATGGGCAGGAACAATGGTGTTGCATGCATCCTCCAGCCCCTTTTTCTGCACAATGGGCCCACATCTTGTTATTTTATGCTCTGGACCACAAGAAGGGCAGTCGCCAACAAAAGACGGTAACAGAGGGTCATTATGCGTAGACAGGGCACAGGGGGTAGTGCCTTAGCAAGGCCGTGCTTGTGCAAAGGGGGGCCTGTGCAGCCGAGGGTTGGTATCAGGCCTGTGCTTAGTGTTTGGCCAACGGAAGAGGGGGGGTGGGGGATGGGAGGGCGGGTATGAGGGCAAAAAAGTTTGTGTACCTAAAATCGACCTCTCATTTGTGGCTCTGGATTCAAAATTTCATTTTTCCCCAGACACCTTTTTTTTTTTTTTTGGTTTTGGGTGGGTGGGTGGTTTGGCCTGGGGGGATGGGTCCGCCAGATCAAACGCCCCCCGCCCCCGCCTCGTGGATAAGCACATCCCTCGTTGGTATCCTGCAACACATTCCGGATATAGCTGCCCATATGCCCACGGCTGATGTGGCGTCCGTTCGTTTACCCATGTGCTCTGGTGAATACCCAGGCTGGAGAACAACAGCCAGGGTTTTGCTTAATGTCCGTCCTACCCTACCCTGGGGGGGGGGTGGGTGGGTGGGTCTGGCAGAATTTCAGGGTGGGTGGGTGTCCAACCCCCCCCCCCCCCAGGGTAGGGTGGGACTTTGTGGGGGCCTTGGGTCTATTGAGCCAGTGCCCCTTCTTTCTTTCTTCTGTTGCAGGTTCCGTGTAACATGGGCTAGGATTGTTTGTGCTTTGTGCCGGATGCGGAGGGGGTAACGCTAGAACCCCACAGTTCCTGTGTCTGCCCCACGCCCATAAAGGGGCTAGGATGGGTGGGTGGGTGGGTGGGTGTCAGCCCCCCCCCCCCCCTGGGGGGGGGTGGGACATTTGTCGGTCTGTGGGTATGCCAAAATTCTGGGTGGGTGGGTCCCTGAATTAACCCCCCCCCCCCCCCCTAGGGTGGCTAAGCAAAACCCTGACAACAGCCTCTGTGCATCATCCCCCTGCACGTGCTCTCCTAGAGAGCGCAGGACAGCATTGTTGTTTCTCCCAGGACATGAGGTCCCCAGGGCTGTCCTTAAGAACCCAGATTTTTTCCCTTAAGGACATCCCCCAGGGACCGCCAACCGCAAACTGCCAACCGCCAACCGCCGCCAACCACCAACCGCCAACCCCCACCAACCGCCAACCGCCAACCTTTGAAGTAGAGGAGGTCCCACGGCCATGAAGCAGAGAGCGTCCCCGTGAACGTTCGTTTCTGTTGGCGTTGCAACCCCTTTTCTTATTTTCTCTCCCTAAAGGACAGCCCCGGAGGTCACCATATTTTGCCGTCTTTGATGGCGAACAAAATCAAGCCAAGGTAAATCAAAGGTCCAAGCTTGCCAGATTGTGCCTCCCTCCCATTTCCCGGCAACGGTCTGGTCAGGTATGCGAGAACGCCGGCGGAGTTTTCGATGTGAATTGCTGTCCTGTTCCCTGGCTCGTTGCAGTCTTTACTGCAGGCACGGGACGAATGGCGCCGACCATTGAACGTGCACCTCGGGAGATGGCCTCAGCAGAACCCAGCAACCGACGAGGGGGGGGCAAGCCAGTGCTGTGGGGTGGGGACGTCTGACCAGGACCAGTGGAGGGAAAGGGACGCCCCCAGGGATGTATTAGAACAGCCGTGCGCCGTAGGATAAGGGGAGGTACCCCCCCCTGGACCCCCCCCCCCCTTCTCCCCTTCCAATGTTTCAGGCTGACAGCCAAAATTTTGCTTCGCCTTCGATGCCAGGAGGATTTAAGCTTAAAAAAAATTTCGGCCCGCCTCCGGCAGGGACCATAGGAGGACCCCCCCCCCCCCTTCAGACCCCCCCTTCTAATACATCCCCCCCCCCCCCCGTCTGCTAACCTTGCTTGCACTAAAGTTGGACTGGAAGTGCCCATGGCAGGGGAATCAGAACCAACCACTTACCCTCAGGGCGTATGGCTGAAAGGGGCCAGCCAGAGTGCGAATATGGCCAGAGGAGAGACGGTGAACAGCATGAGGCACGGTACGTATGCTGCGGCTCATACCCTAAGCCAAATGACATGACAACGAGACCGGAGTCAAATAAGTGCGAAAGGCATTGCTGGTTCCTGAGTTAGGGAGGAAGGGAAGGCGAACAGCTTGAAAAATCGAAATTTGTTTAGAACTGAGAGGGTACATCTGCCCGGCGCGTGCCCGGCGCGCCCAGCATCCAAATAAATGTTCCAGCCATCTATCACTCCCTCCTCTAGCCCAGGAACCCTAAGCACAAGCACTTTGTATGACCGTTGGCAATCAAATAAACTCCCATTTTTTCGCCAAACAAATGGGACAATCACATGCACCCTACCGTTGTGGGCCCCATCATGGCCACCCACCTCAAAATCAAAGAATCCCCCTCTTGTGCATGACCACTCAAGTGGCCACACCGAAGTGTGGGAGTCCTTAACCCCAACCCGAGGGGCCACACCAAAGCGTGGAAAAATCTTGCCCGGCGCCCGGCGCGCTAAAGTACTCTCTGAGAAGGCAATGAAGGCTGTGTGAAGGCAGGCGCAGGTGGAGCTAAGTGGTGGTCCACAGCTGACCTTTTGAGGCCCCTCAGTGGCCTGTGCAAGGGAGGGGATCCAGGGGGGGGGGGGGTTCACTTGCCACAAAAGTCCACCGTGCCGAAGGTTTCCTCCGGTTGCAATGGATATGTAGTGGAGAGGTCAGTTTAAAGTCGTTGCGGTTGGTCCCCTCATGGGGTGACCCTCCTGGGGGTTGGGGGGACTGTCGCAGGGCAGCAGGGGTGCAAGTGCAGCGACGATGCACAGCAATCCGTGTTGAAGTTGATGTGCTGCATTCTCGTACGGACCATCGGATGCGCATTTATGAGCTCTACGTTTTTGTCCTCCGGAAAATTTGGCGAACAATGCCCGTAGCCGCGGGAAAGCGATTTATTGCATTTTTTTGCGCTTCCGCAGCCCGAAAATTTTTCTGAGCGCCTGGCCGGTACCCTTCCCCACTCATGGGGTGAAAGATTTCAATCTCGCAATTCAACAAGTGGAATTGCTTGGACTGAACACGTTATTATGAAAAAAATGCAAAGATGTCACACCCGCAGCAACGAAAGGGAGCGATGAGGATAATGTTGCCAACCGTAACCACTGTGCACCACCTAGAGAAAAGTTTCTTTTTCAAAAGTGCTCAAATATGTGGTTCTGGTTCCAAGTGGTTCCATATGTGCACCAGGTGTTTGCTGTGGCAGTGCTGTCACGATTCGGTCCCGGCCCCACCAATTTCTTTTTTAAAAAAAAGGGGGGGGGAACATCAGCGGCAATTCTGTGCAACAATACACCACAAGCCAGCTGTATATGGTGGTAACCAATGGATAACCTCACAGTAGAGAAGGGAGGTTTGAACATAGGACTGCGAATAAGCAGCCACGATGACATGACCACACAATGACCTGAATACCATCAGTCAATGGGGTACTAAGCATGCAAAGAAAGTGAAAAGGTGTTCCAGACTATTGGCATACAAGGCACGTATTAGCCACAAAGCACCATACACACCCGACAAGGGTGACTCTCGCCCTCATGCGCTGGCCTGCATTTTCCCCTGTTGCCGGTCTGATGAGAGTGAGACAGCTCACTCTCTGGACCGGAGCCTGCAACACATGATCTCCTGTATGCAGCAAGTTTTGCTGTTTTGACTCATGTGCAGTACCACCAGCCTGTTTTTTGGACTGTGCTGTCGGCTAAGAATTGGAGGGTTCTTCGTTCTCTTTCTCAATGCCAAAGAGGGGGCATATCCTCAGGCACCAGCAGGAGTGCTCTCAAGCTTTATTCTGCCTCTCTGTAAGGACAG
The DNA here is from genome assembly GCA_964036045.1 of Eutreptiella sp. 'Long Island Sound 2002'. Lineage (NCBI taxonomy): Eukaryota > Euglenozoa > Euglenophyceae > Eutreptiales > Eutreptiaceae > Eutreptiella > Eutreptiella sp. 'Long Island Sound 2002'. The sequence goes on from OZ038397.1 coordinate 7,704,739, forward strand.
AAAGGAGGCTCTTTGGACTGTATACATCATAAACTGCTGCGGAAACCAGTTGCTGCAGGTGCATGTGATTGAAGCACTTCCATAGTCATTTGGGAAGGTATTGCATAATTCCCTCGATCGCTAGGAACAGGTGGATCCCAGTGTGCAAACAATCTCAGCACATACCATAGCATACTCTTTCATGATTCATTTTGTGCATGCTAAGCAGTCGCTCTGTGCATGTCTTGCTGTGTGCCACGTGTCACTGGGTTTTCTTATGTGCCAGTGAATTGTCATTTTGGCCATGTTCCCTCAGGACCCTGAGGGAACCGTCGTGCACAACCGATTACATAGCAAGGGGTTGGGAGTAGGAAAGAGGGAGACAGCCGAGGGCACATTCTGTCTAAGCCGGGGTGTTGCAGTTGCAGACAGTGTTAGTTCAAGATGCATCTCTCTGGCGATGGTCATTTAGGGGGTGGCAGAACAATTATGTCAAGGGGCAGTGTTTCCCCCATAGAATCGGACGATGTCACTGGTGGACTGGCTTTCCTTTACTGAAGTGGGTGACCGTTGAGCTCTCAGATCTTTGGCAGAGGGTTCGGATCTTTGTTCATGCATCTTGGCCACTTCCCAAGTGGGAAGAGGTTGGCTGGGTCTGTATTCCAGCACTGCTTCTTTGTACAATGCCGGCAGCCCACACGTGGGGCTGTCATTTTGAGGGTCATAGGCGTGGCAAAGCCAATTGCTGAACAGGTCCTGCACAGACTGACCCCTGCTTTCAGTGAGGGATTACAGTGTCTGTGACGGTACTGCAGCCAGCATACAATATCAATGCCGTGTGTGTGGGTGTGCAGATGTCCGCGGTTGCAAAAGGTATTTTTTACTTTTTGGAAAATTTGCAACTTCTGCACAGTCTGTTTCTATGTTTGTTTCCTAAAGTGAAAGCATCTATCTGCTGTCTGTCGTATCTGTTCACACCGTTCAGTGGCCCTTGTCGCATCATGTCTCGAACCACCTCCAAGTTTCGACACGTTTTCCCGACGCCTGCGAAAACGGATGGCCAATTTCGAGACATCAAAACCTCCAACACCATCTGGGACTGCAGCAATTTTGTTGCCGCGAATTCCAAGTACCTGGCCCTCGCGTGGGCTGCTGGCGGCGGCGGCAAGTTGGCGGTCATCAATTTGGAGAACACCGTCAAGATCCCCTCGGACGTCCCATGTTTGATGGGCCACACGGGTCCGATCCTGGACTGGCAGTTCCATCCCTTTGCGGACAACCTGATCGCCACCTCGTCCGAAGACACAACCGTGCGCATTTGGTCCATCCCTGACGGGGGGCTGACCCAGAACCTCGACACGCAGCTGATCACCCTGTCGGGCCACACGAAAAAGGTCGGCATCTGCCAGTTCCACCACGTTGCCATGAACACGCTGACCACCGCCTCCATGGACCATACCGTGAAGCTCTGGGACATCGAGGTCGGGGAGAAGCTGACCGTGGACGTGCACAAGGACCAGATCTTCTCCCTCTCGTACTGCCTGGAGGGCAACCAGTTCGTGACCACCAGCCGGGACAAGAGCATCCGGGTCGTGGACCCCCGCTCCAACGCCGTCGCGGCGGAGGCCAAGGGGCACCTGGGGAACAAGGCGCAGAAGGCCATTTGGGCAAAGCGCCAGAACAAGATCATCACTGCGGGGTTCGGGAAGATGCAGGACCGCCAGGTCTATGTCTGGTGAGGTGAGGTTGGGTGGGGTGTGGTGAGGTGCGGTGGGCTGGGGTGGGGTGGGGTGAGGTGAGGTTGGGTGGGGTGTGGTGAGGTGCGGTGGGGTGGGCTGGGGTGGGGTGAGGTGAGGTGGGTGGGGTGCGGTGAGGTGCGGTGCGGTGGGCTGGGCTGGGCTGAGGTGAGGTGAGGTGGGGTGCGGTGCGGTGGGGTGAGGTGGGGTGGGGTTAGGTGAGGTGAGGTCCTGGGCGTCTCCAGGCCCAGTCAAGCATTCCTAGCCCCCCCCTTTTGACCCCCCCCCCCGTGGGCAGAAGTTGCATTCTGGATTCCCACCCAGGAAGGTGGATGCCCACGGCAGTGCGGATGCCCGCAGTAGTACGGATGCCTGCTTGTCATAGCAGAAGGTTCAAAGGCGAGAGGCCAATAGGCGCCGCCACAGGCTAACAGAGCCAACCACCAAGGCCTCGTGCCAGACCCCCCGCCCCCATGTCCGAACACGGGCTTGTCCAATCACGGCGACCCCGTGTTTCTGCACTTTTGGGTGTTTTTTGGAACCATCATTTTTGCGGTCCCAGTAGAGGTTGTGGTTTGTAGCTTTGGGCAGGCTGCAGCAAGGGTCAATATGCGTGTCAAAGTGTTGGTGTAGCTGTAATTCCATGCGCTCTTGTGTCCTGGGGTGTATGCTGGCCTGTTGCTTTGTATTGTCATGTTTTGAGGGGTAGGGTTGGCTTTCGTCTGCATATGTGCTCCATGGTATGTGCCGCGCGGCAACACGGGCTTGTCCAAACACTGCGACCCCGTGTTTCCTCACTTTTGCCCCCTGAACCAGAACCTGGCCAGTGTTAGGACAAGGTGGGGGGACTAGCAATATGAAGGCGCTGGGGTTTGAACTGCGCATGCCCAGCGGTTGCACTCGTGCCGTGCCCTGTCGGTCCGAGTGTTCGTTCCCTCATGCCCCGGGTTCGAACCAGGTACCTCTGGTTCAGGTCTCAGGTGCATGACGGCTGAGCTACGCGACCTCTTTTCAGGTCTACGTCTGGGACCCGCGGAAGATGGACGAGAAGGTGCAGGAGGTGGAGCTGGACACGGCCTCGGGGGTGATGATGATGTTCTTCGACGAGGACACGAACATGCTGTACCTGGGCGGCAAGGGCGACGGGAACATCCGCTTCTACGAGCTGGGCGAGAAGGAGCTGACGCAGCTCGGGGAGATGCCGTCGAGCAACCCGCAGCGGGGCCTGGCCATGCTCCCGAAGGTGGCGTGCGACACCACCGTCTGCGAGGTGGCCCGCTTCATGCGGCTGGAGAGCGACAAGGTGGTGCCGATCTCCTTCCAGTGCCCCCGGAAACAGGCCAAGGACGAGTTCCAGGCGGACGTGTATCCGGACACGTTCAGCACCTCGCCCACGATGTCCGCCGCCGACTTCTTCGGGGGGCAGACCTCCGCCCCCAACACGATGCCGATGCAGCACACGAAGGGGGGCGCGGCCGCGGGGTCCACGTCGGCGGAGCTGCACGTGGCCAGCGCCGCGCCCATTTCCAAAACCGAGATCGAGGCGCAGAAGGCCAAGGTGCTCAAGCTCCGCGAGGAACTGGCGGCTGCAGAGGCCAAGCTGGCCCAATTGGAGGCCGATTTTGCATCGCCGTAACGCTGCAACGCAGGGGCGACGGCGACACGCCGTGTTGCTGGTCCCGGGCCCCGGGTTGTGGTCAGACGGCGGCTGACACAGCGCCCGGGGGCATTCGGATGGGCGGTCGGGCGGCAGCTGACAGAGGGTGGGCAGCAATGACGGCGGTTGGGTGATTGGGTGATTTCGCTGAGGTATTGAGTGCGCTCCGTGATGGAGAGGACCGATTGCGGAGCTCGGGTTTGTGTGTGTGTGTGTGTGTGTGTGTGTGTGTGTGTGTGTGTGTGTGTGTGTGTGTGTGTGTGTGTGTGTGTGTGTGTGTGTGTGTGTGTGTGTGTGTGTGTGTGTGTGTGTGTGTGTGTGTGTGTGGTTGGGGCAAATTTTGGCCTGACAAGCTGTTTTTGACGATCAGTGCTTGCTTTCGCTGTGCGCTTGATCTCTCCTCACGCAGTGTGTGTTTGTGATGGGGCGGTTGCACCCAACACCAATAGTACAGTGCACGAGGTGGCCACCACAAACTCCTCCGTGGATTTATTTGGGTCTGGTGAAGGGCTGTGCCCCCATCGCGATCGCTTTACATCGTGCACTCTTTGGCAGACCGAAAGACGTCTAAGACAGCTCTGCTGTCGCTGAGGAGTTTTCTCCAACCGCATTTTCTTGCTTTGTTCTTGTTTCGCGGTTCTCAACGTGCGTGCGTGCGTGCGTGCGTGCGTGTGTGCCTGCCTGCCTGCCTGCCTGCCTGCGTGCGTGTCTGCGATTGTGCGAATTCCGAATTGCCGATCACGAGCCCGCAGGGGCAGGGGGCACTGTAACCCAGTCCAATCCTGCCGAATCGTGCGATGCTGTGGCACACACCGTGCCATGTATCGTGTCCAGGAGGGGGTCAAAGAGGTGGCGAAGCAGCCAAGGGGGCCCCATCAATCATATCTATCGCTCACACTGACCAATGCAGTTTCTGCTGCCGCCTGGTCTGCGGAATCTGTTCTTTGCTCAAAGCGTTGGGAGTCTCCAGATCTTGGGGACTCCTCGCAACGACCGGCTATCCTCAGTTTTCTGTTTTTCAAACTGGGGGGTCCGGAAGTAAGTGTTTCTTTGGCACCCCAAGGCGAAGCGAAACCCTCTACAAATGGTGAAAGGTGGAAACGAAACTGGGGGGGGGGGGGGTTATGTTTCCCGTAGTCTGTGAACTCATCAACTGACAGTCAGGTCCGGTGCTTGTTTGCCTGGCGGTGGTCTTGGACGTCCCGCTGCACTGCCACCGCTATGTGTGCCAGGCATCTTCGTGTCTCATTTCTTTGTGACAGAAAGGTACCTATGGTCTTTTAGGCCACTGACGAGCCACATTTCTTTCTGCGCTTTGTACTGCCTGCCGCTTTGTGCACATGTGCAATAGCCGGAGTTCCTTCGGGGGTTCTGGTTTTTGTGGGATCATTGCGGTGCGAGCGCGCACCAGGCACCTTTGTGGCCATTTTCCCCGGTCTGCCCGGTTCTGCGTAAGGGATTTAGGGCGCTGCACATTGGAATCCGCGGTGTGCAGCACCAGATTTACACGGTGACCGTTGCTGGCGATTCTGCCGTCTGAATTGGGTTCTCGGGCACCATTTTCCTGATCCCGTTCCCACTAAAGCAAGAGCGGGAAAAAGCGAAGACGTTGGGAGGACGGAATGGAAACGGCAAAAGGGGGGATGGGAGCTGTGCGCCCGGAGGGAGGGAATAGTAATGAGTGCTCGGCGACATGCATCCTCTTTGGGAAGCTTTGGGGGTTGTTGTTGTTGCGGGGACTGTGCTGCTGCTGCTGCTGCTGCCACGTGTTGCTGCACACACTCTTGGGAAGGGTTGTGTCCTGCCACGCGTCATGCACGAACACACGAACAGCGTTGTGCGGGTTAGAATAGCCCCCGCGGTTGGGGCATTTGACCGGATCCGCTGAGCTATCCTTCACCGTTCATGCCTTTTGCAAGGGCGCAGGAGCAGGAGGGTGGGTGGATCTGGACCCAAGCCCATTGCAAGTGTTGGGCAATGGGATGCAGTTGGGGATGTAGGTCAAAGTGTGGGCCCAAAGGCCGCGTCCCAGGCCCCTCGAGCATGTGCCGATTTGTGGTTGCTGCAAGCCACTCTGCAAACCTGACCTCAGGCAGGCTGGCCCGTTTGATCCCACACTGACCCACATGAAGTTCCACCTCCACTCCCATGGTACTCATCATATGTGTCTGCGTACCCGCATGTGCGGCCGAATTGTGGCCACTCGCCTGCGATAGGTGCGATGTACTTTGCAGATTCCTGTCACAATTTGTGTCCACGTGGAGCGCACGCGCTGGGATCCGATCTCGGATCCCACAAAGGCTAAGATCTATTGTATTCCGTCTGATCTCTTTCTTTGCGGGCAGTCGCATTAAGTGCATGTGCAGCACAGGCTGCAGTTTGCGGCCCATTCAGTCACGATCTGCCGGCGCTCGGCCCACACATGGAGAACCGCTGTTGCTGTGGCGGTGTGTCTTGCGGTGCGGGGCGCTGTGCATCAGCGGCGCATGTGTTATCTAGTGAATCGACAGGTTTCACAGGCATTTGGTGGTTCTTCGACTGGGCCATTGGTGCGTGCACGACAGGAGGCGCAGGTCGAGTTTCGCTATGATTCTGAGCCGAAGGCAACGCCTGATTTTGTCATCAACAGTTTCTTCACACTGCAGACTGCAAAGCGTTCGGAGGGTCTCCTTTGCCCTGCAAGCAACGTAGAAAAAGGTCGTTCTGGCGAATTATAGAGGGCGCAATGGGGCGTCTATGAAGCTGCCTGGCTGTTGCAGAGTGGAGGAGTAATTGCGAGAATGCAAAACGTGCATGTAAAATGGTGCGTGCGGTGCGTCCCGTGGTGCACGCGGTGCAGGCGTTTCTCCCGCTGTCACTTTCCATCTTGATTTCTGAACGGAGACATTTTTTGAGAGCCCACCTGGTCACTTCTTGCGCTTGGACATGACAATTCTGCTTCGGATTACAAGATTGCCAAGATAAAACACTGGGAGTGGAATCTCTTGTACTTTTTCTCCTACTCCCTGCTGCTGTCCGCCACAGTACTTGGAGTCCTCTCCTTCAGGACCAGCTCTTGCACCTGTGTTCAGTTTCTCACTAATTACCACGATAACAGTTCTTCAGCTTCCCTCTCCAATATGGATCATGGTGGTGCTGATCATGGCAACAAGGATAAAGTGCTCGTTGCCTCGTTGTGCAGCAATCCGATCATCCGAGCATGTTGCCTTTGTAGAATACACGATAACATTACGCGTGTGATGGTGAATCCGCGCCTGATCTGAACTTTATATAGCGGGTGTCATGTTCTCTGATGGCCTTTGTGCAATTTCTTTTTTGCAATGTGCTCTAATACTTTGGGGTTCAGAGAAGATATTCACGCATTGTATTGTGGGGATACTTTTGTGAGTGATATGTTGGATTATCAGGGTCCCCTCCCCCGACCCCTTGGGAGCCTATTTTTCGTCCACTGGATTCCGTAGTTCGTAATTTGGTATCGAGAGTGGGGTGGGGGGGGACTTTATTTTTGTATCCATCCCTAGCCCATCCAAGGCATGAAACAGAAAAAGAATGCTTGGGGCTGGTGCAGCCCTGGGTGCGCGGGTTTTGTGGCCGTGTAAAGTATCATGATCTCTATGCACTACAGGGGCCATGAAATATCCCCCACATTGGATGATTTTGTGGCGCTGTGGGTCGCCATGTTGGAGGGTCGGTGAGGGAAACGCAATATGTCCTGCAGATTGTCCGGTTGCAGGGTTGGTGAGTCAAAAACAATGTTCAAGCGCCCCTCGACAGCGCCCACAACAGCCTGGGAGCCTTTAGCGGTGGCAGATCCAGTGAAGGCAAAGAAAGTTGGGTGGGGCTCACATGAGGATCCATTGGAGAGTTGGAGAGGTTGCAGGCAGAGGTTTGGGTGGCATTTATAGGATTGCTCCTAGCCTGGACATGGGTGTTGCATGGCTGCAAATTCAGGGTGGTCCTCACCCTCCATAGGCGTTGCTTGGCCATATTGTGATGGTGGTCATTGCCCTCCAAAATCACTCCGGGAAGTCTCATCGGTGTTGCTTGCCCAGAAAGCAATGATGTTATAAAGCACATGCCAATAAATATTTTGTGACATAGCATCCAGATTACAATGATGCAATATGGACGTCTTTGGGACATGCTTTGCAGTGCCCAGTAAATTCTGGCACAGCCTTTCAGGTTTTGTGCTTGTTTGCCTGGACATCGCTGATGACGCAAACTAGAGGGTATTGTGCAATTTGTGTGCTGCCACAGTGTGACAAGTGAGGAGGTGCTGCAGAAGCAGCTCCTCAAGAGACCCACAACCATAGCGCAATTTCCCACTGCACTGCAACTAAACCCACAACTAATCCGCTTTGCAATCAAGTAGCTGACTTTCTAGGCCTAATGCAGTAGACATTACCCAGAGTACCCTCAGGTGCAGTAACACGTAGGTATCATAGATATGTAAATATGTACCCCCTCCCCCCTTGCGCAAGCACCACCCTTGCGCAAGCACCACTACCTGGTGAAACCGTCGTTTTTAGAACCATGTCCTATTTTGCCTATTCACCCCCCCCCCCCTGCGCAAGCACCGCTGGCTGGTGAAACCGTCGTTTTCTGTGCCTTTGGTGGTGCCTGCGCAAGTGGGGGGGGGGGGGGTAGCAATTCAAGGCAACATCCCATACTGGAGTGGTGTGGCCATAAAGGGTTGAATAGAGAGACAGCCTATGATACATTTAAGTTGAATTTGAGCACTACAGCCCCTCTGTCCAATTCTTTTTTCTTCCTGGCACACCTTATGCAGGCAAGCCTCGCCAACCAGTGTGCGATGCACGCAATTCAATACCTCAGAAATACATCAGGGCTGGGCACTTGACACAATAATATGTAAGTCATATTCCAGCACCCACAGCATTCTTGCATACCCTACCATACCATCGCAAGAGCATAATGTGCTTTCGTCATGCTGGAGGCGGCAAATTCTCCCGACGCTCTGGAGGCACACCTGGAAGTGGTGAGGGCAACTCCTCGGTTCGAAACACCCTGCCCCTGACCCTCACATTGTGGGTCACTGCTTCACACATTAATTAATGTCAATTGACAGTACATGGGCCAGGCTGAAGTTTACGAATTGATCATGACCCCCAATTTTTTTTTACCCCAATGTTTGCACCTTAAAATAATCCGTGCAATGTGGCGAGCATTTTGAAGTATATATGTCGAACCCCCCCCCCCCCTAAGCAGCACGGCATTCGAACACGAACAATTGGTTTGCTTCAATTGTCATGAACCTCGCAGTTTGAGCATTATCTGAGTGAGATCATGCCGCTGCCACTGCTGCTTATCTCATTGGCGTTGTTTGTTGTGATCATTGTGGTGATTGTGTTGCTGGTTGTGGGAATCCCATGCCCTCCCATGTGCTGCTTGTGCATTACAGGTTCATGAATGTCTCTGTGACCGCCACAGTGACGCCCACGCTTCAGGGCCCCCGCACCAAGACTGCCAGCGTGTCGCTCTCCCCATTTCAGTTTGGTAATTACACCTCGCTGCTGTTCGACAATCTGACCTCCACAGCGTCCCCAGGATTCCCGACCAATCAGACTGCGACACAAGCCATCAGCACTAGCACCAGCGCGACTGCCAGCCCCACACCCAGCCCCACTGCCACTGCCACTGCCACCAGCACTTTCAGCCCACCAGGTTTGTGTGCCAGGCTGCATGGGCGACACAGGCCAGGGTCTTACAGTGCGCAAGCTAGAGGACGAACATGCACTTGTGACGACTGTTGTGCAGTTGAGTGAGTCCCTGCCCTTCAATGTAGTTTGGTGTCTCAGCGGATGCTCAGCGTTCGGCGAGTGTTGCAGCTGATGCAGCCCGAGGAGACCGTGACCCCTAGCGCTTTTGTTCAAGGTACGGGGGTTCATCAAGAGTCGTCTTGCGATGCCTAAAGGCCCGATACTAGCCTGAAACCCAATCGGTGGGTTCTGGACATCTTGAACAATCTGTGTCGCGGCTCCTCCGCATTGAGACCTGTCGTACTGTGGAGAATGCCAGAGTGATTCTGGAGGGTGACGACCATAGGAAGTCGGGTTTTCGCTTGCAGGGTGGGGGGAAACTCGGGGGGGGGAAGGGCTCAATTGACAGGACCATTAATCACTTATTAGGACTCTGGCGCCAAAGGCGTGGAAAAAAATTTTTTTTTGAGCATTGAAAATGGTCAATTCCTTTTTCACAAAATACACGGCAAATGATGACTTTCTGAACCCCCGCGACGCGCTGATTTCACAAATCCACTTTTCATTTTTTGCTGAATTTTGAGTCCAGGTCACCTTCGGGGTCAGGGGTCAGTCTCGGTAGGATTTGGGGGGGGGGGGGGGGGGCGTCAATTGAGCCCTTTTCGGGGTGGTGGGGGTCCTAGCCAGAGGGCTGCAGCGACCCCACCCCTCCCCTGCAAACGAAAGTCCGCCCACCCCATCGTCAATTTATGGTCAAGGTACGGGATGTCTCCGATGGTGCCCGAGTTCCTGGCCAACGTCATCCTGATGGCCAAGGCACAAGGGTAAAGAGAATGAGGAAGGGCTGAGGTGACTCATCACGGATGTGGTGTGGCTGTGTGTGCACAATGATTTACAGTCTGGCGCCTTCGCTGCCTTCTTTCCCATCTTCGCCGCTTTTGTATCTGATGTGTAGTGAGGAATGCCAGAGGCATTCCGGAATGACGACCGTCGTCCCAGGCACGGGGCCATTGGGCTGAAGGGGACGTGGCAGACGGCCTCATCCACAGTGCCACCAACAGTGACCATGTGTTCTTCGATGAATCCATCTGAACTTGTTCCCAGCGAAAACGAATATTTTTTTGCACGTCGCGCTGCGTGTGTGTGTTGCCAAAATCAGTTCCGGCCAGTTGGCCAGCCAAGTACCCCCCCCCCCCCCCCCCTTGTACTCCCCCCCCCCCCTTGCAATCCCCCCCCCTGGGGTGGAACAGTCACTTGGCCGAAAAAGCATAAAAATACCAGGCGCCAAAGAAAATTTTTGCAAGGCGCCGAAGCTGATTCACACTGTGATACAGTTTTGTGGTGCAATTCCCCCCCCCCGGAACCGTCACGACATTGGTGGGGAGATTACAAGGGGGGGGTGAGGTACACTCCAGCTTGATCCATAATTTCAATTATACTTGTCCCCCCATTTTTAAGCAAGCCGAATCCACCAAAATTTGTTCCAACATGGGGTTTGTTGAATGAAGTGACCAGTAGTGAAGGCGTGAGGGTGTAGTACAGGACCTGAGTGACACCAGGAGGATATTTTTGTAAGGCATCAGAGGTTGGTATGGTGGAGAAAGAGACGGAATGGGAGGGCCTGAGGTACTCCATCGAACAAGGTTTGGGTATTTGTGGGGGGTTCTGGCGCCATATGCACGCTACAATGTGTGTCGCGGTCACCTTGGCAAGTGATGTCTTGTGCTGAGGGTTGGAGGGATTGTGGAGGGTGACCACCATTGTCTGTTCTGAGGTCTGGCACACACAGTGAGCACAATGGGGGTGTGCCTGACGTGGCGCAGCTGTTTGGTGACATCTAAGGGAAAGGTGTTGTGTTGTCGTCTGGATTTGTCCTCTCGCGCCGGGCACCTCTACGGATGTTCTTATTTGGGATCACCAAGGGCCACAAGGGGCCAAGGGCCAGTTCAAAGATTATGAGCTGTGTGCCGATTGTATCGTGCTCTTTATTGTGCTATGTTTGTGGGAAGGAAGGAGTGTTTATACCCCCCCCCCTTGTACAAGAAACGCCCTTGCATAGTAAGCGGGGGGGCGAGGGAACCATCACTTTCACTTTCCCAAGTTTACAGAGCCTGTGCCTCAATAAACCTGAACATGCATCTCAAACGGTAGTTTTCAGGTGTTTCAGTAGTTCAGGTGGTCCCTGTTGAGCATGTACAGCTCTTCAAAGTCGAATACTCCTGCCAGAAAAAGTAGCACACAGAGCATGTGTCTCAGTGGACCTAAGCATGCATGTCAACAGGCCTTTTTCAGGTCGTTCAGTGGTTCATATGCCCTGTTATTTGCCTGTCTTGCTTCGTGTTGCGCAGTAAGCATAGTAAGCGGGGGGGGGGGGGCGGGGGAACCGTCGCGTGGAGGTGTTCCTTGTGCAGCGGGGGGGGGGGGGTACAATTTTTTGGGTCAAAGGGTTGCTTTCTTTAGGGGCCATTTGGGGAGGGGATAAAAATCAGGACATTCTGGTTGTACTCGCCGCAAAAGTTGCGCGCGGCGCAAGTGCTCCCCGGTGGTGGAGACATTTTGGACTTGCATGCAGCTGTCTGCCATCCACCTCCAATGCACAGGTTGTGAGTTTGAGGAATGGGGCTCGTGGTCTGGCTGCTCAAAAAGTTGTGGTCCAGGGGCACAATTTCGTGTGGCACGGGCCTTTTCGAACGATACGAAGTCGAAGTGGTGCGCCAACCAAGTGGAGGCTCAGGCTTGCACAACTAAGCCTTGTGGTATGCCTCGCGTTTTGGTTGGAGGCTGCGGCTGCACTGCACATTTTCGACGCGCGTGCGACATCTGGACGTGCTCCATGCTCTGTACTTCGTGCACTGCACTGGACATGTCTTCCTGCAGCACCTCTTAAGGTGGAAGCACAGCCTCTTGACAGGTTGGTTGGCCCCAAGATTCTGCTCCCCAGCCCTGGGCTCAGCACCGCCACCGCCGCCAGCACTGCCGTTTGCATGCCACAGCACAGCACAGGATCTCTCAGCACCAGCATGACATCCTGGACCCCACTGGGAGCCAGACAGCACCACTACAAAACCTGCAAAGTTTTGTGACCTTTATTCTGCTATGTGTGCGGTTTCCTTGTTTGTTTGTTGCCGTAGTGTCTTGTTGAGGCATGTGACGAATCCCAATAGAATGGTCATATGATCATACTTGTGGTTTCCTGATATTCAGCACTTTGTTAATGACGGAAGGAGAAGAAGTTGTTGTATGCGGCAACAGCAGCTGCGACCATGGCCAGGGCATGGCCTAATGGGCAGCATACCCTACTCCCAGGGGTGGGTGGGTGGGTGGGTGATTCAGAGGCCAAAAAAAACGTTTTTGTACCTAAACCGGACACACATCGGCCTCAAATTTCCGGCCTCTTGAATAAGTTTCGTTTTTTTCCTCAAGAAAATTTTTTCTGTGGGTGGGTGGGTGGGTGGGTGGGTGTTGCCAGGACCATAAATGCCCCCCCCCCCCCTCCCCCCTCCCCATGCCCCACCTGACGGATCCTCGGAGCTCCGCCCAGTGGCAGGGAGGGTGGGGGGATATGGAGTCTACTTTGGGGACTCGAGGGATGTGGCACAGCCGCCACCCACGGACGAGGCCCAAACAAATAACAGGGGGGAGTTGAGGGCGGCCCTAGCGGCTTTGCGCGGACATGTGCGAGGAACGAGGTCCCTAATCTGCCCGGACTCCACGTATGTAGTGGATGGGGTGCTGGGGCAGGCACAGAAGTGGCGGCGCCACAAGTGGCAAACGTCCTCGGGCCCGGCTAACCATATGGATCTGTGGACCTAGGTGCTTGACCTTCTAGACGAGATAGGGTCGGAAGTGCAGTGGCTCCACGTCCCATCGCACATCGGTATCCGTGGTAATGAGCGAGCTGACTTGTTGGCTGACGAGGGGCGCCGCTGGTTGCCCCTCCTAAGAGGACACGTGTTGGCAGGGCCTTCAGTGCAGGAGGAAGAGGAACCCCCTATGATTGAAGTGTTTTACCAGGAGCCGCCGGAAATGGAGCCGGACCCCCCCCCCCCCCCCACCAACCCAGCCCCAAACACCCATTCGGCTGGACTACCCTGGCGAAGGCACCCCCCTGCCGGCTATTTCGCCCGACACCCGTGCTCCCAGACATCGAGCTGGCAACGCCCACGCCGGGGCCCAAGCGCCGGCGTGTCCTGTCACCGGATCCCCCCCCGGTACACGCGAGTACTCTGCCTTACCCTGCCCCTTTCCCCCCAACCCCAGAGGCAGGCTGCCCTAGGGTGGATGAAACACCGCAGTGACTGGGCCCAATGTGAAACACCTTCTGACTGCCACCCCCCTGCCACGATGTCGCCCGATGAGTCCAGGAGCCTGCTTGATGCCCTGAACCTGGTGGCTATGGAATCACCTCCCCCCTACCCCCGTGGTGCGCTGTTGGACAGCCCGGCGTCATTCGATACGGCATCAACCAACCGGTGCAGCACAGAAAACTCAAGATGTGGCACGCCAGTGCTCAGTGACGTGTCTACTGAGGACGAGGAAACCCATGAGGACGAGGAAACCCAGTCCTACAGCACAGAGGCATCGGAGAGTATGAGCCAGCTCTCCTAGTGATAGGGGCGCGTATCCCCACCCCCCTCCCACCCGCCCCCAGCATGTATGTTTGTGTGTCGACGCTAACTCCACGATATCCAGTACCCACTGGGGTTTTTCAATCCTAAGGCCCGAAACACTCGCCAAGGTCGGTGGCAGCGACCAAACCGGCTGACTCTTAACCACTCACACCGTGAGCTCCCATGCCCTGGGATTTCTTTGAAGCCAAGGGAGTGTGGCCAAAAGGGGCCAACGACAGCAAGCAAGCCCGTGGCACAGGCGACCCAAACATGGTACCCGAAATTTACGCCATGCCCCAGCCTCAGCACGCCCAAGAACCCAAGCGTACAAAGCCAACTTGACCTGGCGCTGATGCCCAAAACCTAAAGGCAATGTCCCTAGCCCCATCCAGGGAGGAGGGAAAGAGAACAATGAGCCTCATGGACAGGCAACCGGTTAGACGCACTGATGGCAGAACTGAGATAGCGATGAAGGCCGTGATGGCAGGCGCGGTTGGAGCTAAGTGGCGGGTCCACACCTAACCAATTGATGCCCCATGCTCCACCCCTCACGGAGGGATCCTGGTCGGAATTCTCCACAGTGACCATGGGTTCAAAAACTGACAAGAGTCGTCCCCTACGCCCTCCTCCCCAAACATAGAGAGGTGGCACAGTAGCACAACACCCAACGCCGGTCCTCAAGTCGGGGGTTTGAACCCCAAGGATGGTCGGGAGGCCCCGAACGTTCTGAGCATTTTTCATTGGACGCCTTGAAGGCAGGAGAACAAGTGCACAGATTATGGACATATTGTCGTGACACTATAGTGGACAAGCACCCAGCCCAGGGTTCCCTGGGGGTAGGTTCGAACCCTGGAGGGCTCATATTGGGTTGGTTTGGCGACACGGTCCATAGATATCTCCCTCCCGTCGGCCATTTTATGTTTTTCACCGGCATTATTGACCCCCCCCCCCCTCACAGAGTGAAGAAAACACTGCACAAGGAAGGAGCATACCTGAAATGCACTGAGCACATGCTTCACAGTGCTCTTCGGGTTGGAGGCCAGGTCCGAGGGAGCCTCCCGTGGAGGCGATGGGGCCGGCCTTGCCTCCGGTCTTCGGTACGTGATATGAACCAGCGGACAGTTCGAGCCCCAGAGAGGTAAAATGGAAAACGGAAGCGGGTGGTCGGGTAAACGGTTATATTGGTGACGGCCAAGCAGCAAACCGGAAATGCACTACACACACATGCCATGGAATACGAGTTCAAGCCCAGGTCCCGGTTGGCCTGCCGTGGAGCCGTTGCTTTTGTTCTTCTGGGATGCAGGTCTAACCGATCCAATGGGGGGTGTAGGCTTTACCCAAATGGGCCAAGAAACATTCGATAGCCGCCGACTGCGGTGAGCTCAAGGCAACATTCAGCCCTCGTTTGAGGAGTGCTGCAGAGCAGCAGGTCGAACAATGAACTGAGGTTTGTGGCGATGACCATATGCCTATGACACGGGGGTATATGTGGGCTCTGTATCCGTTGCTTTATGGTCCCCTCCCGCCATCACGAAGCGATGACCTAGCCATGGCTGCGCTCTTGGCAGGGACCGGACACACCACCACAACAACCACTGCAGGACACAGCAGCAACAACAACCAGGACAGTGCCATGTCCGTCCGCCCCCCCCCCCCCCTGCCATCCCAACTGCCAATAAGGACAATGCCCCAGGGCTCCTTTTAACAATCCGGCACCACTGCCCCCCCCCCCCCCCCTAAAAGATTGGGCCAAATTTTCTTCCGGGCTTTTGGCCAATGAAAAATTTTCTCTGGCGCCTTTGGCGCCAATTAGTTTAGACCACAAATTTTCTTCGGTGCCTTTGGCGCCTCTCAAAACTCAGCACCTCTGGGGGGGGGGGACGGGCTGGACCCCCCAACCCGCCTTAAAAGGAGCCCTGCAATGCCTGTGCAAAGGTGCTGTAGAATGCGACGCAATGCAAGAGCGCTGGATGAGCTGCCCCATCCATCCTGATCCCTACCTCAAGCCCCACCCCGACTCAAACCAGCCCAAAGCGTGCTCCAGACCTCACTCCCAAACGTAGTGCTGACCCCCCCCCCCCCGCCGCCGCATCAAAGAGCACCGTCACACATTGACTTCAGCGCTGTATCCCAGACCCTACCCCAAAGCCCGACCCCGTCCCAGTCTTACCCCAATCACCCCACGCACCTTGCCCCAAGCCCAACCCAAGCCTGTTCTGCTGCAGATCCAGATGCCATTGTAATAACCGCCTCTGTGTGGTGGATCTTGGGGATCGGGATGCTGGCGTTCGCAGCTTGGGTGCTGTCGTTATGGGCAGCCTGTGTCTGTGCCCGTAGGCAACAGTATGTTTGTCGCTTGTGGGCATGGGGCAGCAGACACAGGTTTGCGGTTTAGCCTGCCGCAGTCGTGCTTGCCAAATAAGACTTGACGCACATAGAACGAATGGGTTTGGAATGGGCTTCATGTTGGAAAGGTGGGTATTTTCTTTCAGATTGCTTATTCCACATCACGGTTTTCAAAGGTCTTCGTCTTGTGAACAACGGCGTGTGAAGTTTGTTGGCCCCAGCAGGGGAGTTGATGTCATAGGAGCATCAATGATCAGTGGTGCAGAATACTTCTTCTCTCTGACCCCCTCCCCCCTCTTCTAGGAGAGCCAGGTGGTACTACGCAGGGCTGACCTGTGTAGTCCGACCGCATAAGCGCGGATGAGGGTAGGAGGCATATGGGGAAGCAGGATTTGGGGTTGAAGAGATAGTTGGGCACATGCTGTTTTGTGGCCACATTCTGAGCATCAGAGCAGGACAGTTTTTGTTAGTTTGCTGCGCTTCCGTTGAACCCGAGGGTGTGGCGATTGGATGGCCTTATGGCCCCTCTCCGGGATGTTGTCGATCCCAACGTGCATCATATACATCTGAAAACGCATTGTACACAACACCAGATGTTCGGGCTGGTTTTGATGCCGCCTCTAGCCCGCCCCTGCTGGAAATACCGGGCCCCTGTTTTCAAGCCTTTTGCAACATGGTGCGAAACTGCCGGAGCAAATGGCGATTTCTAAGGGCCCTGGAATGTTGTTCTGTGTGTTTCTCCCCTCTGAGCACACTATGTGCAGCCACATTACTCTCCGCTTTGCAGTTTACAAACGCAGAGCAAATGTCCATCAGCTGAAACAAGTTTCGTGCAATTTCGAGCCGTCTAGCCCGTTTCGTGTCAAAAAACGGCTATTTTCAGCCTGTTTTCAGGACAATCGCCAGTGCGTCAAGCCTGTGTCTCGAATGAGGGTGTTCTTCTTCCACAATGATTAGACCATCAAATGATTGCAAACGAGCGTTCAATGAGGCGTCTGTGGTCCATTTTGAGGTGAAAACGAGCTGTTTTTCAAACAGGTTGAAGCAAACCATGAGGACCCAGTTGTAAGTTTTGATATGGGTCCCTGCAACAAATGTGCACGCAGTGCACACAGTGCACCGTCATCCCTTCACAAGGCACAGAAGCCCAGGCCCGATGCGAGCGGCTCCCGTGCTGTACTGCTCAGTATCGGCCGTCCACTGGGAAGGTTTTCTGCCATAAAACCCCCACAAGTGCACACCAACGGACGTTCCACTGTTGGCTTGACCTTTATGATTGATTCAGCCCGGGCCCCCTGCGTTGGGAACCTCCACTATCATGCACAGGGATTTCGGGGGGGCTTCATGCGGGCCTGCAGGCTTCGAAGTTCCGTACTGCTAAGGGGAAACCCCCTCATCCTGCCCCCGCCTCGAACGGTGTGCCCGCACATTCAGCACAATACTACTGTGTTTTGCGCTTTTCACTGGAGGCGCACTCTCTCATCCTGCACCTGGCATGCCACTGTGCACGGTCAGCGTCACAGACAGCGAGGGTGTGATGCTCTGTGCCTCCCTGAGCTAGCGTCGGCAAAAAATGAGAACCATGGCTACAACTGAAACACAGTGAAATCAAGAGCCCCAACCCATGCCCTGGCCGGCACTATTGGGTGTGTTGGTCAGGATTCACCTTCATATGGCAATGTGTCACCACCGATTCGGGGGGGAACCGAACCATGAGTACCTGCTGAGGTTATTCTAGTGATTTCGCTGTTCAGGCACTCCGAAGTCAGATTCGCATAGGTAGCAGATAGAAGCATTTGGGTGCCGCACTGGGAGCATTGAGAAAGTGCTTCATGCAAACACCTCTCCACAACACAGCAACCCCACCGGTATGTTGAAGAGGCATTTTTTTTTGATAGCATGTTAAACCTGTGGACCCTTTGTTGCAAAGAGATGTCATATTCGGATGGTAGCTCAGTTGTTGAGGTTCTTGGCTCCAGCATGCAAGGTACCTGGTTCAGTTCCTGGAACTGTCCAATTTTTGCCTCTCAATTCTTCTCTGCTGTTCCACAGATTTTCGTTTTTTTTTTGGGTGTCTCTGTTCCATGTCAACTCCCGAGGATACTCCCACTACTGAGGCATCACAGGGGTCGCAGGAGTCACAGAAATCTACAAGGAACAAGTAGACAACCAGGAGTACAGCAGATTGTTTACAGTGGGCCAATGGGGAAGGTATTGGGTACCACCTTAGCCTGACTGACAGCCAAGGTGAGTGTTGGGACACATCCTAACACATGAGCGTCTCAATATGAGCAATGAGATGCTGCGCCATTTGGCAATCATGTATGTCAATAGAATGGACAAGGGACGAAAATGTGAGGAGGAGCAGTCGAAACACGCCCAATTATGGATTGATGCAGTAGTGTTGATCTTTGCAGGGTGTCAGGGCATGCGTTTCACTGTGGTTTGGTCCGCTTTTTGACACCTGTGTGTCTTTTGGAAAATGATGGTACCCTCCACCAACAGCTTGAAGCATGCCGCAGCGTGCCGCAATTTTCTTGGGGACCGTTGGTGCCTGTCCATGTCCCACTCCACTCTTTCTTGTCCCTCTCTGCAGGAAGTCCATGGATTATTTGATGGACCGGTACATTGAAACTTTTCCCACGTATGCTGCCACAGTTTTAGGGGCAGTGGCGGAGAACGAATGGTCCGGCAGAGCTTTGAATTCTTACCTGCGCCTATCTGAGGGTGTTGTGGTTTGCAGTGGTGTGCAGGTTTCGATCTGGCACCTCTGCAACACCCAGCAGATCACAGCACACATTATGCAACACACAACACACACCACAGTCACATCGCCTACAGTCCGGTGCACAGGGCACACAGTACATTTCACACTGCATCCATCACACCACATTCGCGCAGGGCACTAGGGCGGCCTCTGGGGGGCGCTGGCACTTGGGGTGCTTCATGGGGCATTGCGGGGAGGGGTCACCAGGGGCTCACTACGGGTCGTTTGTGTACACAGTCTGCTGCAAGTCGAAGCGCCAATGGTAGACTCTGTCGGTCTGTTGTGGGCGAGATTTTTGTTTGTGCTGAGGGTCCAAGTGCCAAACCGCCGTGGGGGTGGGGGGTCGGGAGACATGTGGAGGAGGGGGGGGGTTACTCCCGGACAAGACACAGCCCCCATGAGAACTATGGGAGTGGCCGGCTGCAAGAAACAGTATGAACGCCCCTCTCCAGCCGCTGTTGAGCACAATGGATGCACCTCAAAATGGCCCCTTCGCCAGCTTCGGATACCCAACACTCCCTTTTGCGCCGGATGTCCTGCACCAGTGGCCCGTTCAGGACCCCGTCAATCAACGAGCAGATGAAATGGCGCACAGGACCGGCGGGCGGGGGGCGGGGGGTGGCCAGAGTTCCATTTAACAACTCAGCACCAGTTGGGGGGGGGGGGTGCTAGACCACCCAACCCCCCCCCCCCCTCAAGTGATTGGGCCAAATTCTGCTCTGCGCCTTCGGCCAATCAAAATTTTTCTCTGACGCCTTTGGCGCCAGTCAGTTTCAACCAAAAAAATTTCTTCGGCGCCTCTGAAAACTCAGCACCACCGGGGACCCACCCACCCACCCACCCACCACCACCACCACCACCACCACCACCACCACCCTGTAAGTGGAACTCTGGCGGGCGGGGGGCCGGGAGGAGGGCAGCGTATGTCCCCGTACAAACAAGCGAGGCCGAGGCCCATGACTCGCGGACACACCACACGCCCCGGCCCTTCAGCGGCCCGTGTCGGCCCCTCCCGCTCACAGGGAAGCTGGGCGTGAGGGCCCGTAGGCGCGCGCTTCTCCCTGTGCCTTGGATGCTGCCCTGACCGACAGGGGGACGGGAGACAGGGTTGTGCCCATGGGGGAGCGCTGGGGTGGGGGCAGCCGGGCCCTGTCTGTGGACACGACTCTTGCTGCTCATCCTTTTTGACCGCCCCCTTGGTGGCGACTGCGTGGGCCTACACGAAGAGGGTGCCGGAGGCTCTGGGGAGTTGTTCCCGATAAGGGGGGGATGAGGTGAAAAAAAGATCAGTGCGGCGTGGCGATCGGTAGCCTGCCGCGTCTGTGGCCACCCCCCTGTACAATCCCCTGGGCCGGGGGGGGGGGGAGGGGCACCGTCCCTTGCCCCAAAGTCCATGGCGCCGAAGAAAGCTTTTCCTCTGTTTGCAATGGATTTCTCGTAGAAAGGTCACGTTTGGGTCCTCGCGGGGGTGGGGGTGTGGGGCGTCATTTGATGACCGTTCCTCCCGGGGGTTGGGGGGACCGTCGCATGTTCTGGGGGGCCTGTCCATGGGATGGGGGCAAGACAGATACGCACAGAGATATCCCCCCCCCCCTCTCCATTTCAACTGATGACTGGTGGGTCACAGTAGAACCAACTGTGCCCCCGGACACGCACCGTCCTGGCGGCGTTAGGTCTGATTGTAGCAAGCCTCAACAAGAGCTGGGGTTGAAGATTCGCAACGACTCCATCGACAAATTGGCACAACTGAAGAGGGAGGCCGCTGGAGGATCTCGCAGGTGAAGCCCCTCGTTGTGCGTTGCCTCGAAGTCCGCTGTGGTACTGTGGGATGCACAGGGTCCCGCCCCTGTGCCTTGCCGTCGGTGGCAGGGGTGCATTGGACGCCTAGCCTATGCCCAGCCACTGTCTCCCTGACGCCAAGTGCAATGGTATTTGTAACCGACAGTAACCGCCCCAACCGCTTTGGCGACCTCCTCCAACCCCCTGTCGCAACCCGCAAAAATGTTTCCGTTTTCACCGCGAACAAATTGGGGTGGAATCAGCTTGCCTAAAAGTGGGGGGGAAAGTACGCCTGAAACTATGGGTCAAGCTGTGGTGTTCCCCGCGATATACCCAAATAGTGCTAAAATGGCATTTGGCCGGAACTGATGATTTTCAACACGCGCACATGGCGTGAGCGCAAAAATGTTTCCGTTTTCGCCGGGACCTCTGGGGCCGCCGCTGAGGTCCCTTCTGATGGTGGGCGGGTCTTTGCGCATGTTCATGTCCGGCAGCGGCGTCAAGTTCAGGGACGGCCAAGTCTTCTGACGAGCGCCTGACCCATGGCCTGACCGGAGGTGAGCGGTGGAGTCATGCCCCTACTGAGAGTAGTGCATGGTCTGACCAGGTGTTGGTGTGCCTGTTCAACGAATGAGACACGGACAGAGACCGCAGGCTGCGGCTCAGGGTGCAAAAGCACGCGACCACGCACAGGGCCATGACAGTCAACACATTTGGCGGGCCACCTGGCGCCCGAAAGAGGGACATGGCCTCACCATAGGGTTGCGAGCTCCAAATGTACACCCCCTTGGTGTTCACCCAATTTAAACAGCCAGGGTTGGGGAGGGGGGGGGTTGGTATAGAAAGGGGGTGTTCTTGGCGGGGGGGGGGGGTGGTTGTTCACTGCTGCGCGCGACCTTCCTACCGACCCACCTACCTACCTACGCGAAACACTGTTTTTTTCCCGCTTGTGCTGCTGCCTGCATGTGCACGCCATTTGCTACCGGTCGGCGTACGCGTGCTGGCATATGCCTCATTAGGGACCCTGCAACCAGGACTGAGCCAAATGGTTTCACAATTTCCCTATATTATCGGAGCACTCACCGTGCAGAGACCCATCACAACCCGTCCACGTGGGGGATCTGGCCCAGGAGGAGGGGGTCTCAGCTTCACTTTCCCATAATATCTCCATAAGTGTGACCTTCATGGCAATGTACGGCAGGTCCCGGAGTCCCTGCTTGGTGAGGGCTGCTTGTTGTGTACCGCTGCAGGGCTGCTGTTTCCTTGTTGGTGTCCTACCCACAGGTCATCGTCGCGTTGCGCTAGAAAGGTACCTATGGTCTGTAAGCCACTGACGAACCATTTTCTTCCTGCACTTTGTGCTGTTCGCCTCTTGTGCTTATGTGCAGTGGCCCAGGCTTCCTCTGAGGTTTTCTGTTAAGGTTGGGGGTTTTTTTTGTGGGAAGATTTGGGAGTTTTTTTGGTAAACTTTGGTACACGGCGGGTTTTTTTTTGGTAAAAGCACAGGGGGTTTTTGGTGAAGGATTAGGGGGGGGGGGGTTCGGTTGAGGAATGGGGGTGTTTTGGGGAAAGAAAGGGTTTTTTTTTTGGTAAGGAATGAGTTTGTTGTTGGTAAGGATTGGGGTCTGGCAAAAAGTGGGTTTTTTTTTGTATGGGCCTCGCATGGTTGCAGCCACTAATTCCGTGTTATGTTCCACGACTATGGAAATCAGCAAGTGGGGCTCACGCAACGGCTGCAAACAGTTGGCCAACCTGATTTGTTCCAAATCATTCAGGATAAAAGAACGTTTGCACTGTTGTAATGCCATTGGACATGCACGCCTGCCATCCCAAGGCGGTTACAGTACAGAAGACGGTCCAGTAATGATGAGAACACAGCACATCGAAGGCCCCACATGATCACAGTGGCACAAACTGGGGCATCGGAATGCAGGTGACGTAGGTGTGCGACGTGGTGAAGGCAGGTTTGTGGGAGTAGAGCAGCCCATGGGCACAGGGGCTAAGTGCGGCCTGGGAGTCAATCGACCTTGGCCTACCACATTATCTTCGTGCAGGGCACCAAGCAAACTATTTCCAAAGGCCTCGATGAGGTATGCCTCGCCACACTTGCCAGAGTATGAGGATGCGGTCTGCTGAGGAGACCAGAGGTCAGAACTCGAGACTGCTGTCTATGGCGTCGCATCACGACTGTGAGCATTATGTCCAGCCACAGCACGCCCCCCCGCCCCCGCCACCATTTTTCGTCCCCTCGATCAGTCCTTGTGCTTCGATGGTGTTGCCCTTCATTCAGTAGCGGTCCGATGCACCCCTGCGGCCCGGAGCGGACGGGGCCCTTAAGGATTGCATCGCGTACTGCATCGGCTCCATCCTGGGCATCGGCGGTGTGGTGCTGATGCGGGCCTGGTGGTGGTTCCACTTCCAGTGGCTCGAGCTGCTGTTTGCGTTGGTCCCAGGAAAGGGGGCACAGAAATGCCAAGCTGGTGTACCATGGAAGAGCTCATGCGGAGTGCATCCAGTTCGGGTACTCCGCTGGCTGCTCATGGAGAGTATCACCCATGGGAGGAGAAGCCGATCTCGGGCTTTCTCCATCTTCAGAAAAAGCCTCATGCACTGACGGAACACACCGGGCGGCCTGCTCCTCCTCCTGTGCTTCTCCCCCAAGGCCCGGCCCTACGGGAAGTACGCCGCGTGCCCCCGTCCTGCTGTCGGCCTTTGCGGTGCGGAGCATGGACGGCTAGCTGGCCCTCCTGAACACGCACGTGGCGCGGGACATCGCCGCGCTCTTTGCCGAGTGCGCCTGCGCGTGCGACTACCAGAGCGTGGTGGACCGGCTGCCCGCCTCGTTCGGCATCCTGCTGCTTTTCCCCTGGACCCAATGCAACATTCTGGTGGATCTCGGGCGCTTCAGTGAATTGTTCATGGCCCGGGGCTCAGTTGCCATACAGGGGTACGGGGGGGGGTGATTTCAGGAGGGGAGAATCTCGCCGTTAAGAAAAGTGGCGAAATTTGGCCCCTGGCTAAATTTTTGCGGTGTGTGACCCACAGATGCAGGTAAGTACTGTGAATTCAGACATGTGCAGTGGTGTACCAGGCGGAGGAAAGGGACAAAGATGTGTTTGTTTGCAACATGTAGTGGTTGTGTGACTGGAATATAAGAGGAACCATCCAGAGCCCACCAAGAAATATCAGGAGCCATCCAGATCCCACCAGGAAATAACAGCAAGGATTCCTGAAGGTGGCGAAATTTTCCCCGTCGGAATTGTCTCCTGGCAACCCCCCCCCCCCCCTGGTAGTTCCAGTATCCCCTGAATGGACACTTCCTGCACCTGACACAGTGGTCAATCACCTGCATGTTTCCTGGGGCTGGGGAGCTCCTGGTAAGCGGCTTCATTCAGCATGAGTAGCCACCATCTGACCATTCCTGCACTGCCTCTGCGGCATCTTCAATGCCCTGGTCTCAGGATATCGCAGCCCAACAGGATGTCATCCAGTTTGTGACGTGAAAACTAAGCTGCTGCATCCCACAAGGCAACTGCCTTCAATTAGGCCGATTTTAGAGATCAGATGCAGGCGACCAGGCACAATTTCTGCCACAGGCTTGCGGCAACACGAATTCAGTGCGTCTTCTACATGACGCATCATGTGCCACCAAGTATTTGACAGATTGCTCCCGGACCCTGCCGCTGGCTGAGGGGACATGCTCTCAGGCATTCTTAGCGTATCCTCCATCCCCCAGAAACTGGCAGCAAACAAAAGTCTCCCTCGCTTTTTCCTTCCTCCCGCTGTCGGACAGTCAACCTTCTCCCCTTTCAAGGAATCCCTCACGGTCACCCTGGTGCTTGCGTATAGGTGTTGCAGTGGGTTGCCGCAGTTCGGTGGACAGGGCAGTGTGTAGTCACAGCAGGCTGCATGGACCAAATCAGCTCGTACTTTAATGACTGCAGTGCTTCTGCACCCACCACCCGATTGGCGCACAAAGATTGCCTGTTTTTATTTATGGGTGCCGCAGTCACCTTCCGGCCGCTACCCAGCGTGAACCCCTGGGGATTCTGGGAAGGGGCTGAGGTCAATTTACCCCAAGGAAGGAAAACCTAGGGTGCGTTGAGTTGCTGCCGTTGTTTGGGAGGGGACTGGGTAGGAGCTGCAAAACACGTGGACCGGGAATGCGATAGAGAGGAGACGGGCGCGCAGGGCAGTGCAAGTTACCTTCCTGCCGTCGTTGGCACCCCTCCAATCTCCACAAATGTGGTGCGGAGGCGAAGGATTGGGTGCCATCTTTGGTTATGGGCGTCACCCAAACCTCAGTGAATTTGGTTGTCAAAGGGTTCTCTGTCCTTCAATTGTGCATTCTTTGTGCGCAGAGCGCCGAATGGCAAAATGACGCAGGAGTCCATGAAGGCCCTTCCAACCGCAGACGGAGACTGATCCTGATTGTGTTTGCATGGACAAGCCCCTATGCCGTCAGCCTCTGACCTTGCTCAGTGTTGACCATCTGCTGATCCCCCAAAACCCTGTTGAGCGCAACGTGGAAATCTTGGGGAACATGATGCTCCTGGTTTCCAGTGCTGTTTGCCTTTTCTGGGTCGTGCTTTTTGTTTCTACTTGTTTTGGTTGGCCGGGAACTTTGGCTGTCGAGGGAAAGAGCAGGGCCCCCTTGCGAGAACGACGCCTTTGGCAGGCAGAGAACCGTGAGACGTTGTCTCCACACCTTTTTGGAACTGTGGAGTTGGGGGGTTCGTTTTACTCCCTGAGGATCAAGTTTTTTTTCTGTGGTTTGGGGCTGGGGCTGGTGTTTTGGGGATGATGACTGTCCTGCCACACTTTTTGCTCCTCCGTTGCGCTGCCACAGCATGCTTTGCTTTGCTATGACTGCTTGTGGCTTCTCAGGGTGCGCACAAACGACGCCCCTGTCAAGGCAACAGGAGGCGGATATTGTTTCCGTGATTTACGCTGCTTTTCCCGTTGTTCTCGCAGGGGGGGGGGGGGGGGGGCACCAGAGGAGCAGGCACATTCGAATTGCAGGTAGGTACTGCATTTTGCATGAAAGCATTTCTCTTTGACGTGCCTCGCAACCCATTGTCTAACCCTGCGTCTTGTCCTTCATGGAATTCTGACCCACCGCTCCAGGGCTGCCGAAATAGCTGTAGAAAGACAAGTAGGGGAATGGGTTTGGAGCCCTGCTGTCACGTGGCAGGGGTGGGAACGAGCACGTGGGATATAAAGGGCCAGGGTCTGTGGACTCTTTCCTCCTGTGGGGCCGACAAGGGGGCAGCCAGGTTCCCACACCAAAAACTGAAAGTGGTCCGCAAAAGCAAGGCGGTGGCACCTCAAACTGCAAACGTAATGCCACGGCCATGTGAGCTCACCCTACACCTGCAAAGAAGCGCGACGTGATCCCCCCTCAGGGATTTTCGTGGGTTCGTGGCACAAATAATCAAGGATAATCACCCATTAGCACGAATTTGGGCCATTTTCAAAATCACAAATAATCACGAATCATCATAAATGCAAATTTTCCTGATTCTGAGTAATCATGGATAATCACAATCTATTTTTTCTGTTTCCTTGTTTGTTCAAGCTGTTCCACGTCTGATTCTGATTCTGACACAGAATGCCCCTGGGCACACGCCTACATCTGCTGCCGCCTGTGCAACCGCTGCTTCTGCGCCCAAGAAGCCCGTAGAAAAAGAACGTGGCGGTGTGACAGTAACGTGACAGCACAGTTTCCTGATGAACTGATCGCCCACAGCAATGACATGCTTCGCAAATGGTGCTGGGCAGTGGTGAAGTGGGAGGAAACATTGTATGCAAACCGTCATTTGAGGAGTTCGAAGCATAAAAGGGCAAAAGAAAAAGCTGCCAAGTGTGTGAAGCAACCTGGTGCATCAGCCGCAGTGTCAGCCCACCTCCCAAAAAAACCGAAACTTGAAGAGGGGCTCAATACGGATTCAAAACAGCGTAGAAACACCAGTCGGGGCATCCCAGTGGCCCGCGATCACTTAAAAAGGGCAGTTTTCTGCTTTATATGCACCCTGGTGGCCAAAATTTGGTTGGCCTATTGGCCAGTATGCGTGAATCGTGGTCCTATTCCACGTTTTTGTTCTGTCCAGATCCCCTAACCAATGGGTAGGGGCCCCGTTTCTATCTCCGGGCACCCAACAGGCCAAACAGCCTGCCACCACCAAACACTCTGGACCTCCACACCACGCCAATAGGGGAGGAGCCCAAGCCCTTGATGAGACGGTGATCCCTACTGGTTTTCCCTACTTGCGTGTCTTGCGTTGTACCAAGGTGCACATGGCAAACGGGGAATGGGTTTTTACCCATGTGGAATTCAACATGTTCAAAATCAAATGGGCCGCAAGGATAGCATTTAATGGATAAAACATGCCAATCCCTCTGGCTAATGCCAGCCGCATGTTGTGTTACACCTTGGAAGAGTGCATTAGTGAGGGCCTGATGTTGCTGGTCGTGGGTATAAAACCACCCCCAAATGGGGGATAACACCACCCCCAGCCCCTTCTTTGGCCATTTTTGACCCCTGGGGTGGTCTGATGCCATAGTGGTTTTATCCCCCCTTTTAGGGGCTGGGTTTTATCACCTCTTTATTCCTCCGTTCAGTGGGGGGTTGTCACCCTGTTAAGGGGGGTGGTATGGCCCATCTCTATGTGAACCAGGAATCACAGCACCGGAAGACAGGTTGCCTTATGTCGATATGTTGTGCTGTATGTAGAACACCTTTCGGGAGGGGGGGGGGCTTGCCCCATTTCCAATTCCTCTAAACTCAGGCAGGGTCATGGGTCCTCCCCTCATTATTTGGCGTTGCGCAGGGTGCATTGTTCAGACTACTGATGTTGCGACCCCTGTGGAGCTTGCTGCTATTAAAAAAAATCTGCAACAAGCAAATTTGAAGAAGATTCGTATTGACCAGGTTGCAATGCATTTGGAACATGCGCAGGATGCACTTTTCCAAACAACTTGGGGTCTGAAGCTGACCAACCTGACCCTCATCACCGATTCCCTCACTCAAGTTCGTGCCAAGGGCTGTGCTGTGCCAAGAAAATCACAAATAAAATCATGAATAAAGTGAAAATCACCAATGAGATCATTCATCAGCACGAACCCACGAAAATCCCTGCTTTTCTTTTGCGACTCCTGCATTTCTGCCATTTCTGCTTCAAATCCTCCTATGAAGCCTCGTACATGTGGTAGGGGTACTAGATTGCGGGTCCGCAACTGGTTGATGCCACTGCTGTCATCAAGACTGATCCATGTATGCAGCCGCAACTCTACCTTTTGGATCAAGACAAAGGGCCAAGTTTGCCCCCTCAAGGCTGCATAGCCCTCAATCTGATGGCATCATACTGAGGTCCCATGGGCTAGTCGGAGCACCAGCACACACAGGGACAAACCAAGGCCACCCGATCACCGGCACCTTCATAGAATGCAGAGGAAATGTATATGGGGAGGCCCCGCACGCGTTCTGGGAGGGGGGGGTTGCTCTCAGTGACAAGCAAGGCTGTCAGGGGGGAGGGGGGGGAGGCAGGCTTCCGTTTGCTGTTGTGCTGTCCTTTGCGCTGTGCAGGCTTTGATTATTGTGCTGATGTGCTGAGGTTGTGGCTGGTGCATTTTTATTAGATGGAGGCAACTAAGGGTATTGGGTGGGGAGACAGTGTGACTGCAAGCCTGGTCCAATACACTCATTTCTCCGTATGCCCTCACTCATAGTCAGCATCCCCTCTTTTGCAATAGCGCCCAGCCTCACTCAGCACGATACCCTCACTGACCATCCGAATTCCTTTACCTGCTGCAATACTGTCCTCATCCTTAGATTGGGTAAAGAGGGCACCAAATGCTGGGAACTTGCAGGGATTGGGGCTAATGTTTGTTGCTGAGCTATTTCTTTCTTTCTTCTGAAATTGGGGACCTTGCCTTTGGCTATGTTCCCACTCTGAATCCAGTTGCTTTTTTCTTGTCCGGGGGAATTCTCTGTTGGCTGGCGTTAGGTTTAGACATTCCGGAGAAATCCTTTCGCGTGTTACTGGCATTGTTTAACTTGTGTGTGGCTTCATTCCACCCGATGACCCTGCTTCCCAAGAAGTAAGATACATGCGGTTACCTGGTCACCTGTGTGTATTGTGGCGGCTTATTTCTTGGTTACTGGGCTTGGATTTGATAATGGTTGTTGTGGATTGTGTTTCTGCATGTGGCAGCATCACCAATCTGTGTTCACTCAACAAACCCAGTGCTGAAGCTGTCTGGGGTGTGCTAGAGGATGATTTGATTTGTTCCAACATTGTTTCCACCCTGGTGTGATTTGTTTGCACAATTTTCCCACTGTTGCTGCCACAGAGGAAGAGGAGCAGAGCAATTCGCTGCCGCAATGTGGAGTCTCTTCTTGCTGCCACAGTGCAGCAGCAGTGGGACTTTTTTGTTGCTATGCAGCAGCAAGTGTTTCTGCTGCCAGAGCCCAGCAGTTTGTTTTAGGGGTGCCACAGGGTAGCGGCTCTTTTTTGCTGCTTTTAGGCAACAAATTTTTTGCTCCCCCAATTATGTCCTCACCCAGTCAAACACTTTTCGTTGGCAGAAAATTACCTCAGTTTCTAGCGCGGACAAAGCGGCAGAGGGATTGAACCCTTGCACCCCCAAAATCACCTCGAAGAGAGGTTGTTAGATCAAGCGCAGGTGCGGACCCGTACACCCCGTTTTGGGGGGTCGTTCGCGTAGCATACTCGAAGGCATGATATTGGATGTCTGACCCTTTGTAAAATCATTATTTTGCCTGACAAAACGATCCCGCAATGGACTTTTTGATTTTGAGGCCTCTATACCCATGAAACTGAATGTCACATTTTAGGAGGGGGCGGGTGGGGGGATGGAGGGGGGGGTTCACAAGTTTTCGCTTAGAGGGATTTGAACCAGGGTTAGTTGAAAGAAAAAAGAATGGGTTGATCGACTTGCATCCGCCATCCGACGAGATTCGAACCGACAACGGTGGCGGCATCAAGCGAGTGTTCTACCACTCGATCACCGATTGCTGCGGTGATCAGTTGTTCCCCATTGGTTGTACACGTAGTCTGCGACTGAAAAAAAAGCCAAACTGTGTGTTTCTGCCTGCCTGTTGGCCCGACCGACTGCCTGCCTACCTGACTGACTGATTGGCTCACTGACTGCTTGCCTGCCTGCCTGATTGGCTATTGTCAGCCTCTCTCTGAGGTGCTGTGCCGAAGTAGTAGGTTAGGACGTTTGCAAAGGTTCAATTAATCATTTCAATGCTAAGTTAATGCCATTTCCATGTAATCTCTTTTTAAAAAAACATTCAAGGAATTTGCCCCTTATCTGGTAGGGAATAACCGTTTTAGCTTAGCTTGGGTATTGCAATTTATTGGATATTGTAATCCGGGTTGTTGCGGCTTAATTGCAATTTATTGTAGGGCATTGCCTCTGTTTGTGGCTTATTCTGAGGTATTGCGATTTATTGCCGCTTGTTGTAGGGTAATGCAGCTTTTTTGTGCTTTGTTGCAGCTTATTGCGGGTTATTGGGGCTTTTTGCGGGCTGTTGCACTTGTTACATTTTGCCTTTGTTTTTGTTATTTTAGCCGCGAAATCGCATTCCGGATTGTCTAATGAGGACACAACTTTCCAAATTGAGTTTGTATTGCCATAATTTTGATATGAAACATGCAAAAACACCAATAATTGCTTAAATGTTTGTACTCCATGGCACATATCCATGAGCAAAATGTGTATGCTCCCAAGCCGTGTTGTGAATGGTTGCAACACGGAATCACGGGGTTTCACAATACGGAATGTGGACAAACACGGCAGATAATTTACAAAGAAAGTTCACGTTCGATTGTGAACCTTTGCATTCTTGGATGATAATGTCATGTGTTTATACGATAATCATTGCTCTTTGCCTCACCACCAAACTACACGACTAAAAGGAAAAACATAATATTCTTTATTTGCTTAGGCCTTTTTTGCACCACTTTCTTGGTGGCGGCAAGGAAAAAAATCTATACAGAATGTTTCATTGAAGGGAAAACCTCTACGGAAAATGTGTCTTCTTGCTCAAAATGCCAGTCTCAACAGCCACTCGACCCCATGAACACATCATACAATCATTCATACAAGCATGAGTCAATCTTTTTCATACCATCGTCTCATATTGGTGAGCCACAGTGAACAAAAAAGAGCGATGGGAACAAATATATATCTGTTTTTGCGGCCTAAGTTGCATGCATTTACATGGTGTGCCAATTCATCCACATTGATGGCGCTGATGCAACCACAACAAATTAAAATGCATCGCGTTGAACACCCAACAAGCTGTATGCGCCTCCATGCCCAGTATGTGGACTGCATCTACAAAACCCGATGGCACCGTGATGTAAGAGGCAATCCGTGACAGAACAGCATGCAACGAGAAAGACATGGAAATAAAGAAATATTAAAATGGGAGCAAACATCGCGCCCCTTCTTTCCATTTTGGGATGGCATCACTCTCTACAATGTGATGCAAACGAGTGCTTGTTATTATTGCTATCAACCATGACTTAAGCGTTTTTTCCATCCAAACCTTTCTTTATACACGTTTTCTGCGATACAAAAAAAAACCACTGCCAATGGATTGAGGGCTAATGAAACATAAATGACATGGTGACAGACACTTTGTGCAACTTGTGACTCATTATCTGGACTTGTGTAAGGTAAAATCACCAGGTTTTATACCATGTACCAGTTTGTATACCACCTTAGGGATTTAACAAACTTTCACCAAAAACCTAACTATTTAGTGTTGTTCACAACCCTTTGGAGCATGTATTACACCCAAATACAAAAGAGACATGTTTTCCTCATCTTTGCCCACCTGTACCCGCCCCTCTCATCGTTGGTTTTGAAAAATTCGCCGTTACACAACCTAATTTTTACAAAAAAATTGCCGTTTGTTTTGAAAATTTTACGATAAAAGAATAGATGGCTTTAAAACATCACTTTTTGGCACTGAAGTTTCAGCTACAAGCAGAAACAGAAGCAAAACCGAAAGTCACAAAGGATTTTGTTGTGGGAGCGTGCACTCTGCGCAGAGCGTCTACTCAAAGGGTCGAACAGTAAATTCGGCGTTCAAGAACACAAAATCGACACCTCACTGCCGCACGTCACATGCAAATCAAAGTCAGTAGGTACAAAGGAATCATTAGCCAGCTCATCATTCTCCGATGACACACCTTGTGACTCAGCTTGCTGAATAAAAGCATTCTAATGCATAAACTGCCTCTTAGGAGCAGGTTTTGCAGCAGGTTCGGCCTAGCATCAGGGTGCAGGCTTTGCTGGTGCAAGTTTGGCTGCGCGTCCCTCGACAACAGATCCTTGCAATCGTACCCTTCTCCCACCTCTTGCTGCTGGTTCCGGCTTGGGTGCTCGGGAGCTCTCATACCCAGTTCTTGCCTGCAGAACATCGTCCCGTGTAATGAAACCGTGCACTTTAAAAGTCCAAGGATCTCCACGCGTGGGCGCATAGATGTGCCGGCTGCACACCTGCACGGATGCATCAGTTTTTGCAATTGCGCTCTGGGATGTGTTGCTGCTTTGGGACGCATGTTGCCAGCCACAGATGGGGCCGGAACGGAAAGCGGTGGTGAAGGAGGCGTAGGAACAGCCAGGTGGGGGGTCATCAGTCAAACGACTTAAGAAATGAGCAGGTTCATATGGCGCAGTGTCAGAGGACCTGAACCCACTAACCACATTGTTGAACGTCACAGCTGACAAAAAAGCTTCCGTCCACCGCATTATGATTACATGACATTCATTTCTTTGCTTCGTGTGGCCCCGCCTAAGAAAATCAAATAGCAATCTACCAAAAAGAACTTCTTCGTCATTTATTGTACATTAAGAAATTATCTTTGCCATTGTGCAACGAATGCTTGTAAAGGTGGGCTTCCTTGTTTTGCCGCCATTGAATTGCCAACCTTTTTTACTGTTATTAAATGAAAACTTCCTGAATTGTTGCCATAGTGCAGCTACCATCTATCTTTCATTATTTTGGGGGTAGCTCACCTAACCACATCAAAATAATTTTTCTGTGGAAAACTTCAAAACTACTAAAAAAATATCTCAATGGGGAGCCAATTTTCGGTATATGAGCATTTGGGGGCTGTCCGTATGGAGGCGCACAACACAAGCCTATGATAAGCCTTAGAGACGGAGGAAAAACCATAAAGAAAAATAGCATATTGCGCGGTGTAATGTGTCAAGCAGGTGGCACAGCGTATTGATTATTGGGCCACATAACATCATGCATAGGTTGCTAATATTGTACATATGGTTACAAAATGGCGCTATGCCTACGAGAAGCAGACTATGCTTACGTATTACTTTTAACCAGCCTTTCAACGGGAATGCTTGCTGGTTAGGGTTAGATGGTCGGGGCTATGGTTGGCGTCACCGAGCTGCTAAAAATAGCCTTGGACTGGACCTACTAGGTTGAGCAAGCAGCAAACAAGCGGAGGGGGGCTCCACGAGATGGGGAAGGGCAGTGTGCGGGCTGTGATCGCCTCCGAAGGGTATCTGTCGGACGACGAATTCAGATTGCACGATATGCACGTGCATGATCACGTATTTATAACAAAGAAAGATGAGCATGTTGGGGAAATTTCAATGAAGCAATGATACATGATATGTTGCGGAGGATGTGGAAAAGTAAGGTTAAATGAATCCTTCGTCTTTCGTGCTTGGTGTGGCTTTTCCTTTGCTGGTGCGAAGCACCATCAAAAGAAAAGCCTTATTACGTTTTTAGCCATTTTCGGGTCACTTTTCTATGTCGGAAACGGAGCCGGGCGGTGACAAACAAACGCATAAACACTCCTTTGCCTTATGTTTAAGCTAGCAGCGCAAGGACAGGGAGGGTGCATTGGGCAAGATTAGCGATACAGGGTGCAAATAGCATAAAATTGACATATTCATAACTCGGGCCTATTGTATCGGATTTTGACGAAATCAAGGGCAATTTTGGTCAATTTGGGGGTGTTCTTTCCATTTTTGAGCTTAAAAAGGGGGCTGAGGGCGCTGAAAAACCGTCAAATCGAAAAGCGGTGCTAAAACAAAACGACGGCGGTTTCTCGATTAAACAGCAAGACGAGGCTTTTAGAATCATTTATAAATCTGGTCTTAGATCGAAATTTAGTGCATTGTAGCCCGATTTCACTTTGGACAGTCAAAATGAAAGATCGCAAATGCCGGCGACTGCAAAATGCACGCGTGCACAGCAAATAAATAATATGTCAAATAGATTTCTTGAGATTTGGGGCCTGTGGTTTATATATAGTGTTGTTCGGCACCTCAACTTTGCTGGTGCGACTTTAAATCGCATCCCTAGCTCATATGGAATTAGTGGATGCTGGTAAAGAAGTTAAAACCTTGTAAAGGTCCTAACTTTGCAAAACAGCCATGATCAATCGAAACAAATATGACGGCGCGAATCAGCTCTTTGAGGCGGTCATTTAGAGGGGCTGCATCATACACTTTTGGGATATGTTTCGTTTCGGCGCGCGGATCGTATATAATGGCATAAGGACTGCTTTTAGAGGGGGGCGGGGCCCCATTCCCCGGCCCCCCAATTAAAAGCCCCCCATGGGGGGGGATTTGAACAAGCGGGGGAAAGATGCACGAGGTGGGGTCGCACGGATGCTCAGATGAGAACGGGGAGGACCAGGAGCACAAAGGCAAAAAGACCATTCAAAGGCGGAGAAGGAGAAAACCATGAAAACAAGGGAGCAACGGCGCCAGCGCCGGCCGCTAGGCTCCGTTTTTGTGGGCCAAGCCCCACAAAAACGTAGCCTAGCGGGTGCTGCCTCTTGCCCGTTGCACAATATGGTTGCCCCGTTGGCAGAAAAGGTTTGCCAGATGGGCAGCAAGTATACATGCCAAATATGGCGAAAAAAATGGCAAAAAACTGCCTAAAAACGCACAAAATTCACCGTAAATCATCAAAAAGGCACCTGACTTGGCCAATTGGGTTGCTTTTCTGACGTTTTGGCCCGAGCCGGTCATTTTAAGGGGCTACAACATGGTGCAACTTCGCAGGCAAGAGCCAATACGGAATTCAGCCCTAAATTTTCAGAGACTGCCCGAAAAGCTGCTTAAAACGGTCCTTATTCACCAAAACGACCATCATCAGCCAAAACTAAGAAGAGTCGCATTCTTAGAATTCGATTGCGATCATTTTAAGGGGCTGCATTGCAGGGTTTTGAGAAGGGCTGTCTTTCAGGGGGGGGGGGTGGCGTAACGTAGTAGTTGGTCACTGCTTCTGGCGCGGGGTCAGGGGCCCCCAACACCCCGACCCCCACAGAAGCCAGCCCCCTGCGGGGGGGATTTGAACAAGTGGGGGAAAGTTGCACGAGATGGGGTCGCACGGGTGTTCAGATGAGAAAGGGGAGGACAAGGAACACAAAGGCAAAAGACCATTCAAAGGCGGAGAAGGAGAAAACCATGAAAACACGGGAGCAACGGCGCCAGCGCCGGCCGCTAGGCTCCGTTTTTGTGGGCCAAGCCCCACAAAAACGTAGCCTAGCGGGAGCTGCCTCCTGCCTTTTGCACAATATTGTTGCCCTATTGGCAGAAAAGGTTTGCCAGATGGGCAGCAAGTATACATGCCAAATATGGCGAAAAAAATGGCAGAAAACTGCCACAAAACGCACAAAATTGACCGTAAATCATCGAAACGGCACCTGATTTGGCCAATTAGGTTGCTTTTCTGACATTTTGGCCCGAGCCGGTCATTTTAAGGGGCTACAACATGATGTAACTTCGCAAGTAGCAGGCAATACGGAATTTAGCCCCAAATTTTCGGAGACTGCCCGAAAAACTGCTTAAAACGGTCCTAACTCACCAAAACGACCATCGTCGGCCAAAAAAAAGAAAAGTCGCGTTCTTAGAATTCCATTGCGATCATTTTAAGGGGCTGCATTGCACGGTTTTGAGAAGGGCTGTCTTCCAGGGGGGGGGGGTCGCGTAACGTAGTAGTTGGTCACTGCTTCTGGCGCGGGGTCAGGGGCCCCCAACACCCCGACCCCCACAGAAGCCAGCCCCCTGCGGGGGGGATTTGAACAAGCGGGGGAAAGATGCACGAGGTGGGGTCGCACGGATGCTCAGATGAGAACGGGGAGGACCAGGAGCACAAAGGCAAAAAGACCATTCAAAGGCGGAGAAGGAGAAAACCATGAAAACAAGGGAGCAACGGCGCCAGCGCCGGCCGCTAGGCTCCGTTTTTGTGGGCCAAGCCCCACAAAAACGTAGCCTAGCGGGTGCTGCCTCTTGCCCGTTGCACAATATGGTTGCCCCGTTGGCAGAAAAGGTTTGCCAGATGGGCAGCAAGTATACATGCCAAATATGGCGAAAAAAATGGCAAAAAACTGCCTAAAAACGCACAAAATTCACCGTAAATCATCAAAAAGGCACCTGACTTGGCCAATTAGGTTGCTTTTCTGACGTTTTGGCCCGAGCCGGTCATTTTAAGGGGCTACAACATGGTGCAACTTCGCAGGCAAGAGCCAATACGGAATTCAGCCCTAAATTTTCAGAGACTGCCCGAAAAGCTGCTTAAAACGGTCCTTATTCACCAAAACGACCATCATCAGCCAAAACTAAGAAGAGTCGCATTCTTAGAATTCGATTGCGATCATTTTAAGGGGCTGCATTGCAGGGTTTTGAGAAGGGCTGTCTTTCAGGGGGGGGGGGTGGCGTAACGTAGTAGTTGGTCACTGCTTCTGGCGCGGGGTCAGGGGCCCCCAACACCCCGACCCCCACAGAAGCCAGCCCCCTGCGGGGGGGATTTGAACAAGCGGGGGGAAATTGCACGAGATGGGGTCGCACGGGTGCTCAGATGAGAACGGGGAGGACAAGGAGCACAAAGGCAAAAAGACCATTCAAAGGCGGAGAAGGAGAAAACCATGAAAATACGGGAGCAACGGCGCCAGCGCCGGCCGCTAGGCTCCGTTTTTGTGGGCCCAAGCCCCACAAAAACCTAGCCTAGCGGGAGCTGCCTCCTGCCTTTTGCACAATATGGTTGCCCTATTGGCAGAAAAGGGTTGCCAGATGGGCAGCAAGTATACATGCCAAATATGGCGAAAAAAATGGCAGAAAACTGCCAAAAAACGCACAAAATTGACCGTAAATCATCAAAAAGGCACCTGACTTGGCCAATTAGGTTGCTTTTCTGACATTTTGGCCCGAGCCGGTCATTTTAAGGGGCTACAACATGATGTAACTTCGCAAGCAGGAGCCAATACAGAATTCAGCACCAAATTTTCGGAGACTGCCCGAAAAACTGCTTAAAACGACCCTAATGCGCCAAAACGAGCATCGTCGGCCAAAAAGAAGAAAAGTCGCATTCTTAGAATTTCATTGCGATCATTTTAAGGGGCTGCATTGCGGGGTTTTGAGAAGGGCTGTCTTCCAGGGGGGGGGGGTCGCGTAACGTAGTAGTTGGTCACTGCTTCTGGCGCGGGGTCAGGGGCCCCCAACACCCCGACCCCCACAGAAGCCAGCCCCCTGCGGGGGGGATTTGAACAAGCGGGGGAAAGATGCACGAGGTGGGGTCGCACGGATGCTCAGATGAGAACGGGGAGGACCAGGAGCACAAAGGCAAAAACACCATTCAAAGGCGGAGAAGGAGAAAACCATGAAAACACGGGAGCAACGGCGCCAGCGCCGGCCGCCAGGCTCCGTTTTTGTGGGCCAAGCCCCACAAAAACGTAGCCTAGCGGGTGCTGCCTCTTGCCTCTTGCACAATATGGTTGCCCCGTTGGCAGAAAAGGTTTGCCAGATGGGCAGCAAGTATACATGCCAAATATGGCGAAAAATATGGCAAAAAACTGCCTAAAAACGCACAAAATTCACCGTAAATCATCAAAAAGGCACCTGACTTGGCCAATTAGGTTGCTTTTCTGACGTTTTGGCCCGAGCTGGTCATTTTAAGGGGCTACAACATGATGTAACTTTGCAAGCAAGAGCCAATACGGAATTCAGCCCCAAATTTTCGGAGACTGCCCGAAAAGCTGCTTAAAACGGTCCTAATTCACCAAAACGAACATCATCGGCCAAAAAGAAGAAAAGTCGCGTTCTTAGAATTCCATTGCGATCATTTTAAGGGGCTGCATTGCAGGGTTTTGAGAAGGGCTGTCTTCCAGGGGGGGGGGGTGGCGTAACGTAGTAGTTGGTCACTGCTTCTGGCGCGGGGTCAGGGGCCCCCAACACCCCGACCCCCACAGAAGCCAGCCCCCTGCGGGGGGGATTTGAACAAGCGGGGGGAAATTGCACGAGGTGGGGTCGCACGGGTGCTCAGATGAGAACGGGGAGGACAAGGAGCACAAAGGCAAAAAGACCATTCAAAGGCGGAGAAGGAGAAAACCATGAAAACACGGGAGCAACGGCGCCAGCGCCGGCCGCTAGGCTCCGTTTTTGTGGGCCAAGCCCCACAAAAACGAAGCCTAGCGGGTGCTGCTTCGTGCCTCTTGCACAATATGGTTGCACCATTGGCAAAAAAGGCTTGCTAGATGGGCAGCAAGTATACATGCCAAATATGGCGGAAAAAATGGCAGAAAACTGCCAAAAAACGCACAAAATTGACTGTAAATCATCGAAACGGCACCAGATTTGGCCAATGAGGTTGCTTTTCTGACGTTTTGGCCCGAGCCGGTCATTTTAAGGGGCTACAACATGATGTAACTTCGCAAGCAAAAGCCAATACGGAATTCAGCCCCAAATTTTCGGAGACTGCCCGAAAAACTGCTTAAAACGGTCGATCCTAATTCACCAAAACGACCATCGTCGGCCAAAGAGAAGAAAAGTCGCGTTCTTAGAATTCCATTGCGATCATTTTAAGGGGCTGCATTGCAGGGTTTTGAGAAGGGCTGTCTTCCAGGGGGGGGGGGTCGCGTAACGTAGTAGTTGGTCACTGCTTCTGGCGCGGGGTCAGGGGCCCCCAACACCCCGACCCCCACAGAAGCCAGCCCCCTGCGGGGGGGATTTGAACAAGCGGGGGAAAGATGCACGAGGTGGGGTCGCACGGATGCTCAGATGAGAACGGGGAGGACCAGGAGCACAAAGGCAAAAACACCATTCAAAGGCGGAGAAGGAGAAAACCATGAAAACACGGGAGCAACGGCGCCAGCGCCGGCCGCCAGGCTCCGTTTTTGTGGGCCAAGCCCCACAAAAACGTAGCCTAGCGGGTGCTGCCTCTTGCCTCTTGCACAATATGGTTGCCCCGTTGGCAGAAAAGGTTTGCCAGATGGGCAGCAAGTATACATGCCAAATATGGCGAAAAATATGGCAAAAAACTGCCTAAAAACGCACAAAATTCACCGTAAATCATCAAAAAGGCACCTGACTTGGCCAATTAGGTTGCTTTTCTGACGTTTTGGCCCGAGCTGGTCATTTTAAGGGGCTACAACATGATGTAACTTTGCAAGCAAGAGCCAATACGGAATTCAGCCCCAAATTTTCGGAGACTGCCCGAAAAGCTGCTTAAAACGGTCCTAATTCACCAAAACGAACATCATCGGCCAAAAAGAAGAAAAGTCGCGTTCTTAGAATTCCATTGCGATCATTTTAAGGGGCTGCATTGCAGGGTTTTGAGAAGGGCTGTCTTCCAGGGGGGGGGGGGTGGCGTAACGTAGTAGTTGGTCACTGCTTCTGGCGCGGGGTCAGGGGCCCCCAACACCCCGACCCCCACAGAAGCCAGCCCCCTGCGGGGGGGATTTGAACAAGCGGGGGAAAGATGCACGAGGTGGGGTCGCACGGATGCTCAGATGAGAACGGGGAGGACCAGGAGCACAAAGGCAAAAAGACCATTCAAAGGCGGAGAAGGAGAAAACCATGAAAACACGGGAGCAACGGCGCCAGCGCCGGCCGCTAGGCTCCGTTTTTGTGGGCCAAGCCCCACAAAAACGTAGCCTAGCGGGTGCTGCCTCTTGCCTCTTGCACAATATGGTTGCCCCGTTGGCAGAAAAGGTTTGCCAGATGGGCAGCAAGTATACATGCCAAATATGGCGAAAAAAATGGCAAAAAGCTGCCAAAAAACGCACAAAATTCACCGCAAATCATCAAAAAGGCACCTGACTTGGCCAATTAGGTTGCTTTTCTGACATTTTGGCCCGAGCCGGTCATTTTAAGGGGCTACAACATGATGTAACTTGGCAAGCAAGAGCCAATACAAAATTCAGCCCCAAATTTTCAGAGACTGCCCGAAAAGCTGCTTAAAACGGTCCTAATTCACCGAAACGACCATCATCGGCCAAAAAGAAGAAAAGTCGCGTTCTTAGAATTCCATTGCGATCATTTTAAGGGGCTGCATTGCAGGGTTTTGAGAAGGGCTGTCTTTCAGGGGGGGGGGGTCGCGTAACGTAGTAGTTGGTCACTGCTTCTGGCGCGGGGTCAGGGGCCCCCAACACCCCGACCCCCACAGAAGCCAGCCCCCTGCGGGGGGGATTTGAACAAGCGGGGGAAAGATGCACGAGGTGGCGTCGCACGGATGCCTAGATGAGAACGGGGAGGACCAGGAGCACAAAGGCAAAAAGACCATTCAAAGGCGGAGAAGGAGAAAACCATGAAAACACGGGAGCAACGGCGCCAGCGCCGGCCGCTAGGCTCCGTTTTTGTGGGCCAAGCCCCACAAAAACGTAGCCTAGCGGGTGCTGCCTCTTGCCTCTTGCACAATATGGTTGCCCCGTTGGCAGAAAAGGTTTGCCAGATGGGCAGCAAGTATACATGCCAAATATGGCGAAAAAAATGGCAAAAAACTGCCAAAAAACGCGTAAAATTGACCGTAAATCATCAAAAAGGCACCAGATTTGGCCAATTAGGTTGCTTTTCCGACGTTTTGGCCCGAGCCAGTCATTTTAAGGGGCTACAACATGATGTAACTTCGCAAGCAAGAGCCAATACGGAATTCAGCCCCAAATTTTCGGAGACTGCCCGAAAAACTGCTTAAAACAGTCCTAATTCACCAAAACGACCATCATCGGCCAAAAAGAAGAAAAGTTGCGTTCTTAGAATTCCATTGCGATCATTTTAAGGGGCTGCATTGCGGGGTTTTGAGAAGGGCTGTCTTCCAGGGGGGGGGGGTGGCGTAACGTAGTAGTTGGTCACTGCTTCTGGCGCGGGGTCAGGGGCCCCCAACACCCCGACCCCCACAGAAGCCAGCCCCCTGCGGGGGGGATTTGAACAAGCGGGGGGAAATTGCACGAGGTGGGGTCGCACGGGTGCTCAGATGAGAACGGGGAGGACAAGGAGCACAAAGGCAAAAAGACCATTCAAAGGCGGAGAAGGAGAAAACCATGAAAACACGGGAGCAACGGCGCCAGCGCCGGCCGCTAGGCTCCGTTTTTGTGGGCCAAGCCCCACAAAAACGTAGCCTAGCGGGTGCTGCTTCGTGCCTCTTGCACAATATCGTTGCACCATTGGCAAAAAAGGCTTGCCAGATGGGCAGCAAGTATACATGCCAAATATGGCGAAAAAAATGGCAAAAAACTGCCAAAAAACGCACAAAATTGACTGTAAATCATCGAAACCGCACCAGATTTGGCCAATGAGGTTGCTTTTCTGACGTTTTGGCCCGAGCCGGTCATTTTAAGGGGCTACAACATGATGTAACTTCGCAGGCATAAGCCAATAAAGAATTCAGCCCCAAATTTTCGGAGACTGCCCGAAAAGCTGCTTAAAACGGTCCTAATTCACCAAAACGACCATTATCGGCCAAATAGAGGAAAAGTCGCATTCTTAAAATT
This sequence comes from Eutreptiella sp. 'Long Island Sound 2002', assembly GCA_964036045.1. NCBI lineage: Eukaryota > Euglenozoa > Euglenophyceae > Eutreptiales > Eutreptiaceae > Eutreptiella > Eutreptiella sp. 'Long Island Sound 2002'. The sequence continues at coordinate 7,746,119 of OZ038397.1, forward strand.
CCATTGCGATCATTTTAAGGGGCTGCATTGCAGGGTTTTGAGGAGGGCTGTCTTCCAGGGGGGGGGGGGTCGCGTAACGTAGTAGTTGGTCACTGCTTCTGGCGCGGGGTCAGGGGCCCCCAACACCCCGACCCCCACAGAAGCCAGCCCCCTGCGGGGGGGATTTGAACAAGCGGGGGGAAATTGCACGAGGTGGGGTCGCACGGGTGCTCAGATGAGAACGGGGAGGACAAGGAGCACAAAGGCAAAAAGACCATTCAAAGGCGGAGAAGGAGAAAACCATGAAAACACGGGAGCAACGGCGCCAGCGCCGGCCGCTAGGCTCCGTTTTTGTGGGCCAAGCCCCACAAAAACGTAGCCTAGCGGGTGCTGCTTCGTGCCTCTTGCACAATATGGTTGCCCCGTTGGCAGAAAAGGTTTGCCAGATGGGCAGCAAGTATACATGCCAAATATGGCGAAAAAAATGGCAAAAAGCTGCCAAAAAACGCACAAAATTCACCGCAAATCATCAAAAAGGCACCTGACTTGGCCAATTAGGTTGCTTTTCTGACATTTTGGCCCGAGCCGGTCATTTTAAGGGGCTACAACAGAATGTAACTTCGCAGGCATAAGCGAATAAAGAATTCAGCCCCAAATTTTCGGAGACTGCCCGAAAAGCTGCTTAAAACGGTCCTAATTCACCAAAACGACCATTATCGGCCAAATAGAGGAAAAGTCGCATTCTTAAAATTCCATTGCGATCATTTTAAGGGGCTGCATTGCAGGGTTTTGAGGAGGGCTGTCTTCCAGGGGGGGGGGGTCGCGTAACGTAGTAGTTGGTCACTGCTTCTGGCGCGGGGTCAGGGGCCCCCAACACCCCGACCCCCACAGAAGCCAGCCCCCTGCGGGGGGGATTTGAACAAGTGGGGGAAAGTTGCACGAGATGGGGTCGCACGGGTGTTCAGATGAGAAAGGGGAGGACAAGGAACACAAAGGCAAAAGACCATTCAAAGGCGGAGAAGGAGAAAACCATGAAAACACGGGAGCAACGGCGCCAGCGCCGGCCGCTAGGCTCCGTTTTTGTGGGCCAAGCCCCACAAAAACATAGCCTAGCGGGAGCTGCCTCCTGCCTTTTGCACAATATTGTTGCCCTATTGGCAGAAAAGGTTTGCCAGATGGGCAGCAAGTATACATGCCAAATATGGCGAAAAAAATGGCAGAAAACTGCCACAAAACGCACAAAATTGACCGTAAATCATCGAAACGGCACCTGATTTGGCCAATTAGGTTGCTTTTCTGACATTTTGGCCCGAGCCGGTCATTTTAAGGGGCTACAACATGATGTAACTTCGCAAGTAGCAGGCAATACGGAATTCAGCCCCAAATTTTCGGAGACTGCCCGAAAAGCTGCTTAAAACGGTCCTAATTCACCAAAACGACCATTATCGGCCAAATAGAGGAAAAGTCGCATTCTTAGAATTTCATTGCGATCATTTTAAGGGGCTGCATTGCAGGGTTTTGAGGAGGGCTGTCTTCCAGGGGGGGGGGGTCGCGTAACGTAGTAGTTGGTCACTGCTTCTGGCGCGGGGTCAGGGGCCCCCAACACCCCGACCCCCACAGAAGCCAGCCCCCTGCGGGGGGGATTTGAACAAGTGGGGGAAAGTTGCACGAGATGGGGTCGCACGGGTGTTCAGATGAGAAAGGGGAGGACAAGGAACACAAAGGCAAAAGACCATTCAAAGGCGGAGAAGGAGAAAACCATGAAAACACGGGAGCAACGGCGCCAGCGCCGGCCGCTAGGCTCCGTTTTTGTGGGCCAAGCCCCACAAAAACATAGCCTAGCGGGAGCTGCCTCCTGCCTTTTGCACAATATTGTTGCCCTATTGGCAGAAAAGGTTTGCCAGATGGGCAGCAAGTATACATGCCAAATATGGCGAAAAAAATGGCAGAAAACTGCCACAAAACGCACAAAATTGACCGTAAATCATCGAAACGGCACCTGATTTGGCCAATTAGGTTGCTTTTCTGACATTTTGGCCCGAGCCGGTCATTTTAAGGGGCTACAACATGATGTAACTTCGCAAGTAGCAGGCAATACGGAATTCAGCCCCAAATTTTCGGAGACTGCCCGAAAAACTGCTTAAAACGATCCTAACTCACCAAAACGACCATCGTCGGCCAAAAAAAAGAAAAGTCGCGTTCTTAGAATTCCATTGCGATCATTTTAAGGGGCTGCATTGCAGGGTTTTGAGAAGGGCTGTCTTCCAGGGGGGGGGGGTCGCGTAACGTAGTAGTTGGTCACTGCTTCTGGCGCGGGGTCAGGGGCCCCCAACACCCCGACCCCCACAGAAGCCAGCCCCCTGCGGGGGGGATTTGAACAAGCGGGGGGAAATTGCACGAGATGGGGTCGCACGGGTGCTCAGATGAGAACGGGGAGGACAAGGAGCACAAAGGCAAAAAGACCATTCAAAGGCGGAGAAGGAGAAAACCATGAAAATACGGGAGCAACGGCGCCAGCGCCGGCCGCTAGGCTCCGTTTTTGTGGGCCCAAGCCCCACAAAAATGTAGCCTAGCGGGAGCTGCCTCCTGCCTTTTGCACAATATGGTTGCCCTATTGGCAGAAAAGGGTTGCCAGATGGGCAGCAAGTATACATGCCAAATATGGCAAAAAACTGCCAAAAAACGCACAAAATTGACCGTAAATCGTCAAAACGGCACCAGATTGGGCCAATGAGGTTGCTTTTCTGACATTTTGGCCCGAGCTGGTCATTTTAAGGGGCTACAACATGATGTAACTTCGCAAGCAAGAGCCAATTGGGAATTCAGCCCCATATTTCCGGAGACTGCCCGAAAAACTGCTTCAAACGGTCCTAATTCACCAAAACGACCATCGTCGGCCAAAAAGAGGAAAAGTCGCATTCTTAGAATTTGATTGCGATCATTTTAAGGGGCTGCATTGCAGGGTTTTGAGAAGGGCTGTCTTCCAGGGGGGGGGGGTGGCGTAACGTAGTAGTTGGTCACTGCTTCTGGCGCGGGGTCAGGGGCCCCCAACACCCCGACCCCCACAGAAGCCAGCCCCCTGCGGGGGGGAATTGAACAAGCGGGGGGAAATTGCACGAGGCGGGGTCGCACGGGTGCTCAGATGAGAACGGGGAGGACAAGGAGCACAAAGGCAAAAAGACCATTCAAAGGCGGAGAAGGAGAAAACCATCAAAACACGGGAGCAACGGCGCCAGCGCCGGCCGCTAGGCTCCGTTTTTGTGGGCCAAGCCCCACAAAAACGTAGCCTAGCGGGAGCTGCCTCCTGCCTTTTGCACAACATGGTTGCCCTATTGGCAGAAAAGGCTTGCCAGATGGGCAGCAAGTATACATGCCAAATATGGCGAAAAAATGGCAAAAAACTGCCAAAAATCGCACAAAATTGACCGTAAATCATCCAAACGGCACCAGATTGGGCCAATGAGGTTGCTTTTCTGACGTTTTGGCCCGAGCTGGTCATTTTAAGGGGCTATAACATGATGTAACTTCGCAAGCAAGAGCCAATACAGAATTCAGCCCCAAATTTTCGGAGACTGCCCGAAAAACTGCTTAAAACGGTCCTAATTCACCAAAACGAACATCGTCGGCCAAAGAGAAGAAAAGTCGCGTTCTTAGAATTCCATTGCGATCATTTTAAGGGGCTGCATTGCAGGGTTTTGCGAAGGGCTGTCTTCCAGGGGGGGGGGGTCGCGTAACGTAGTAGTTGGTCACTGCTTCTGGCGCGGGGTCAGGGGCCCCCAACACCCCGACCCCCACAGAAGCCAGCCCCCTGCGGGGGGAAATTGAACAAGCGGGGGGAAATTGCACGAGATGGGGTCGCACGGGTGCTCAGATGAGAACGGGGAGGACAAGGAGCACAAAGGCAAAAAGACCATTCAAAGGCGGAGAAGGAGAAAACCATGAAAATACGGGAGCAACGGCGCCAGCGCCGGCCGCTAGGCTCCGTTTTTGTGGGCCCAAGCCCCACAAAAACGTAGCCTAGCGGGAGCTGCCTCCTGCCTTTTGCACAATATGGTTGCCCTATTGGCAGAAAAGGGTTGCCAGATGGGCAGCAAGTATACATGCCAAATATGGCAAAAAACTGCCAAAAAACGCACAAAATTGACCGTAAATCGTCAAAACGGCACCAGATTGGGCCAATGAGGTTGCTTTTCTGACATTTTGGCCCGAGCTGGTCATTTTAAGGGGCTACAACATGATGTAACTTCGCAAGCAAGAGCCAATTGGGAATTCAGCCCCATATTTCCGGAGACTGCCCGAAAAACTGCTTCAAACGGTCCTAATTCACCAAAACGACCATCGTCGGCCAAAGAGAAGAAAAGTCGCGTTCTTAGAATTTGATTGCGATCATTTTAAGGGGCTGCATTGCAGGGTTTTGAGAAGGGCTGTCTTCCAGGGGGGGGGGGTCGCGTAACGTAGTAGTTGGTCACTGCTTGTGGCGCGGGGTCAGGGGCCCCCAACACCCCGACCCCCACAGAAGCCAGCCCCCTGCGGGGGGGAATTGAACAAGCGGGGGAAAGATGCACGAGGTGGGGTCGCACGGATGCTCAGATGAGAATGGGGAGGACCAGGAGCACAAAGGCAAAAAGACCATTCAAAGGCGGAGAAGGAGAAAACCATGAAAACACGGGAGCAACGGCGCCAGCGCCGGCCGCTAGGCTCCGTTTTTGTGGGCCAAGCCCCACAAAAACGTAGCCTAGCGGGTGCTGCCTCTTGGCTCCTGCACAATATGGTTGCCCCGTTGGCAGAAAAGGTTTGCCAGATGGGCAGCAAGTATACATGCCAAATATGGCGAAAAAAATGGCAAAAAACTGCCTAAAAACGCACAAAATTCACCGTAAATCATCAAAAAGGCACCTGACTTGGCCAATTAGGTTGCTTTTCTGATGTTTTGGCCCAAGCCGGTCATTTCAAAGGGCTACAACATGATGTAACTTCGCAAGCAAGAGCCAATACGGAATTCGGCCCCAAATTTTCGGAGACTGCCCGAAAAGCTGCTTAAAACGGTCCTAATTCACCGAAACGACCATCATCGGCCAAACAGAAGAATAGTCGCGTTCTTAGAATTCCATTGCGATCATTTTAAGGGGCTGCATTGCAGGGTTTTGAGAAGGGCTGTCTTCCAGGGGGGGGGGGTCGCGTAACGTAGTAGTTGGTCACTGCTTCTGGCGCGGGGTTAGGGGCCCCCAACACCCCGACCCCCACAGAAGCCAGCCCCCTGCGGGGGGGATTTGAACAAGCGGGGGGAAATTGCACGAGGTGGGGTCGCACGGGTGATCAGATGAGAACGGGGAGGACAAGGAGCACAAAGGCAAAAAGACCATTCAAAGGCGGAGAAGGAGAAAACCATGAAAACACGGGAGCAACGGCGCCAGCGCCGGCCGCTAGGCTCCGTTTTTGTGGGCCAAGCCCCACAAAAACGTAGCCTAGCGGGTGCTGCTTCGTGCACCTTGCACAATATGGTTGCACCATTGGCAAAAAAGGCTTGCCAGATGGGCAGCAAGTATACATGCCAAATATGGCGAAAAATATGGCAAAAACTGCCAAAAAACGCACAAAATTGACCGTAAATCATCAAAACGGCACCAGATTTGGCCAATGAGGTTGCTTTTCTGACGTTTTGGCCCGAGCCGGTCATTTTAAGAGGCTACAACATGATGTAACTTCGCGGGCAAGAGCCAATACAGAATTCAGCCCCAAATTTTCGGGGACTGCCCGAAAAACTGCTTAAAACGGTCCTAATTCACCAAAATGACCATCGTCGGCCAAACAAAAGAAAAGTCGCGTTCTTAGAATTCGATTGCGATCATTTTAAGGGGCTGCATTGCAGGGTTTTGAGGAGGGCTGTCTTCCAGGGGGGGGGGGTGGCGTAACGTGGTAGTTGGTCACTGCTTCTGGCGCGGGGTCAGGGGCCCCCAACACCCCGACCCCCACAGAAGCCAGCCCCCTGCGGGGGGGAATTGAACAAGCGGGGGAAAGATGCACGAGGTGGGGTCGCACGGATGCTCAGATGAGAACGGGGAGGACCAGGAGCACAAAGGCAAAAAGACCATTCAAAGGCGGAGAAGGAGAAAACCATGAAAACATGGGAGCAACGGCGCCAGCGCCGGCCGCTAGGCTCCGTTTTTGTGGGCCAAGCCCCACAAAAACGAAGCCTAGCGCCCGCTGCCTCTTGCCTCTTGCACAATATGGTTGCCCCGTTGGCAGAAAAGGTTTGCCAGATGGGCAGCAAGTATACATACCAAATATGGCGAAAAAAATGGCAAAAAACTGCCTAAAAACGCACAAAATTCACTGTAAATCATCAAAAAGGCACCTGATTTGGCCAATTAGGTTGCTTTTCTGACGTTTTGGCCCGAGCTGGTCATTTTAAGGGGCTACAACATGATGTAACTTCGCAAGCAAGAGCCAATACGGAATTTAGCCCCAAATTTTCGGAGACTGCCCGAAAAGCTGCTTAAAACGGTCCTAATTCACCAAAACGACCATCATCGGCCAAAAAGAAGACAAGTCGCGTTCTTAGAATTCCATTGCGATCATTTTAAGGGGCTTTATTGCAGGGTTTTGAGAAGGGCTGTCTTCCAGGGGGGGGGGGTCGCGTAACGTGGTAGTTGGTCACTGCTTCTGGCGCGGGGTCAGGGGCCCCCAACACCCCGACCCCCACAGAAGCCAGCCCCCTGCGGGGGGGAATTGAACAAGGAGCAGCAAATATGCGCAGAATGGGCAAGAATTACAACTCGTTTGTAGTGCTTTAGATTTTGCTGAAATTTTGATCGATGATACAATCACAAAAAGTATAAGCCACAAACTCAACAGTGACGGCCGGGAAAATGTGTCACGGATGGTCAATCCAAGTTGCAAAAACTGAAATTTAGGGCCAAAACAGTTGCCAAAAACCGCATTAGAACCTGTTCAAAATGGCCAAACGAAAAGAAACAGTGGCCACTTTTCACATGCAGCTTGACTTATCCATGTCAAAGACCCCTGGAGGGCCATTTAACCTTAGAAAATGTCCGAGAAAATAGAATTTATGCACATTGGCCATTGACGGCTTCAAACCAAGTACGGGCCACATCTTAGGCCACTTGGCTCAAAGCGCGATTTTAAAGGCACGTACTTTACACACAGTCCATTTGGAACCACCCACTTCTTGTGGTTTCGTCCTCCACAGTTTCTCAAAAGGACCCCTAGATCCCAAAACCTTCGCCTATTGGGCTACTGTATTGGGAATGAGTTGTAGTGAGATGATATTAGGTGAGAACCCATCATAGGATTTGACGGTCTGAATCTACAAAGTGCATTTGGACTTGATGCCTGTAGGAACGGGTATGCCTTACCACTACGGCAAGCTGCAAAGAATAAGCCCGAACAGGTGGGTGCCAAAACAAAAACTGCAAAAAAAAAGGGAGGGGGTTTCGAAAATTATCCGAAACCATGTGAGATGCCAAACAAGCGCTTTTGGCCCTCAAAAAATCCCATACTGTCCTGAAAATGGGCTATCTTGGAAACAAAAATGGATCAAAAATTCGTCTTTCTAAAAATGATCCCCAATCATTTGGGGGATCCCAAACAAGTGAAATGTGCCCATTTTGAGACCATGGTAAACCATTTTGACCCCTCTGGAGTAACAAAATGCCTTGAAAATGGGCTGTTTTGGGGAACAACAAGTCAAACATGTGTTTTGCCAAAAAATAATCTTGGACCATTTGGGGTGTTCAAACAAGCTAAATGAGCCTACTTTGAGCCCGTTTTGAGCAAACACCACAAATGCCCCAAAAATGGGTCAAAACAAAACCAAACAACTCATTTTTTTATGCTACAACCGGGCTAGAAGTAGTCATTTGCGAACCATACAAATAATTTTGCCTCTTTTGCATGGAGTTGTTTGTCCCTTGTTTAACCCATTTTTGCTAATCAACATTTTGGTATATGGGTTTCACTTCACCACAATCCTATTGATTACCGCCAATGTTTGTCACTTTCCAAATCTTTAGGATCCATAGTATTCGGTGTGCTTTTCTGCTTCACCGCAATCGAACTCTGAACTCCAAATTCTCAAACTTCTAGTGATTACGCAGTTCACTACCATGCACGTAGAACCACACTACAACTGTACAGCATGCAACAACTTTCTTGCGCTTTTGGCTATTGCATGTGTGCCCCACTTGCCCAACAGCTCGATCCCAATATTCAGTCTTGATTACCAAATTTGGTCTACTCTGTCCCGCTGCACATCACCTTTGCAATCCATATCCTATTCAGCACCCACATTTTTGTCTAACTAGGAAAATGCATCGTTCGAACTTTGAGAAACACCTCAAGAGGTGCACTCTAATGAAGATGTACGAATCCAGAGTGATACCGGATGGTACAATCAAATACTTAACGCCCCAAACGTACAAGTAACAGGTAACCATAGGAGAACCCTACCCCCCCCCCCTTGTATGAGCTACGCCAATGTACACAATTATTGCGATCCCTACGTCTATTGTAGCTTAGACAAGGGCGTGGCTTGCGCACAACACATACAACTGCTGACACACTAGTGCGCAGGCCACATGTGCTGAAATTGGCAATTCAGGACCTATGGGATGCATCAGGCTTAAAAAGAAAAAATTCCTGGTGCACCAGTAGGGGGCCACATGTGCTGAAATTGGCACATGTGACGACAAACCTTATGTGGCCACACTACATTTCGTACATAATTAAATTTTGTACAAAATTATTACGGTCCCTACGCCTACTGTAGCTTGGACAAGGGCGTAGCTTGCACAAGAGGGGGGGGGGGGGGGATACACGCACACACATCTAACCCTCTATGTGAGAGGCAGAATCGTGTGGTACAGCAGAACCTGAGGGTACTCCTTGCAACTGAGAGGTCCCTACTGCTGAAGACCATTGGGACAACATGCAACCTAGAAACAACCAACGTATGGGATTGAGGCTTCAGAGGGTGGCTCAGTGTTGCTAAAAGTTGTGCAGGATCCTATTCTGCATGCTTTCATCAACACATCGCAGTTAAATATTGCTCAAAAGCTTTTGTTTGATTAAAGGCAAAATGGCAAAATGAAATTCAGGCAGGTCAATCAATGCTTTGGGCCAGGCTGTGCACACACCTGGCAGTTGTCAACAACATTTCATGCGAAAACCAGCAAAAACGACAAATGAGCTCTGCAGGGGGGTGCGGGGATGCAACAAAGGCTCAGTAAGGGAGTTGGAAGGGGGAAAAGGAAAGAAGAGGGAAAATCTGACCACTCCCTCAACCTTGTTGCACCATCGAAGCACTGGCCGAACAACACAGAATCCGTGTTTATGACTGGCAAGCAGTGCTAAAATACTGGAAAACCATGGAAATTGATGAAATACAATCCTGTAGACTTGACCTGGTGGCATGATTAAGGGTGTCAAGGGTTTGTTTGGGAATGGGTTTCTGTCCTTTCTCAGGAGGTCAAACTGCAAACAAGCATCCTCGGCTGAGGCTCAGGGGCGCACTGGGGTTTCTGGCCCTTTCTCTGCACCCTCTTTCAATCGAAAAGCCCCAGTCTGATCCAGTCTGGTCCTTTTTACTTCCCCAGACCACGAAGCTTTCAATGCGAACCCCTTCGGGTCCCCTTTGGAGCCTCGCCCATCAAACACTACGGCCTTATGGCCCAAACAATGCTTTATGATTCTCTACATAAATTTAATAAATCCCCTTTCCCCCTCTCTTGCTCACACCTTGAAACCCTCGCAATATTGGAATTCTACACTCCCCGAGAAAGGACGTTCACATCAGTCGAGCGAGGGTGCAACAATGGTACCTCTGGTAACACTGTTTTGCAACACCTGACATTTTCGTCCTGAGCTTTGAGCCTGGAGAGCTGCATCATTTGGGAATGCAAACCACAAATTGATAAAAATTTTCGGGCTAACCTATGCCATACCAATACTCAGGACTCACTAAGCACATATTAGCAGACACCTGAAGAAAAGGGGTGGGTAAGATTTCTGAAACTTCTCTATCATTATCATGAATAAAAAGGCAGCATAAAAAACTTGCCACCTTTCCATGACAAAAAGAAGGGCTGCATGCACCTTCACATCGCCGAAACCACCCTTCTATCGTAAATAGAAGAGCTGTGCAAACCGCTTCGATCCCTACCACCCCTGTATCAGATGAAGAAAGGTTGCACGAAGCAAAACCTTTCAATACACTTTTCATTGTGTTGTCCCTCGTTCCTCAACCAACTCCTCCCCTGCACCTCTTGACTCAGCTGAATCCTCTACCTTCCCTTGGTTTTGGAGGCTGAAAGAGGGTTGTATGATGTCATCTAGGTCATTCAGGATGCTGTTTCCCAGAGATTCAAGTTCAGTCTCGGCCATGGGGGGCCCATCGGCCTCTGGCTCCCCATTGGCATGGCCCAGGTCAGGAAGAACGCCCGGGGAATCCTTCGGAACGTTAAAGAAATGTGGCGCGCAGTATGTTGGATCATAAAGGCCTCCCGTGCCCCCAAACCCCGAATCGGAAGAGATATCTCCGCCAGATGATGCCACAGTAGGGAATGCACCCGACGATGATGGGCTGGCTGGCCCGTCTTTTGAAATAAGCGAAGAAGAAGCTTCGTCGGGGAACGTACCCTCTGATTCCCCTACCACGGGGACCTCTACATTGCTCCCAATGGCGTCTGCAATACTGTTACTACCCGTCGCTTCACGTCCTGACTCGCTGCAATTTCCACTCTTGGGTTCCGGCTCAGAACCAACGGCCGAATCCTCGGATTTTGTTTCCTGTAGTTGGTTCTGCTTTGCGCTCTCTGCCCGCTCCATGTTCCGCACCGCCATCTGCTTTTGCTTGCTGAGACTGGGAACTCCTGAAAGTGGGTACTTGGTGTGCACCTCTTCATTATGCTGCTTCCAGACTTGCATCTGGTGGTCAGTGCTGCAGAAGAAGGTTCGGAGGTTGACACCCAACCTCTTTCGAATCTGCGCACAAGTCGAGCACTCCAGTGTGGACTCCTCCCCACACACAAGGCAAGGCTGGCGCACGTGCTTCCGCCTCGGAGGGTAGCGGGCAGGGGCTTCCTCGCCGAAGACCCCCGCAGGGCGCATGGGACGGATGTCGTGGCCGCTGTCTGGCAGTAGCGATTTGGACCTCCGGGGCTCAAGTTTGTCCTCGTTCTCCTTGTCCTCCGGCGGAGGCAGAATAGGCAAAGCATGGGGCCCAGCCTTGTGCTGGTCCGCACGCAGATTTGCTGATAGGTGTTGATGTTGCTGGGGCGCACTGCTGCTGGCAGATGGGAAACTTGACGGGCGTGTGTGGCTGGGAAGGGAGTATTCCCCGCCGAAATCTGACACTGGCATCTGGGGCTCATACTCTGGGATGGGGGCTTCCCCAGTCCCAGGGTAACTGTCAATTCCATACCGATGGGCGTGTGCAGCTGGAGCTGCAGGCAGATGGGTTTGGTGATGCAAATGGTGCATATGCTGTACATGGTGGTGGTGGTGGTGCTGGTGCTGGTGTGGGGACGGGTATTCCCCGTGCGCCGATTCCGGCAATCCAGATTGCGGAACGCCCTTGCTGGAACTTGACTTGGACACAAAAGGCTGTGCGTTGGGGTTGAATCCAGTCCAACTGTTATTTGAGCCTTGGTCCGAAAACTGCGCAGGAAAAGGATGCAAGCGGCGCAAGCGCAGGATGTTGGGAGGATTAAAAGCCGAAGGATGCCGAGGAGAAGCGAAGGACGGAGGGCGAGAACCCATTCTGTTAGGGCAGACCCATCATTCTCCTGACAGTTGCCTGTCTGTTGATGTTGGTCCTGCACGAACCACTGCGAGCAACAACATGAATGGGATTGATTGTGCAGGTGTGTGTGGGGGGGGGGGGGGGGGGGTGAGACCTAATTAGATTGAATGAGATTGATTGAAAAACAGACAGACGGTGCTGCAAAAAATGCAAACTTGTGTGTGGGGGGAGGGGGGGGCACTGGAAACATTGTAGATCCAGGATGCAGTGGTCCCCAATAGATGGTGTGCATTGGACGGATCCAATAAATCCCAATGGTCAACTATTGGCCTCAGGCAATTGCTGCATACAAAAATAGAAAAAGATGGTGCAGACAAAAAAGAAAATGTCTGAAACAAAAAAAAATGTATTGCATTGCATCCCAACTTTAAATGTGGACTTCAAATTCGTATCTCAACTGGAAACGGATCTCAAATGTCCAAAAGGTGTCGCCAAATCAGGGCATTTGTCTCTGCACAGGCTTTCAACAATACAGGGGTAGATATTGTTGAAACTGTTGGACTGTCTTGCCCTTTTTCGTCCTATTGTCACACATAGAGGTCCATTTTCAGCTGAATCCCCTGAAAACTGCTGAAACCCCTGAAAAAAACATGCCACTGGAATGTGGTTCTTTTCTAGGATCCCGTGCTGAGCAAAGGCCATGCAAAAGTGGCACAAGCAACCAAAATTGGACAACTCGTTGCAATGTGGTAGGACTTGTACTATGGTCTGTTTTGGGACTAGAAGCCATTTTGATCAATTCTTCTTGTACCTTTGAAATGTCAACTAACAACCCACATCTCGATTGCTGAGGGTGCACAAATCAAGTATCAGTGCTAAGAATCAGCTGCACCACAAAAAAATGGAAATTGTCTCCTCTTTGCAGTTGGATCTGGTAGGCATCATGATATGCACCAAAGTAGCTGTTTGCTAGGTTTTGGGGGGCCTGCGTGCACCATATGCAATCCAAATGAGTCAGCACAGCCACCATCAAAGCTCAACAAGACAGCAATTACAGAATAATGATCCCGCAGAAGTAGAGCGTCTCAGTGAAATAATGGTTTACCCTGCAACAGGTTGCCTCTGGCGTGGTGGTCGCGTATGGCACAAGCGAGCGTCTCAGAAATATGCGTACCAGCAAGGGGTTGCTACCTTCGTGGCCCTGGGTTTCCCATGGATCCAGTGGTGAAGAAAATGATATGTCGTATCATCATGCAGTCGGGGCAAGGGCAATCGCTTGGGCAGCTATGACATGCATCATCAGAGGGATGATTCCAAGCAAAATGAGGACAACCAAAGGAAAATCAGCAATAGAGTCGCAAGATGACAGAAATAAACCAGCAACAGTACCCACAAATGCTGCGAAAACAGGTCTGTCAGCAGTGCCAACCAGTCACAGGTGTAACCGTGTTTCTTATCATGTGGTTCTCTCAAATGACCAACATTGAGATCATATCATCAAACATAATTTGCTCTTATTGACAATACCATACTCAATAATACCACTACGCAGCCCGACAATTTTGGGGCTTTCCCGGGGCCCATGGCACGGGCTAGGGCCTAGCAGCTACTATGTGGGTTCCCATGGGTGCTCAAGTACCCATACTGTCACCAAGTGATCACCCAAACCCATCCCAGGGGCGGCAAGTCCACCTCGCAGAGAATCTTCCTTGGGCAATGAACCCCCAAATAGTGCGAAAAACACATGGGTTTTACATAGGTTTGGATGGTCATTGTGTGTGGTCACAACATAAAAAAAAATGCAGAAACTTCCATTTTTCAGCTCTACGGGGTGAAAAGCTGAAGGTTGTGTACCACTCTCTCCCCTGGGAGACAACGCCCCCCCCCCTTTGCACCCAATACCCAAATAGGGTAAAAAACACATAAAAACGGCCTAAAAAATGCTTCACATAGCTTGAATGGTCAGTGTGAGTGGTCACAATATCAAAAAAAAACAAGTTTCGGAAACTTCGATTTTTGAGCTGCCTTGGGCCTAGAGCCACACCACTCCATGCACACAAGTGAGCCATTATTGGTGGAAATAAGTATTTCGCATCCTTCACACGGGCCTTGGCCGGCCTTAGGCAAGGCTAGAGACTCTTTTGTATCCTCGAAGGCATATGCCGTCACAACAACCCCACTTGCCACCCTTAGAGTAGGTACCACGGGGCCACCAAGGTTGCCAAAAATGCCTACATAGCAAACGACTAAAAACTGCATAAACCGCATGAGCGCTCATCCCACTCCACTCCACACAAACCCTACGCGACCAGAAAACAATTTTTCGGCCCAAAATAAAAAACCAAAAGATTCATGATTCTCGAGCCAAGAAAAAGGAGGGGTGGTTTTATCGAAAATTTGGACCCCCCCCCCTCAAAAACTCAAAAAAAAAGTGGGTTTCAAATGGCGTGGGGGGGGGGGTCTGGACCAAAAACTCATTCGGGGGGGGATGCATTTATTGGACAAAATAATGATTTTACAACGGGCTAAAAAAACAACTCAACTCCTCGAGGTCGGGTACGTGAATAGGCCGAAAAACGGGGGGTATGTGGCGTTTCCCCCTATATACAGGCCTGCCTGGCTTTGATCTAACACCTCTGTGAGGTGATTTTTCAGGAGACACATGCCAGCCTGAAAAAATCCTCACCGGGCGGGGGGGGGGGATGGCATGACACCATGGTTATTTTCTCTGTTTGCAACTGAGCATTGCCGCGTACTTGTTGAGGTGAAGGGTGAGGAAGTATGGTGCCTTAATGCTTTGTTGCTGGCACCCGCCACCATGGAGAACCAGAAACGGCGGACCTAAACAGTGGCTTTGTGGACCTTCATTCCAGGAAAGGGAAGGGAAGGGCAGCGTAAGTGGCGATTGGCCAATTGGCGCCGCCATGGCAGAGTGCTTCCATCGCACATGTGGGTGAGCAGGGGGCGGGGGGGATACCCAGAGTTCGGACCAGGGACCCCCTCCATTGGTAGGGAGGGGGTCCATGTCGCCCTATTCTGGGGTCAGTCGCGTAGCATACCCCGAGGTATGATGTCGGGTGACCAACCCCTTGTAAAATCATCATTTTGGGAGACAAAATGATCCCCCAATGAACTTGTCAATTTTGACCCCCTGTGTGACATTCCGTCTGGTTGTTGCTCCTTTACGGGGCCCTGGACAGTCACCCATTCTTCCCTTCACATGTTGCGTCGGGTCGCTGCTTTCTGTCGGCCGCTGCGGCCGGTGCTCTTGCTGGTGGCGTTTCCGCGTTCGCGGAGCCCAGTAGTTGGTGTGTTGGGGCGGTGCTGAATGATGGTGCCGTTTGCGCGGCAGCAGCGCCCCCCAATTGGCGTATTGAGGATGTGCTGATTGTTGGCGGGGTCGTTTGACTGTTTTTGCTGTCCACGCGCCTCTGTCCACAGGCCGTCCATAGCCTGCCTCGCTGTGTTTCTGTGTGCGTGAGGCCCAGGTGCCCTGTTCCTCTACGCGCTGTCCCCTTTTCCCCCTCACGCCTGGTCTGCCCCTGATGGGCTCCCACTCCTGTTGCGCAAACAGCCCATCTGGGCTGCGGGAGACACCCCCCACCTGATGCCGGTTGAGCAGGGGTTGCCCTGACACCCGGTAGCGACGGGGCTGGCTGGCCAAGCCATCCCACCAGGGCGTTGCTTTAATTTCATTTCAGCCATTAATTTCATCCCTCCCCCCTGGACCCCCTGCCCCCCTCCCCCCTCGCTCTAAGTCATGTATCAGGGTTCGGGGAAATTTCGGGTTAGAATCAGGGTTCGGGGAAATTTTTTTTCGGTTGGGCCAATTTTTTTCTCCCATGCCTTCGGAGCACCTACAGCAGGGTTCTTTGGTCATTCCACTCGTATCACTTCTTCCCTGTGTTGCAGAAATCGTGTCGCAGCATCCCATAAATACGTTCTTTACATTATAACTGCGATCCTTTGTTCGCTTTCAAGATAGATGGAGTGGGAAGAAAGGCAAGAGGCAAAGGAAGTGCTCTGATGCTTACCAGCAACACCAGATTGACATCGCAGCAGTGCAGCACGCACACCTCTGCTTCTTTGTTCCACTCCTCGTCTTCCCACCCTCCTTCGAACTCTGGTCCATGCCCTGGGTGCAGACTGAGGTCACCTGAAGGTCTAAACGGAGCTGCGTTGGGGTTCATGCTGGAGCCTGGGATGAAACCTTTTTGTCCTCCCAAATTTTCTTGCCTTGGTAAAGGATTCTGGGAGTTGGGGAAGAAAGCAGTGCCAGATCTTTGCTGCTGCTGATGCTGCTGTTGGTGCTGCTGCTGGTGATGCTGCTGGTGGTGCTGGTGTTGATGCTGGTGCTGGTGCTGATGCTGGTGTTGGTGCTGGTGCTGGTGGTGTTGATGCTGGTGCTGATGCTGATGTTGGTGCTGGTGCTGGTGCTGGTGCTGGTGATGGTGCTGCTGGTGATGCGGATGCTGGTGTTGGTGATGCTGATGCTGGTGATGATGCTGATGCTGGTGATGATGCTGATGCTGGTGTTGATGCTGATGCTGATGCTGATGCTGGTGTTGATGTTGGTGCTGATGCTGATGCTGATGCTGATGCTGGTGTTGATGCTGTTGTTGGTGTTGATGATGATGCTGGTGCTGGTGCTGGTGCTGGTGCTGGTGCTGGTGCTGGTGCTGGTGCTGCTGGTGCTGATGCTGGTGCTGGTGTTGGTGTTGATGCTGGTGTTGATGCTGATGCTGATGCTGATGCTGGTGCTGGTGTTGATGATGAGGCTGGTGGTGACGATGGTGTGGATGTAAATGGTGATGAGGAGACGAAGGTATTTGCTGTCCTGGGCGAGAAGGATGTTGTGGAGATGTGGGTGCTGGGCCCTGGGAAGGAGCGTCGCGCTGCATTGAAAAGGGGGATTGGGCAGCAGGCTTTGAAGCCTGACTGAAGCCCGCACCGGGACCGCCTCCAACTGGTGCTTGAGCTCCTTTGGTCGACTCCTGCCCAGGCTTGGTGACGATTTTGGGTGCATTGTTGCCAGCAAGTTTAAGCTTGAGCAGATTGGATACGGTTGTTCCGTTTGCAATGGCGGTCCCCACAGCAGCCACCGTGTTGTTCGCATTCGGGTTGGTCGCAGGATGGTTGTCAGGTGGTGCATCTGCACTACCACTGAGAGGAAGAGCCCACAGGGGAAGTAAGACTGAGAATCAACGGGCATACCAGAAAGGTCGTGGCGAACGGACATGCATCGCATACCCCAGAAAACTGTTGATTGTTGAAACAGGAGACACCGGATCCTTCCCTTGCGCTGTTGATGTGGTGGTGGATTGGTTTGCCGGGCTTCGAGTATTGGACAACAGATGAGACTGATTCGGTGGCTTGCCAGCACCTAGGTACGGCACACAAACAAGTGTGGTGTGCCGCGCAGCTCTAAGACGACCGCGCTCCGCACCTCTCATAACGTAGTGTGTATGAACGGACAAAAAGAGCATCACGAAGACAACAACCTGGAGCGTCTGGTGCGTTTGGTCCTGAGCCTTGAGGTCCAAACATCCTGAGCGCGCTGGGCAGCAAGCCTGAGCTGCTGGCTGCTTCTGCATTATTGGGTTGGCGTGCGGCTGTAAGTATACTCAGTGGGGACCCGGAGTTGGGGAAATATGCATCAGAAGAAGAGGAAGAGGGTGACGTTGCCGAGTTGCGGTACATCGACGATGGTGTTGGGAGGATGGCGTTCGATGCATCGTTACTTAAAGGCTTCGTTGAGGCCCCTGCAGATGGAGCCCCTCGCATTGTTGGCGGCTGGTATTTCTTGCCACCAGAGGCAGTCAAAATATTGAAAGGTTGTGCCTGGGATTTGGCAGCAGGCCTCGCCTTTAGGGAAGCGCTGGCTGCATAGCCGTTGGGGGTTGTCGAATTGTTACTGCTGCTGGTCAGGTGCCGAGAAAGATCTTCCGAAAGAGACCCAGCAAATAGGGGTTTACTGGGGCCCTCTGGTGGCGGGGAAGCGTTGTTTGATGCAGGCACAGATGAAGACGAGGAGGATCTTTCGTTGCCTGGCGAAATAGGGAAGAACAGGTCGGGACTCTGAAATCAAAAAACACCAAACTTTAGCACTGCCGTTGCGCCGCAGGCTCGCGGCCCTAATGCCCGAGCAGGACCTCAGTCGAGCATGTCAGACGATCGTTGGTGCTACTGCTACTCAGCTTCCATGCCGCTGCCGCACCTGAGTACTGCACCAGATTGCGTACCTGAGTTGTGGCTTGAAGAATCACCATACGGGTTGTGGGGGTTGTGACCAAGGGAAGGGTAGTCTTGGTCATACGTCGAAGAATACGGGGTTGGGCGAGCAACTGGTCTCTGAGGGGATGTGCGATGGGTGAGGGTCCCAAGCAAATCGTCAGTGTTCACAGAGTCCTGCAGAGTAGCGGAGTGCGGCATTTCAAAAGTGTCCAGAAAAGTTGCAAACTAACGTAATGCCTGCACCATGTGTAAAGGCAACCGTGGCGTCTATCAAAAAAGAAAAACTGCACGCTGCATATAGCCCTGCGGTCGGTTCAGCGCTGCACTGCCGCTGCTGCGACCGTGCCGCCGTCGCCCATGAGATGACTTGGACTCTCAAAGCACCACACGATCACATTCCCCAACTCAAGGCCTTGTTAATGGCAACGATGCAGCTGATGTTGAGGTTAGCTGGTGAGGCCAATGTCTGCAACACAGGCTACTGAGTGTCCTTCACCAGTGGCTTCGTTTTATTTTTGTCCTGTATATTGCATCTTAGAACACAAAAAGCAGAATTTTCTTAGATGCATTCGTGCACACCTCCCGTGACATGCGGAACCCGAAATGAGCGGGTGTTAGCTTGGTTCCGGTTTTGTCTCCAGCGTGCTGAATAAGAGCATTGCGCGCCTGCAACAAACAGAGACGTTGATTCAACCTCCTCCATTGTTTATGACGTAGCAAGCGGTGCTAGAAACCGGCAACTGCAAAAAGGTCACTGTTTGCAAAAGTAGTTTGACTGCGTGCGTCTCTCGAGAGCCCTCTTACCGCCTCCCCTGGCAGCTGTTCGCGAGTTCTTCTTGCTGTCGGCGCAGCGAGGTAGAGAACTGAATCCACAACATAGACACACACAAAAACGCACGAATACACACACTTGTGTTACACACGCACGCACCTACAGCACCGACACAACCTTCCAAAAATCTGTCTCTTTCTTGTGCACAGGATAAAGATCAGAAATTACAAAAAACCATAACACCCCGCATGGATTCCTTTCAGAAGTCCCATAACAGGGTGATGCCACCTGCTAACCTGTGCAGCCAGGCTGCAGAAAGTGCAACAAGTTTCCAACCCGTCGTTCGGCAAATTTGGAAGCTCACCGTTGTTTGTGGCTGCAGCGGCTGTATTTCTGGTGGTTCGCTATCTGCCTCGTTTGTTTTTTGGTGATCAATTTTATTTCCTTCAGGAGAATCCCATCATTCCGACTGCCAAATGAAAGAGGCACAATTTGAATGGTGTCGCCCCGTGCGACGACAAGGTGCTACACTTACACTTACGACATCTCACCCAGCAGATCTCATACTGCAGTGTTTTGCAATTACAAAACGGCAATGCAGAGCTGTCATGCGTGCCACCAGAAGGGACAGGCAGGGTAGGGCGAATAAGGAATCTCTGAACTAACGGCTTCAAGGGTTTTTCAAACACAAAAAACATGAGGAAAGAAAACAAAAGTGCCCAGCATGTGCATGATCAAGCAAAACGATTCGCACACCTGCACATTTGCAGCCTCTTTCTTCTGTCTCATTTGAAAATGGACTTTTATGCGCTGTTCCGCCCAGCAAAACCAGCAAAATCTGCTGCTGGTCCACTCCTCACAGAACCACTGAGGACAGCCGCATGAACACCGTGGTGCGCGATCGCTGGCAATGCGGTAGGCTGGAGGGTGGTGGATCGGGTTGGGGTGGGGCTTGGACTTGAGAGTGGGTTTCCAAAATATAGATGCTGGGATCTTAGGGCCAGGATGGTGTCTTCTGGGTGGCTCATACACGGGGGGAGAAGTGGGAGCGTAAGTAATTGTTCACGGAAGCAAAGCACAAGGATCTTCAGTGGTGGCGAAGGCGATGGCCTCGGACTCCCTCTCCGTGGCCCTATGACCCACCTTTGCAGCTTTGGAGGTGTAAACTTTGCACAAGTTTTGGCGCCAAGATGCATGAGCACCCAACAAGGGAAAGGCTTAAATGCTCCTCCTCAAAAGTGAGAACATTGGCGCGTTGCTACCACAACTGGTGCGAAGGAAAAGTACAAAAACCTTAGCCTAACCGGGGCTTTAAGAAAGGTAGAGCGTGGAGAGACAATAACACAGATATAGCCAAGACTGGGGTACAGTAATCCCAGGGGCAAGCCCCGTTGTCACAGCTCGCTCACTAACAGTAGTAGTTCCATCGAAATATCGAGATGTTCCACGTGCATCCTCCCTCATCCAGACGTCCCTTCCTTGGGCTTCCATCTCTTAGTACAATAGTTCCATATCTTCCCATGTTTGTTTCCGAGCCCGACGGGCCGCCAAGATCAGCGTGACTTGGCCTACAAAAACGATTCAATGGCGTCATACACAAAGATGGTGTTACGTAGCTAAGTTGGGCAACAACGGTGAACTCTTCAGTTGGGCTTACAACGGGCACGGCGAGGCATGCATAAGAAGATTGCCAATAGATCGAAAAAAAATAGACACTCAGAAAGGTATGGTATCCCCGCCTTCGCCAAAACTTAGAGAAATGGGGTGTGGCAAGGTCGGTCGTAGACGAACTGAGACGAACGACAGCCTGATTGTTTTGTCTCTTTGATTGCGCGCGTTACTGGCTCGGTAATTTAATAGATCCAATTATGTTATATGTTACTTTGGGTGAATGGATAGTGCCTTTGCTTGCCCGCTGGCACCCCGCGCCCCGCTGGTGCACGACTCTCACCCTGCCCGTACAAATTGAAGTGCCTCGATGTTGCACATCCGCAACAAAACCCGTTCCACGCTTTCACAACCCAAGGGCTACAAAGCAATGGCCTCCACTTGACCACGCATTTGGCTTTGTAGTTTTGTGGTTCGGAGTGGTGGCATGAACGGGAGTGGGGGTTTTTGTGGTTCGGAGTGGTGGTGTGAGGGGGAGTGGGGATTTAGTGGTTCGGAGTAGTGGTGTAAGGGGGGGGGGGCGGTTTAGTAGTGCAATGTTTGTCCCATTGCTCACAATTGCTCACTCGGGACAAGTGCCGCGTTGGGCCCGGGACAATCGTTGGCACTTCAAAAGTTCCCGCTTAGACGCTAGGTATGGGGAGGGGGTTTGCATCCCCGTGCCGTACCAAATCATGGGGTCAAAGGCCTAGATACGTATTGTCCGGTGGAGAACCACTCAACCAACACCACGTGGTACCCTTCCAACCATCGAGGTCAACGGGCAAAGGAGCATCCATTTTGTTCGCAGGCGGAGGTGTGCAAGTGGATAATATGGAAACCAAGTATCGACAACGAAAGTCGGCACGATGCGCCACTTGCTTGCAGCCGCCCCACATGTTCGCAATGCTCAATTATTTGCCACCGGCTCTTTGTGTCTCGTACTGCCCGCTGCAGCATTTGTCTCACATGCCGATGTGCGCCACAAAAACCACAAGGTAGATCAAGAGCCCTTGTCGGGTATAGTGGGACCCGTCAAACTCGCCATAACCTGCGCAACACCTTGCCATTCAGTCGCTCCTCAATGGGTGCCATGTAATGGAGTCCGATCAGGCAGTTCCTGCGTCATGCGAGGACGAGGACTGTGCGCCATGCCCCGTCGTCGATCATACGAGAAATCGTGACCCCCCCGGAGAGGGCGGAACATCGAAGACAACCCATGAAGAGGCACTTCCAGTGTGCAACATCTGCACCGAAATTGTGGTGTTCATGGGCCGCATGGATTGTTGCAATCATTTGTTCTGCTGGGAGGATATCACTCGTTGGGCGCAGGTGCGAATACCCCCCTAGGCCATTTGACAACTGAGCTAGGTGCTTCCTAAAGTGCGTCCCACTTCGTGTGACATACGTCGCCTGTCGTGCATGGGTGCATGTTTGCGTGGGCGCATGGGGAGCTACGCATGTGCACGTGTGGGTGTTGGGTGCAAAGGTGCGCATAATCCTCGAAATACGTCATCAACGAGTCTATACTGCGCCTCATCCAGCTTGCCATTGGGAGTGATTACACAGGGGTGGAGGGGAGTCTGCAAGCGAGAAACTTTGGGCATCCATTTTCCCGAGGGAGCTTTCAGATAGAACGCCATGGTTTGCAACACTGTTGTGACCCTGGCACCGTCCCCAACGCATTGGCTATGTGTGCTTAATGAAAGAAAGAAATTGGTTTGCAAGGGTTGCGCTGTCACGATTCCGAGACCTGCCAAGGGAGAGGCGGAGGCCACCTGCAGGCCCCTCACCACAATTCAGGTCCTCCACACAGACGTTTCGGGAGAGTTGCAATTGATCGTTTCCCCACAACAGCTCCCAGGCCCGGAAGGGCCTATTTGCGGGGATCTCCCCAACATCTGGTGGTGGAAAGGTGCCCCTTCATTGGGGTCGGATAGATGCCTCTAGGGACACCGGTGCGGAGGTCCATCCAATTGACACCTTCTCGTTCGAGCGGCAGCATGAAGCATGCGTGTGGTGGCGTGACTCGGGCTTTCCCAATACTACCCAATACTATGCATCAGGTCTTGCTCAGGGTGACCTTTGTGTCTCCTCTTGGCAGGTCCTAGAGACTCAGGATGTTTCTTCTGCCACCCTCCACCATGCGGTGTCTTTGGCCCTGGGTGTATGCAAATTTCACCGGGGCGGGCTCGAGAATGCGATGACACTGGAATCATCGTATGGATGTTGCACACTCCCTGTGCCTTTCGGCAGTGTTGGGGGGGCCTAATGTGGACAATGCCCCGGAGGATCTCAGGACCGCCCCCTTCCCGTGCCGTGGCGTAGACATGTGCTTGTCTCTTAGCATTGGGACAGCGAGGGGCTGGGCTGTAGGCCACAGGCGCGGCCGCCCCTTGTCCAAACATGAGCACATTGCACCGAAATATGCGGTCGGGTGGTGTGCTTTGACACAATCGGAAACAGTGCGACCACGTTGAAGTAAGGCACAATCCATGTTTGCACTACATTCGCCCAGTTCACCCTCTGAAATTTCTCATGTGCATTTGGTGGGTCGGCTCCCAAGTATCCCAACATGAAACATTTTCCACCGTGTAGTTGCAATGTGAAGGCCAGGAGTGCCACTTGCGGGACCCAACCAATGGGGATGCGCAGGCGTTCGTGGGAGTGTTGGTGTATGGATTGCACCTGAGTACCCCCCATACCCCCGTGAAGCCAACTACCAACTCCGTTAGACGCAGTCACAATTCGACTGCATTCGGAAAGTACAATCGGAAATCGACTACCTGCCATGAGCCCCAGACCGCGTCCTAGTGGCTCTGCTCGTGGCACGAGCTGCCCCGTCTTCTGAACCAACCCGCACACCACCCCCTTTCCCTACCTTTCTTCTGGGTCTTTCAGGAACGGAATTCGTGTCCATGGTGCCGCAAGACCTTTGTGAAGCTGCAGAAGCAGGAGGTATTTGTGTGTGTGTGTGTGTGCGCGCGCGCATCCCCCCGGTAATGGGAGGTATGGCGTTTACCGATGAGTAGAGCTTTACAAGCTGATCGTGAGGATCACCTTTTGCTGTAGACTGCCAGTGGCATTGGAGATAACCGTCATCACCGATGGGTGTGAAAAGCAAAGGTCACACTTGCGAGTGCGCATGGTGCACACGGGCCTCCGGCACGCAGTATGCCCCGGGGGCATTGGAATTCAACCGCCATCACCTGCGGGTGTGAAGTGCTGAGGTCACACGTGCGTGTGCGCATGGTGCATGCAGGCCTCCAGCACGCAGTACGCCCCAGAGGCGGGCCCCAGATAGGCTTGCCTTGTCCGCCTTCGCAGGCCAAACAGACTGTTTGGTGCGGACGAAGCGCGCTGGAAAGGGAGCAGGATGACAGCCTATTGGAAGCATCAGACTCCCGTTGGTTCTCACGCATTGCGTTGTAGGTGACGGAGGGCTCGTATGAGATGCTCAGCTTCACCGAACTGTCCTGCACGAGTCCGATCCTGGAGGAGGTCAAAGTATTGCCGGTCAGCTCACGCCCAGGGCCCATGGAGATGACCCCCGAAGAAGTGAGGCCGTTTTTGCAAGACCCGCTTTCGGGCCTTGATGCACAGGCCGCCCCCCTCCCCTGCCATCCATTTGTGGTGCCCCAACTGCAGTGTGACGAAAGCGTTGCTCCTCTCATGCTCCAAATTGTGCCCATGCCTCCCCAGACCTCTGCTTGAAGGGGAAAACTGTAAGAGGGAGAATCACCTCCCCTTCCCCAGACAAGCAATGTAGAAAGTTTCTTCCTGAAAATGTCAGCCAGCACGTACGCCCAGAGGTACTGGCCGGCACACTTCAACCGCCCTGGAAAATGGTTTCTCCGGGAGAATTACCAAATCACCGTTGGTGGGCTGGCCAAATGGGGGAATTACTGAGATTGAGAGGAGAAGCGTTTGGGTCTTGTGCGCACCTGTGCTTGTGATCTAAAGACGTACAACGAATATTGATCTCCCTGGTGTGTTGCACAGTGATGATGAGGGTCCTATTTTGGTGACAATTTGTCAGAGCATGACCCCCTTGATCTTGGGAGAAGGATTTGCATTTGCTTGAGGAGAGCCCAGATGACCATTCTGATGGCCGTGCTGATGAACGCAGTTGCCTGTCTTGCCACTTTTGACTCCTTTGTCAAGTCGGGGAATTATTTGGTTATCCGGCAGCAACCTGGGGGGATTGTTCAGGGGGTGGGAGAATGATTCGAGAGGGGTTTTTTTGGGGGGGGGGGATGGGGCTTACTGAGCCGTTATGGCAAGCCCCACCTCAGACCCACCCACCCCGGGTCCTTAACGCCCAGTCCTCACCCCACCCCAAAATCCCCTCCCCTTCTGCGTTGCCCGAAAGTGGAAATGCAAGAACTGAACCAAATTTTGCTATGGCGCCTAGGGGTATGCCACAATGTATGCTCCTGTCCAATGCCCTTACTGCTGAAGGGGATATCTGCCAACCTCAGGAAGCTTTCGGATAACAGGCGATGGTGATTGTTCTCCCGATAGTAGTTGGATTCACAGTTGTTGCCTCTGGATTAGCATTAGGTGGCCTGCTTAAGAAGCTTGGCTTCCAAGGAGGGTCAAGCCCCATGCCAGACCCCACCTCTGCCTCCCCACCATTCAAGCACAGGCCCGCGCTTCCCAATTGTGGTGGTCTCGCTTTTGTGTCCGAGGCAGGGGTGGATATAAGGTTTGCGTAATTATTTTGGTTGGCGGAGGAGCGCAACCTGATGAAAAAATGGTGACAAAAACACCCAAGTCCCAGTGTGGTGATCTGTTCGACCAAGCTTAGGTTGAGGTGACAATGTGACAATTGTTGCCGTCTACCGGTGTCACGGCGGACTGGTATTGTGATTTGGGGGTTGAGGCTTAGTGAGTATGACGGTTGGTACTTCCGGATGTATGCAATGGTTTGAGTTTTTGGAAACCGCCGCTTTGCCGCTGGGCTTGTTATTGCGCGCGCAGCAAGTGTTGCCATTCCCGCAGAGGTCACTGTCGCAAATTGCCGATGGTCACCCCGTGGTGTGGTGGTGCACCGCCCCAATCACTATGTGGCGGAGCAACGGGATGGTGGTGTGCGCTACTTCGTGAGCGACGATGCGTCCATTGCAGGGTGTGGTGACGCGTTGCAAGACTGTCGTACGGTGTTGCTCTTCTTGCACCACCAACCGCCCATGCAAGTTCAGTTTGATGAATGCCCTTTGGCATCCTCTAGTCGTTGGTGTGAGCAAAGCACTGTAATAGGGCACATGCACAAGGTCACAATTACCCTCTTTACCCCATGACACACACGCCAGGTCAGCGCAAAGCATGACTATTTTTGACCGTTGGTAAGGTTTTTGCTGAGCTACGTGCTCCGCATGGGGTGCGCAAACCCTTGGCTTGGTGATTGTCACTCGCTCTTTCTCGTCCTACTTGGTGCAAAGGCTCACGTTTTTCCATGCATGCTGGCAACACTAGTGGTTCTTGATTTCACCATTGGGGAGAGCATGGTCTGTGGGGGATGGTGGTGGAAGGGGGTAGCCCCTTGTATCGCACATGGTTTTGGTTGGCCGATTGTTTCTCTTTGGGATGCTTCCCACCGGCACATGGTTGTGTATCCAACGACTTCACCTCGATGCAACCGGCTATGGGGGAGCCCTTGCACTGCGCGCGCATTGTGCGCTACTTTTACAAAAGGTCCCCCCCGAAGAGGGGCCACGCAACAATGGATTGTGAGTCCCTAACCCCAACTCCAGGGGCCGCGCAACAAAGCGTGCATTGTGAGTCCCTAACCCCAACTCGAGGGGCCACACAACAAAGCGTGGATTCAGAGATTGTCCCGGTTTCCTCAATAGCACCGGAAGGTTGGGGCCCAAAAGAGGGCGGAAGTGCTACGTCACCCCTGCATTCTCGGGGATCCCCAAACAAAGGGGGACAAAATCAGAAGTCAAAACCTCCGCTAGGGGTCACCATGATGCCCCTAGGGGCCCCTAGTATCTCAAAGTATGGGTCTATAGTACGCAGCCAGACGCCCAAATAGTTGCACTGTGCGCGCACTACTATCGATATTGGGGCATGTTCAGGAGTAAGTTGTGGAGGAACCCTCTTGGATGTATCCTGGGTGGATGCACGGCTGCGTACAGCAGCACCACAAAGGGGTCAAAAGCATGCGAGGGACATGTGAGACAGTGTTTGGGGGGCGTGGCCTTTGCATTGCAGCCCTGAAATTGCAGCCCTTTGTGTCACTAAGGAGCTGGTTCAGATTAGAGCTGGACAGGTTGACTCAGACAAGGGATGGACATCATAGCGGGAGGGGACCCCACTCTCCCTAAATGTGCTTGCTCCAAAAAAAAAAAAAAGGACAAAAGCTAATGGCAAAATGCCTGGCAATGCTGCGCACCACCGATGGGTAGCTGCAAACCGGACCCACCGCCACTCGCAGCCGGAAACAGTGGTCTCCGAGCCTTGGAAGGTTCAGTGAGCCACACTACATGGGATGGGCGAAACTAGCAGGTTGAGTGGCGTAGGGGGAAATCCTTCGACAACAAGAGCCTTGTTGGTACACCCCCCTCTCTCCCCCTACAAGCACACCGCAATCCCCCCCCCCCTACAGAAAAACACACAGTGCAACCTGTGTGCCAACATACGGCTAATTCAGTGCACCTGGGAAAGGATATGTGACCCATTAGCCTGCATTGGTAGAGCCGGTCCGCTCTTTACAGAAATCACAGAGCTGTGATCTCGTCCACATTTCGCTGCCGTTGGCACAACACACAAATGAAACATGCACACCCGAGGCAAAAGACTCCCAACACAAACACCCTGGGTGCAAACAGGGCAATGCACTGGACAATCAAGAACAGCTCGTCACGCCGACATGGGATGTGCGAAACAGGCCATGCGACCCGAAACATGTCACATGCCACATGTCACATGCCACATGTCTATGGGGGAGTATCTGCGCCGCGCGCTACTTTTCAAACGTGTTTACCCATAAGGGGCTGACACACCTCCCAAAATGCCCCTTGATCAGAGATAACCCTTGGGTACCACCCGCCGGGGCTGAGCTTCAAGGGCGGGATCTTCAAAGAGCAACAAACGACATTTGTAAAGTGCCTCGTCTTGCACGATTTGGCGCTCAAAGCATGGACGGTTTGATGGAACAACTTAGTGCAGTAGTTCAACTCAAGAGTATCACGGAGTAGGCTCAAAACCCCTAGACAAGGGGCCCCCGGGGTAGAAGCCGCAGCTGCTTGGTCAAGCCAGACCGCTAAATCTCCGCGCTGCGCACGCGCCGCATCAGGTGCTCCCCCTATGGGTCTATGTGTTCTGCGAGAGCCTGCGCCAACACCAAAAATACTGTCATGTAATGCGTATGTGGGGGGGGGGGTGCATGCAAACATCCCCGCACATGTGTGTGGGTGGTGGGTGGGGGGGGGGGCTCACAAACACCCACGAACACCATGGGGCTAACACGGCAAAGGCTATGGAGGTCACAGGGACCGAACTGGACTCTGTCAGCCTGCAGACCGTGAATTTCGCAAGTGGTCTGATTTGATTGCCACCAAACCGTTCGCCACCTCAAATCTCGAGCCTACAACAAAGTCCATGGAGGCCATTGACCATTGGTCCAATATTCGTAGTGACCCAAGAACCACACCCTCATATTATAAACCCTAACAGATTGCCCTCTGTTCACCAATGCGCATGCCATGCAAATGTGGGCGTGCCACATCATCAGGTTGGTCCCAATGCAGAACAGGCGCGGCAGTCCGCAGCAGAGCTTCAGAACTGGGCGCTGTGGGACATGGTCCAGAGGCAGCAGGACTACGAGAGGATCCAGCGGCGTCGGGAGGACCTTCGGCTGCAGTTCGCGTCGTTTTTGTGCCGCCGCCGGCAGGAGCTGCAGAGGCTTGAGTGGGAGCGTGAAAAAGACAAGCAGTTCTACTCGCGTGAAGGTAGTTTGGCAAGGCTGACGTGTTTGGTGTCTGTCAAAACGTGCACATTTGGTCCGGAATTCCTGACGTGTGCGCGATTGTCCCTTATTTTCGGTTTGGTACGGGTTGTGCCAATTTGAGCCTCGGGCTACGAATGATGTGGAAATCAGTCAGGCAGCCTGTCCCAAGCAGCAGCACTGAGCACCAGATCAGACGTTTCGATAAAGTGCATCCCAAATGGCCATCATAAAAAAAATAAATAAAATGGCCATAACTCGATTTTAGGGGCTCCAAAACGCGCGGTACTTTTGACCATCGGATGCGGAATTTCTTGCTCTTCATTTTCGTCTTTCGCAACATTTGCGGAAAATGCACGTAGCCCCGGGAAATCGCGATTTATTGCCATTTTGGGTGTTTTTCGGCTTGCCCCGGCCGTGGCCAGCCGGGTGACTAAAATGGCCATAACTCGATTTTAGGGGCTCCAAAACGCGCGGTACTTTTGACCATCGGATGCGGAATTTCTTGCTCTTTGTTTTTGTCTTCCGCAACATTTGCTGAAAATGCACGTAGCCCCCGGGAAATCGCGATTTATTGCCATTTTGGGTGTTTTTCGGCTTGCCCCGGCCGTGGCCAGCCGGGTGACTAAAATAGCCATAACTCGATTTTAGGGGCTCCAAAACGCGCGGTACTTTTGACCATCGGATGCGGAATTTCTTGCTCTTTGTTTTTGTCTTCCGCAACATTTGCTGAAAATGCACGTAGCCCCGGGAAATCGCGATTTATTGCCATTTTGGGTGTTTTTCGGCTTGCCCCGGCCGTGGCCAGCCGGGTGACTAAAATGGCCATAACTCGATTTTAGGGGCTCCAAAACGCGCGGTACTTTTGACCATCGGATGCGGAATTTCTTGCTCTTTGTTTTTTTCTTTCGCAACATTTGCTGAAAATGCACGTAGCCCTGAGAAACCACGATTTATTGCCATTTTGGGTGTTTTTCGGCTTGCCCCGGCCGTGGCCAGCCGGGTGACTAAAATGGCCATAACTCGATTTTAGGGGCTCCAAAACGCGCGGTACTTTTGACCATCGGATGCGGAATTTCTTGCTCTTCATTTTCGTCTTTCGCAACATTTGCTGAAAATGCACGTAGCCCCGGGAAATCGCGATTTATTGCCATTTTGGGTGTTTTTCGGCTTGCCCCGGCCGTGGCCAGCCGGGTGACTAAAATAGCCATAACTCGATTTTAGGGGCTCCAAAACGCGCGGTACTTTTGACCATCGGATGCGGAATTTCTTGCTCTTCATTTTCGTCTTTCGCAACATTTGCTGAAAATGCACGTAGCCCTGAGAAACCACGATTTATTGCCATTTTGGGTGTTTTTCGGCTTGCCCCGGCCGTGGCCAGCCGGGTGACTAAAATGGCTATAACTCGATTTTAGGGGCTCCAAAACGCGCGGTACTTTTGACCATCGGATGCGGAATTTCTTGCTCTTCATTTTCGTCTTTCGCAACATTTGCTGAAAATGCACGTAGCCCCGGGAAATCGCGATTTATTGCCATTTTGGGTGTTTTTCGGCTTGCCCCGGCCGTGGCCAGCCGGGTGACTAAAATGGCAACAACTCGATTTTAGGGGCTCCAAAACGCGCGGTACTTTTGACCATCGGATGCGGAATTTCTTGCTCTTTGTTTTTTTCTTTCGCAACATTTGCTGAAAATGCACGTAGCCCTGAGAAACCACGATTTATTGCCATTTTGGGTGTTTTTCGGCTTGCCCCGGCCGTGGCCAGCCGGGTGACTAAAATGGCTATAACTCGATTTTAGGGGCTCCAAAACGCGCGGTACTTTTGACCATCGGATGCGGAATTTCTTGCTCTTTGTTTTTGTCTTCCGCAACATTTGCTGAAAATGCACGTAGCCCCGGGAAATCGCGATTTATTGCCATTTTGGGTGTTTTTCGGCTTGCCCCGGCCGTGGCCAGCCGGGTGACTAAAATGGCAACAACTCGATTTTAGGGGCTCCAAAACGCGCGGTACTTTTGACCATCGGATGCGGAATTTCTTGCTCTTCGTTTTCGTCTGTCGCAACATTTGCTAAAAACGCACGTAGCCCCGGGAAATCGCGATTTATTGCCATTTTGGGTGTTTTTCGGCTTGCCCCGGCCGTGGCCAGCCGGGTGACTAAAATGGCCATAACTCGATTTTAGGGGCTCCAAAACGCACGGTATTTTTGACCATCGGATGCGGAATTTCTTGCTCTTCATTTTCGTCTTTCGCAACATTTGCTGAAAATGCATATGGGTCATGTGTGTATGCCAATGTTCAAGAGCGCACATCACATATGTCTCACCGCCTTTTCCACTTTTGTAGTCCCACCCGATTCGTTTCCCAGCCCTTGGCGGCTCTTTTGCCAGACACCACAAAGCAATGATGTTTGAAGAATCTTTGTTGATATAGCATGTCTTGTTGGGGGTGGCCAAGATTTCTGCCCTCTGGTCTTAAATTTCATGTGTCACGCGTGTCTCAAGCACCAAGAGTGTGTGATCATGTGTGTGTCCCGAAAAAACGTGTATCTCGTGCTAGCGATGATACGCTTTATCTACATGTCTGCACCAGATTGTCGGTGCGGAACCCAGTGTAACGGAAGCGGCAACTACTTTCCGGTGGCGGACCATTTCTGGCGCTCACCACTGTTGGCAATCCGGAGCGGGAAGTAGCAAATGATCAAGCACTAGAATGCCAATGTAGAGTTTCATGCAAACACATCTAACAAGGGACAAAGCGCACGCACAGTGCGACTCCGGCCCTAAGTACAAACGCTGCTGCAGAGGGCTGAACGAAACAGAGCAATGGTAGTGGTGCAGCACGGGGGTGTTCAATTGTAGGTCTGGACCCCAACGTACCCCCTCCTCATATCGGTCCAGAAATACACTGAACCACCTTCCATGTGGCACACAGTAGAACAGTGTAGAGAAAGGCCAGAGGTTTCCGAGGGGCCCCGTAATCCCACGCATCGCCATCGTGGCACCCGTTTGCATTGAGTTGTGGTCTGTTTAGCTGTAGCCGTGCCGGAATACGCCGTCAAGTGCCAGAGAATGAAGGACGGCTGTGTGCAACGAAGTCGTCCAACAGTCAACAGAAGCGTTACGGAACATGTGTGTCAGTGAGTCGGTCGGTTTGTTGTGTGCCGCGAGGGCGTCATCGGCTGCACTGCGTCGACATCTCCCAATGCGCCAGATCGGCGGTGGGTGCAGGCTTGTGCCTCGTGTGGGGGACACCCTACGCCAGGGGGGTGGGGGGTTATTGGGGGGATTGAAGGGTTGAGGGGTGTCAAGGTCATTTTTTGGCGATCTGGGCCCTGGGTTGACTGGGGCTTGGGACTGGGCATTGCTTTGTTGTAGGGCAAGCATTTAACGGCAGAGCTGTATATCACATTGTAGCCCCCTTTTCTTGGGTTCAGTGCTTGGTTGAGTGGTCAACGTATGGACAACGGAGCGGTGTTTGACGAGGCTCAGGGTTCAACCCCCACTGCTGGTGATGTTCGTGTGTATGACGCCATGTTGGGGTCTGGGAGATCGCCAAGTGTCCCGTACTGTGTGGCGCCCTTACGAATTTGCCAGTTACATAGGGTCATGGACACAGTTGTTGTGAGTATTTGCCCATTTGAACCCACAGAGCTCTGATGTTGGGGATATTTGTGCATTATATTCCACTTTCTCGCACCAGCTCACCATGTATGTGGTACGTGCAAGCTACGGCCTTGTCCAAGCTACAGTAGGCGTAGGGACCGTAATAATTTGGGACTTTTCCGCAGCTATTACAAGGGGGGGGGGTAATTAGAATGGCTGTACACCACAGGAGAGGGGAGGGTACCCCCCCCCCCCCGACCAATTGTCAATCAATCTCATTCAATCTAATTAGGTCTCAACCCCCCCCAGACCAAGGTGACCATCGTGGGAAAAAACGAATTTCACAACAGGGAAAATCTTGTCGGGCCATTTTCGGTGCACAAACCTTTGGGTCTCAGACCCCCCCCCCCCTTCTCATATATTCCCTGCATAGGTGCATCCCTCCTGGGGGTGGACTGCCATAGATGCGTGCCGGTTGGTACCAGCGGGTGTACGCACTGGTTTGAGTTCCAGAAATGATTGTTCACATTGCTTGCTCCAAGCCTTTCTGGGTAACAGCGCTTTCAGCAGGTGAGAGTGGAGCCGAACTCCTTTCAAACACAAGTGCTGCTTCTGCCCCTTGAGGGGGGCGGGGGGCTGGCTTTGGCTGGGTGGGTTACAACGTGCTGCCGTCACCTGTGACCTACCGACAATAAGGATGACCCTGACAAGCCCTGCTCAGTGAACGGAGCGGCAAAGTACACACCGGCCGTGATACGGGAGGGGGCGGATTTTCAGGCCCCGGAAAGGGGGGGCGTTGGAGCCATCTCGCCGGACCCAGCCGCAGTGACCGCCTCCTAAGTTCCGACCGAGCCGATTCCGGACGCCAGGCAGACCCAAAAAAAATCAGAAATACCGAAACTGGAATTCTTTGGGACCAGCGCGACCACCGAAATCAGAAGAGTCTTCATATGCCCGATATTCAGTGGAACGTTTGCAACCATTTTTGTCTCCAGACAAGGACTCCAACCACTTGCCCGTTCTCCCCCTACCAATCACCAGCACCGTCACTCACCTCCAGCCACCGAGGGCGTCAAGCGTCCCCGGGGGTTGCTCAGCACAAGCCTGGCCAGGCGCCCAAGCAGGGGCCTGCACCCGCACACCGCTGCCCCGCACCGGCGCCCCGAATGCCCCGAGCGCACGACGTGTCTGTGCAGAGCGCCTGAAGAGAAAAGCTGCCGCCGACGCCTTGGAGCGCGAACAGGAAGCGGAAAAGCAACGCAAAATCCAGCGGCTGGTCTGTCCCCTGCGTGCGTCCCGTGCTCGTACCAATTTGCCGCGTGCGCGACCCACAGTCGTTTCGTAGACCTCTGCGGCGCGCACACGCAGAAATGCGTGCGGACCAGAGGTGTGTGGGAAGGTCGGCCCGTTTCTTATTTCGGCTCAGTGGTGATGGTCCCTCTGAGGGGCCTTCAGAGCTCTCGAGGCTACGCCGGGTCCCTTCAGGCCCAGATCATCCGACCTCTGCACACACGGCAGCGGGTGGCAAGCCACACCCAAATGGACGCTCAGAGACATTGACTTTTCGGGCCCTTCCAGTTCGGTACAAGGTATTTGACGGAGGGCGGCAATTCAAGACATGCCACAGAGAGTCCGCAAACAGGCCACGGCTTAGTGGCGACTGTGACCTATACCTGGGGGGGCCACCCCAGAATAACCCCAACAAACACCAGTGACAGGTCAGTTTGTAGATTTGGAGACATGTGCAAAAGTGCCCGGTGCCCCTGGCACCACCCAAGTGAAAGTGGGACAACCCGACAGCCACAATGGGAGGCAGAGAGCGACATGCTGCCCCCCCGGCGCCGCACACCAGCAGCGGTGAGCGTGCCAGCAGAAAAAGAAAGAGCCGAAATTGGGAGGAACGCAAGCAGCAAAGCCACTGGGCACAGAGCCGCCCTACACACGGCAGTGAGACGAGCCCCAACAGGACACACAACAATACACAAGGCAACCAGGAGGTGCAAGCACGGCAGCAACCACCAAATGCGGTGCATGCCGAGCGAGCCATCAGCAAACACCCCCCTCCCTCTACAAGGTGCCCACGTACTCCACAAGGGCGGGGCTGTGCCCTGCGCGCCAGGAGGTGCCCGCCACGGGGGTGGCAACAGGGCCTTGACCAGCCAACCGCGCACGGGACAGTCCACGTACGGAGATGTGAAATCCTCGTACGGGGGGGCAGGCGGGTGGGACACAAGTGGGTGCGCGAAAGGGGCACCCTGGAGCGCCAAAAGACAGGGGGAGGAGCAACATAGACACACAGAACGTGGGACCCACACCAGGAGGGACAAGGGCGAGCACAGCAGACAAGGAGGAAGGGCACAGCAAGGCAGGAGAGGCAACCAGAACAGCGGGAACAGGGAACCAGAATGGAGGGGATGGGAGAGCGTGCACATGGGAGGCAGCGACAACAAAGGGGATGGCCTGGCCAGCCAGCCCCGTCGCTACCGGGTGTCAGGGCAACCTCTGCTCAACCAGCATCAGGTGGGGGGTGTCTCCCGCAGCCCAGATGGGCTGTTTGCGCAACAGCAGTGGGAGCCCATCAGGGGCAGACCAGGCGTGAGGGGGAAAAGGGCATATGGTGGACTGCTGGGACAGCGCGTGGAGGAACAGGGCACCTGGGCCTCACCCACACAGAAACACAGTGAGGCAGGCTATGGACGGCCGTGGACAGCAAAAGCAGTCAAACGACCCCGCCAACAACCAGCACATCCTCAATACGCCAATTGGGGGGCGCTGCTGCTGCGCAAACGGCACACCATGCCACATTCAGCACCGCCCCAAGACACCAACTACTGGGCTCCACGAACGCGGAAACGCCACCAGCAAGAGTACCGGCCACAGCGGCCGACAGAAAGCAGCGACCCGATGCAACATGCGAAGGGAAGAACGGGTGACTGTCCAGGGCCCCGTACAGGAACATCAACCAGACGGAATGTCACACAGGGGGATGTCAGAGGCCAAAAAAAAAAGTTTTTGTACTTAAAATCGACCTCCAATTTCGGGCCCCTTCGATAAATTTCAGTTTTTTCTGGTGAAAAATTTTCTGATACGGATGGGTGGGTGGGTGGATGAGGCAAAGGAGCCCAGGCTGCCATTCCGCCTCAGCCCCCCCCGGTAACGGTGAGCCGTGGCTGTCCGCAAAGTTACCCATTGAGCTGCCTAGAAGAGGCCCGGCGCTGCTCGAGTGGGGCCTGATTTTGCGTCTGCTGTCCTGATGCATACCCTAAGGTATCCACCCCCCCACCAGGCCCTACCCCCTCCGTAGACCCACTCACCCCCACACTCGCTGCAGCCCTTGTGTTGACGGCAGGGCCATGGTCATATTAGCGACCAGGGCCATATTACCAACGTTCTTCTGGTCCAGTTTTTGGTTCAATCCCAACTTAATTTTACGGCCGCGCTGGTCCATTTTTGGGGTGAATCCAAGGTATTCCCCAGCCCGTTTTGATCCACTTTTAGGGTCTATCCCACGGCAATCCCTAGGCCAGTTCGGTCCAGTTTTTTTGGGATCCCCAACTGCACGGCCGAACATGCCAATGAACCGGAGGTACCAAAGAACTCCGTTGTTTTTTTTTTTTGTTGTTTTTTTCAAGAAACATCGCTTTTTCGACCCACTTTTGGTCTAAAAACGGCCCATGTTCAAGTTGAAGCCGTTTTGGGGCATTCGGGGGCCAACGTGGGTCACCAGAGTTAATCCCCGACGAACCCGAAGGACAATTGGACTGCTCAAGACCGCCTTCGGAGCGCTGCGCGGCGGTCGGCTCAACGCCTACGCTCGTCTCCTGCTGCTGTGCGGCCGTGCCCACGCACGCGCATTGATGCGTCTGCCCCCCAGATTCTGACAGAAGGCCTTTCCCTTGTGCCATCGTCCGCCCACCACCGCTGGCAGAGCCTGACGGGGATTCAGCCCCGTTCCTCGTCGGTGGCCTGAGCATTTGAATACCGGACGCCAGACCCTTCGCCGGCTGCTCTCCCCCTCGCTTTTCTGGCGCCGCGAATCCGCGGCCGCGTCGTAACCAGCAGTGGTCCGCTGCTGTCCACCCTGTGCCAAGCATCGGCCAAGGAAGGGTTTTGCGACGCGTCTTATTGCGGCGCTTTAGGACCAGACAGGCCGCTAGCGTATGGCAGGGAAACTGGTTCTCAGTGGCTGGCCGCCCTGTATCAACGGCCCCTCAGTAACACCCGCCCCCCGCACCACCGGAACTCAGTAGGAACGTGCTGCGTCCAGCGTGGGGCTCAGCAGCACCCTGCTCCATCCGATCATGTCTGAGCTGGCAGACGCTCGTGGCATGTCTGTTTACGACGCGTCGTATTACGACGCTTGGCTAAGCGTCGTCATACAACGGCTGTTGCGCTGCGTCGTCGATTGTCACGCGTCGTACCCCTCCCGACCTGCGCGCACATCCGTGTACCCAGTCCAGTATGCAGACACTGTGCATAGGCGGTGTACGACGTGCACATGTCGTGGGCACGGCGCACGTACGCGTTCACCGGAGGGCCCGCTCGTGCGCGTGTGTCGGGCTCCGCCTCCGCTCGCCATCGCCCCGTCCGCAGGCCAACAAAGTGGACCGCCAACGGTCCCTCACGTCGCTGGGGGACCTCAACGCGCGGCTCTTGGAGCGGCACCGGCAGCGCAACGCGCAGCGCAAGTCCCCCGGGGCCCCGCCCGCCGCGCCCGGTCCTCCGCCGTCGGCCCCGTGCGGGGCCGCGGAGCCCGCGCCAAAGCCTCTGCCCAGCGCCGCCGCGCCGCAGCCTCTGCCCCGCACCGCCGCCCCGGCACCCGCCCCCGCCCTCTGGCCCTACGCCCAGAAACGCAGCGCGCGGCCCAGCGGCGCGACCCCCGCCCCCCCGCCGTGCGGCACCCCGAAGGCGGTGCCCCGGCGGCCCGCGCCCCCGAGCCCCCGTCCCGCCGGTCCCACCGTGGGTGCGCGCGCGGCGACGGGCAGTGCCCCCGCGGCGGCGGGCGGCGGCGGTCCCGAGGGCTGTCGATCGACCGCTGCGCCTGGCGGCCACAACGCCCCCCGGCCACTGCCGCGTGCGACTGGGACGCATGCCGCAAGTTGTTCGTCTGGAAGCGCGTCCCCACGTGCGCACGCGACCAGCCCCACAGGCCGGCACAGCGCGTCCCGTCCAATCGTGTCCAATGCCGCCTCAGGCCCACAGCGTCAGGCACACACCTCAGTTCCCGGCCCCCGTGCAGCGGCGGAAGGTCACAGCAGTGGGCCCCAAGGGTCGGACAGCACGGGCCAGGGCGACGCCGGATGGGCGGCGGGAGGCGGTGCAGTCGAGCACAGCGGCCGCGACGCGGCGGGCGCGTTGACCCTTTCGCAGTACATCGCTCGCAATCGGGGCCCTGATCGGGGCGTTGCTCTGACCGCCGTTTCCCACGACGACGACGATGACGATGAAGATCCGCTCTTCAACCCGCCGTCGATTTCGATTTAGCGCCGGGTGGTGTGGTACCGCAGCGACATGCTTCGTTTTAGCTCTGTGGCTCCCAGCGATCCGGGTGGGGCCTCCCGGGCGACATGGTTCGTGTTGTGGCTCTGAAGCCGGCAAAATGGGCTGTCGCATTGCGGGGTCGCAGGCTATTGCTTCGTGTGGCGGACACCCTACCCCCAGGCGTGGGTGGGGGGATGGGTCAGAGGCCAAAAAAAAGTGTCGGCCTCTTAAACGAATTTCATTTTTCCCCCGAGAAAAATTTTTCTGATGTCGGTGGGTCGGTTTGTCGGGCGGGGCTGGCCAGGGCCCACTCCGGGGCCACTAACCAATAGTCTGTCTGGGTACTGCAGCCGCTGAATTTGTAAATAGGTGCAGCATGATACCCGGTGGCGGGGTGGGGGTCAACCATGAACACCGTTCCGTGGGAACGCCTCCCTAGGCAGCGTCGAGGCCAGGCATGGCGGCCGAGACATAGAGAGTGGCAGGGGGGCCCAGGTGCAGTCTGGCAGGACTGCCGCGGCACCGACCGAGACGCCACCGCGCGGACCGGACCGAGCACGGCAGAGGACATGCGCATGAGCGACGTGCACGTGACGAGGCCAAAGGGGGCAGTGGCCCCGAGAGGACATGGGTCATGATGTCACCGTCTGCAATCATCCACGAGGGTGGGTGTGGGGGGGCGACGTCTCGGTTTTAATACCCGACACCCCCCCCCGTCCCTCCACGCCCTGCGGGCCAAGGTAGTTACGAAGGGTTGCCGGCTTTGGCCCATAGTAATGGTGTCGCCGACCAGTGTTCTTTTTGGGCAAAGTCTGGGGCGATCTGATCTAGTGCCACGTGAGCGATGGGTCATTGTTCCG
The DNA here is from genome assembly GCA_964036045.1 of Eutreptiella sp. 'Long Island Sound 2002'. NCBI lineage: Eukaryota > Euglenozoa > Euglenophyceae > Eutreptiales > Eutreptiaceae > Eutreptiella > Eutreptiella sp. 'Long Island Sound 2002'. The sequence goes on from OZ038397.1 coordinate 7,784,408, forward strand.
ACTATTTGCAACTGTCGCCATTTCACTTTTCCCCGCGACGGCAGGGGTTGCACAGCCATTTGGGCCCTTTGGGGGGGGGGGGGGGGGGCAGTCAGCACAGTTCTACTTGGGGGGGGGGGGGGGCTGGCGTCTGAATCCGAGACGCCCCCCCCCCCCGTGCAATCATCATTGTGCTGCCCCGAGACAACAGAGGACATGCAGGTGGACACAAGCCACGCTAGTTGTTTAGGTGTGGCTGTCGGGTAACCTACCCACAATATGCCCTCCTCCTTGGTGTCGCATTGGGGCGTATGGAGATTAAGCGACACTCCTTTCCAAGGGGGCTCAAGACAGCAAGAGCACTGTGGCCACCGCCCATGCTATTGCCTGAAGTGGCCCCGAGACATGAGGCGATGTGCAGCAGCAATCCATGCTCACTTAGGCCAGCAGTGGTCATGTGGCAGAACATGGAATGTGCCCCCGGCACAACAGGGAACATGTCGCCACGATTATTTCGTTCGGGGCTGTTAGGGGCCATGTGATAAACCAACAGGAGGGCTTCTGATAAACCAGCAGGCCCCATAAAAGGGTTGCAACGGGGCTAGTTCGCTGAAAATCTTTCGGACGATGATGTGTGTTCCACTGCCTGTGCCATTGTGTTTGCAGGGGAGGTCTGGGAGGTGGATGTGAAATACCCCCCAGCCCCCCAACAGGAGGACGCGCTTTGGGGGGAGTCGCCGGGGGCCCTGTCTGTGGACGCAACCCCCTGTCTCCTCCTCCGCCTTTTCGACAGATAGTGGGGCAGTGGTGGCAACCGTGCGGGCCCACAAGAAGCGAGGGCTGAAGACGCGGCAAAGTTGTTTTTTTTTTGGGAGGTTTAAAGGGGAACTGTGTTGTGCAGAATTTGTTTGTTCCAACACATGCCACACAAAATCACCAGCGCAACGTGGCAATTGCTTTGAGGTGTATGTATGTGACCCCCCCTCCCCCCCAGTCCCACCAGCACCCCCTGCGTGTTTCGAATTCTGGATTGAGTGGGGCAGGCGAAGACAAAGTGGAAAGGTTAGGCCGCACTTGCGAAAAAGAGGCCGAAGGAGACAATGGGCCCTCGTGTCAAGATCTGGGGCTTGTATCAAGTTGCCGGGCTGTGTGTCATGGTCCAGTACCTTGTGTCAACGTCTAGGCCTTTTCACCAACTGCTTTGTGGTGGGTGCACTGTGACACAGGCCCAGTGTGGCAGGTCCAGAGGTCTGCGACTAACCTCCATGGTAGGGTTACATTCTGAGCTGCATAGCACATCAGAGCATCCGAGCACCGCAATACTGTGATTTCGAGCAAACACAATCCATGCCTTGTGTCGGCGTCCATGCACTTGCGTCAAGGTTTCCAGCCTAGGCTGAACTTGGAAATAAGAGGCCGAGTGAGACAAGCGCAGGAAAACTTGTGTGAAGCATGCTGGCACTGGCATGGAAGCAACGCCAAGAAGCAGCATGAGCAGAGTGACAGCTGTCCAAATCCAGCCATTCCTCATTGTCTTCAGCCAGACTGTACTTTGGTGAATTCTTTTCTCGCTGAGTTGTGTTTGGCTGCAACGTACCCTGGGTTACATTAAAAATTCCTTTGAAAGTAAACGAGATGCAGGTTTTGGAAGATTTCAGAAATTGTCTGCAGGCAATTTTACATGGAAATTTTCTTCTTGAAACCCGAACCAGTGTGTACACATGGAAGTGTCTACTGGAACATCTGCTAAGCCCTTCTGGCAGCCCCCTCCAACCGCAGGCATCAACAGCACGCCAAACCCACCATCAGAGGTTGACATGAACACAAAAAAGTGAAAATCAATATGCAAACACATTCGCGTTCGTTCTAAGCCACGGGAGACCAATTGTTACCGATATGAGGAAAATCCAAAAAAGGGGGCAACATACAATGCCTTTTTCCGTGTAGGAATGTTGTGCTTCTGCCTCAATATCTTTTACAATTTGTTTGTGAGCACATTCACCTACTTTTCTGTCCCTGTAAAACCAAACAACTTTTTCCAAACCTGAGAACACACTTTTTTTTTTGGGAAACCAATATTTGATTGTGGTGAGCCTTGATGCAGCCACATGTTGTGCTTTGTTTTCTTCCAAAGATATATTTCGCCATGCGTTTTTTTCTAGAAAAGACAAAGATATGCATTGCTGCCACAATGTTTTCTTGGTTTTGCATGCCACTGCCCCCCATGCGACGAACCTTTAGCAACAGCTCCTTTTTACTTCAACGTCATTGAGACAAATTGTCACGTGCACCAAGACTATGCTTCATTAGTATGCGCTAACAAAATATCAAAAATCACAGAAGCGGGTACGACTGTAGACGGACAAATATTACTAATGGAAACGCGCCTACGGCACCCTTTGGATAACATTTCTCAAATTATATTTCAAATTAGACCATGGAACTTTGCTTTGTTCTCTTTCTTTGCGAAAGACGGAAGAACTATGGTCCGCGGAAAAAACACTAATATGCATTTGGGAAGAATATAATTTTGGAGCTACAAACTTGTCACTGTCGGGATTCAACTGGTGCCATTTCACCCAAGTATTGAAGACGAAATTGTTAAAATACCCCAAGTATTTTCAAACCTTTTTGATAATCAAATGAGCAGGATCAACAGGCAAATCAATAGAAGGCTTCCAAACCACTGAGCATTCCAATGACCAGTCTTGGTTCTCCAAAGAAAAAAAACCAATCTATAAAACAAACATAATATAGAATGATACAATTCATAGCTCAAAACTTATTTTACACAATAAAGCTCTGACATGCAGGTGGCTCCAAAAATTAGGATTTACCGCTTTTTTTGAAACTTTCAGTTTCATGCAGTTGCCTAAGTAGCAATCACCATGTACATCTGTCCATCATGAAAAACCTTTAAAAACAACTTTTCAGTCCTAAAAATACTTTTAAAATCATGCCTTTTTCCAAACATTCAAAAATAGAAATTGATTCAAAAATCACTGTCAACAGTCACTCATACTGTTACAGTTTACCATTCTTTAACAGAGATCACAATTATGCGTGTGGTGTACATCTCTTGATACTCTTTTATTTGTGTCCGTTTGATTCCAGCTTGCAAACCCTTGACTATTGTAGGTGCAAGAGTAACGAAGTCCAAATCCTCATGCATTACGTAATTTGATGCATTACATCTATACACAAAGAATAATTGAATTTACAATGAGATTTGACTTCTCCTAGACTAGACTCTATCACCACCATCTTTGAGTGCAAAGCAACACAACCCCTTCGACGATTACTTTTCGGGTGTGGACCTCACTAAATAAACTAAGCCCCAAACACTCACGCCCGTCACAAAAACACCCAATGTGCTGCACATTGTGCCCCAATACTTCAGGATAAAAAGAAACTAGGCTGCGCAAGCGATAGGGGAGTTTCCGCCCCACATGGAAATTCCGGGCACCATCTCTTTTTTTGCTTTTGTTTTCTGAGTTCAGACAATATTATCTGTTGATCTATAATGAATTGAGATGAAAATTTATCAGCCGGATGTGTTATTATATTTGGCGGAACATGGGATTTGCATTGCAAAATCCTAGGTTCGATTCCCGGATGCCATCCATGCAATTTCCTAAAAGCGATAAATCCATTTCAGCATGGGATGTTCCTAATCTATGACATTGATATAAAATGAGCTTTTGCATGATTTACAAATGTTTTTATATCAATTTATAAGGTTCAAAAAGGCTTTTGTACCATTCTTCTTGCAACCTTTTAGGTTGGTGTTTTGTTGACACATTGAATTGTCACTACTCAAGTGAGAGATCATTCCTGGAATTCACTGCATTGTTTGCTATTGAAAAGAGCCAAGGGAAATTTTAACACTGGTAGCATCACTATTCCATGGCTGGACTTACCTTGGATGATCTGGATCCTACTTATACTCCTGGGGCAGGACCTTCTGGCCACACTCTGTTGTATCCTCCTGATGGTGTGACTGGCATTGCGCCGGTTGATTTGAACACATCTATGGGCACGTTGCAAAGACAGTTGTTTCAGCAAAATCAAGTTCTACATGACATGAAGCAAGCATTCGACGCACAGGTGCTTTCTCTGCAGGCTGAGCAGCAACGAGTTCAACAAGAAAACGTCCACTTACTGCATCGCTTGAATACGTTACCCACTCCGATGTCTTCTGGATCTCCTTCGCGACTCGACTGTCCGACGTTCGGTTCTGAAGACGAGGCAGTGGACAGCAAGCTTGGTTTACACGAGTTTCACGCGTGGCGCGTGCAGGTCGTCGCGTGGCATGCAGAGAGTACGCTTGCAATGTCGACACGCAATGTTCAGGTTTTTACGAAGCTACGAGGGCGTGCGGCGCGCGTTGTCGCTGCGAACATGCCACTGGACGCGCTTCGTACTGATCAAGGCTTTCAAGGGCTACTTGGGATACTAGAGTGGGCGTACGGTGGAGATACTGCAGACAATATACTTCAGGCGGTTGTTGGGCTGCTGGAGTGTAAGCGAGGTGACAGTGACATGCTTACCTGGATTAATCAGCTTGATATGCTGGTCTATCGTCTTGCGAATTTTGGCATTGTCTTGGATGAGCGATTTTCGGGGACGCTGGCGTTGCTGAACTCCAACCTGAATGCGGATCAGCGGGAGATGGTAGTCGCGAGCACAGGTCGGTCGTTGGTTTTGTCGTAGGTGCTGGTCGCTATTAGACAGCTTTTTCCAGGCGCGTCGACGTCGAGACCAATCGATTGCATGTTTGGGGCTGAGGCGCAGCGGCGGGGGAACAACAAAACGCCAACCGGAAATAAGGTTAATGCGCAGAGTGGGTCCCGGGTTACCTGCTGGAAGTGCGGGAAGCGTGGGCATGTTCAACGTGATTGTCCTGAGAAGACGACGTCAGCTTCGACCCTGATGGCACAAGAGGCGTCGACGGAAGAGGAAGGGTCCTCGCGTGCGGTGCCAACCGCTGAGAGCAAGTCTGGTGGGGCTGGCATGCGTGAGGTTTTCTCGGTGGTTGGTCATGACACCGCTGCTGATTTGTTTCACAACCCTGGTGTGTGTTTGATGGCGCAGTCTAGTTCATTGTCTTCTCCACTTCACAAGCTTTGCTCCGAATCTTTGGGTCGTGGGATCATTGATCTTGGGTGTACCGACACGATGTGTGGGGAATTTTGGCTCGACACTATCTGCGCAAGCTTGGACCAGATGGCTCTGATGTTCGTCGGAGTGACACCAATGCGTGGTTTGTGTTTGGGGACGGTGGCACGAAGTCAGCGCTCTACAGAGTCGACTTACCAGTACAGATTGGTGGTCGCGTGCAGTTCTTACGTACGCATGTGGTTTTCTGGGGAAACACCTTTGTTGGTTGGCCGTCGATCTATGGCGAGAATGCGCATGAGGATTGACGCGGCGAACAACACGGTTACTGTAAACTTGGGTGTTGGCGATTTTACGATTCGTTGTGATGTCTCTTCGTCCGGACATCTGGTGTTGTCTCTTTGGGATTCATCGCATCGTGCGTCGTTGTGACTAGCTTCCCTGCCGGTTGGACACTCGTATTCGATGTTCGCTGCTGAGTCTTGGGGCGATGAACGGCTGGCGCGCAAGGAATTGCTGGCCTTACATACCAAGCTCGGGCATGCAGCATTTCCTCATCTAGTTGAACAGTTGGCTCTGGCGTATCCGGATCGAGATGCCTCTCTTCTTTGGTCTGTCGCACGGGGATTGGTATGTGAATCCTGTGAAAAGCGGAAGAAGGCACCAAGGCGTCCTTTGGTGGCCATGCCCAAGGAACCGCATTTCAATTACGAGACGGGTGCGGATCTCTGGTATCTTCGGGGACAGCCTGTTTTGCACGTCATCTGTTTGTTCACTCGCCTCCGACATTGTTCTGTTCTTCGTGACAAGTCCGCCCCACACGTGTGTCATTCGTTGTTGCATCTGTGGGTCAAGTACTATGGTCCTCCGGTGCTGTTGTACACTGATTTTGGGAAGGAGTTTGACAACGAGCTCATCAGGATGTTTGCTGAGCGTTATGGCATTACGCTGCACTGTGCGCCGGGTGGTTCGCATTGGTCTTTGGGAGGTGTGGAGAGGCACCATTATCAACTGAGACATACCGTGGAGTTACTTCTGGAGGCGGATGACACTCTGTCATTGCAAGATGCGTGTGATGTGGCATGCATGTCGTTGAACTATCATCCTATGCCGGATCGAGGTTTTTCACCTCAGCAATTGGTGTATGGCGTGTCTTCACGCTGGCCTGATTTTGTGGCTGCGAAGTTGCCTGCTCTGGCCGAAACACCTGTGCCTTCTGATCATGTGGGCCACTACATGGTGAAGTTCTTGGATGCTATGTATCGTGCACGGGAGAAATTTCATGCAGCGGATGTTCGTGCGAAGGTTTCGCTGGCGAAGCGTAGTCGGCCGTCTACTAACCGTAAGGTTGAGCTTGTGACTGGCGATACGGTTTTTTACTTTGAATCACTTGAGAAGGGCAAGGATTCTTGGCATGGGCCGGCTGTGGTCATTGGTGCTGACGGTGACTTTGTCGTGTTACGCCACGGCGGGGGTGTGAGGCGCGTACCTCTGTTACACTGCATACCTGCTTCGGCGGTGCTTGGCTCTCTTGACGTTGATCCCGGGGTTGCGCCTGTGGCAGTGCCTGATGCAGCGCAACAGGAGTTGGAAGAGTTGCTCGTTGACGAGGCGGGGAATGAGCTGAGCGCGGAGGAGGTTGCTGAGCTGAGACGGATGAGAGACGACAGGGAACCTGTGGTGACACGTTCGCGGGCCAGGGCCACGATGTCCGTGCTTACCAGGATGGGACCTGGTCTTCCTCAGTTGGTCTGGCAACGTTACACATCTGTGATACCTCCTGCCATCTCGGGTGAGGTGTTCCTTTCATATTGCTATGTGGCGCATCGCTCTGCGCGTCGTGGCATGAGGGAAGTGACACCTGAAAGGGCACAATCGCTGGATTTTGTCGTGGCGAAGCAAAAGGAGTTGGCATCCTGGGTTGCTTGTCATGTGTATGACCTGGTACCAGACAATGGGCAGAAGGCGATATCGTGTCGGTGGGTTCTCGTTGACAAGGTGCAGGACGATGGTTCACTGAAGCCGAAGGCGCGGTTGGTTGTGCGGGGTTTTCAGGAGGCGGGTCTGCGGGACCTGGATACCTTTTTACCCACGTGTTCCAAGTCGTCCTGGCGTGTGCTGCTCACGGTAGCTTCTTATCGAGGATGGGCTGCGATCGCTGTGGACATTTCCACTGCCTTTTTACAAGGAGGCGCCCTGCAGCGTGAGGTGTATGTACGGCCACCACAGGAGTTGCATGCACCGGGGCAGTTGTTAAAGCGGCGGAAGGCGGTGTACGGGCTTGTGGACGCTCCACTGCACTGGTACCAGGCGCTGCACAAGGCTATGCTGTCTATTGGTGCGATTGTGGTGCCGTTTGACCTCGCAATATACCTTTTTCGGGATCATGAGAATCTTTGTGGATGGGCAGCCGTTCACGTTGACGATATCTCCATCGCTGGGACTGACTCTCTCATCTCATCCGTTCTGGAGGCGTTGCACAGTGTCTTCTCTGTTGGGTCTGAAAAAAGAGAGGAGTCTGTGTTTTGTGGAGTGCATTTGGAATGCAAACGTGACGATGACGGCAATCTGATCGAGATAACGGCGGACCAACAGAAGTACATTGATGAGATCGCGGAGATATCTCTGGAGGAGTCTACAGATCGTGGAAGACTATTAAACGCGAAAGAGACCACTTTGTACCGCGGCTTGATTGGAGCTTTGTCCTGGTGTACCGGGCAAACGAGACCTGACTTCTCTTATAGCGTGTGCCGTCTCTCACAACGATCAAGCAAACCTACAGTCTCGGATGCGCTTCAAGCGAGCAAGACTTTGCAGCACATGAGGAAGAGATCGCTATTCATCAGATTTCCCAAGTTGAGTGGACCTGTTCGTCTTATTGGATACCATGACTCATCATGGGGCAATGGGGAAGAAGGGAAAACTGTTGGTGGCTGACTGTGGACTATCGCAAGTGTCGGTGAAGACCAGAAAGAGCGCTTCTGTCTGATCAACTGGAAAAGCCGTACCCTGCGCAGAGTCGTAAAGTCCACCTTTGCTGGGGAAACCCTTGCTTGTTCTGCCTGCTTGGATGACGTGTTCTTAACGCTCAATGTCGTTACTGAGATTACGAAGATGCGAATCCCTGTTACGCTACGCACTGACTGTGCTTCACTATTCAACCACGTCTATCTGCACAAGGCTGTGTCTGAGAAGAGAGTTCTCATTGAGCTTGCGGTGATTGCTATAACGTCTGGAGAAGTTACCAATCTGGAATGGGTGGCTACGCAAGATCAACTCGCACATGCACTGACAAAGTCTGGCTACAGTTCTATATTCTATAACTCCCTCAATAATGCAGTTCTACCATGAGCATGAGAGTACCTGTTTATCGTCTTCTTGGTTCAGACTTGGTAAGGACTTTGTCGTAATCGCTGATCGATCTGTCATGCATGATCGCTGTGGATCTGGACATTGTTCTGCTGGGGCAGAAAAAGAAAAGACGGATGTTTTCTGAGTTCAGACAATATTATCTGTTGATCTATGATGAATTGAGATTTGAAATTTATCAGCCGGATGTGTTATTATAATTGGCGGAACATGGGATTTGCATTGCAAAATCCTAGGTTCGATTCCCGGATGCCATCCATGCAATTTCCTAAAAGCGATAAATCCATTTCAGCATGGGATGTTCCTAATCTATGACATTGATATAAAATGAGCTTTTGCATGATTTACAAATGTTTTTATATCAATTTATAAGGTTCAAAAAGGCTTTTGTACCATTCTTCTTGCAACCTTTTAGGTTGGTGTTTTGTTGACACATTGAATTGTCACTACTCAAGTGAGAGATCATTCCTGGAATTCACTGCATTGTTTGCTATTGAAAAGAGCCAAGGGAAATTTTAACAGCTTTCTTTTTTCTCTTCTCTACCTTTCTTCTTCTTCCTCTGTCTCTGCCAACCCTCCCCTCCCCATCCTAAAATTGACTTAGATGGCCACGGGCCTACATCTTTATACCATTCGTTTTGTGTTGCTTCTTTACGCCATATTCAACCACCGAACAACCCATGGGCATGATCTCTTGGGCCCCTTGAAACTTTCGCGCCACTAGTGCTATACTCTGTACCCTGAATGTTTCTTATTTGAGTCCAAATTAGTACCCAGTATCTATAGTATCTATAGTATCTGTGCATACGCTTGTTTTGCTGTTTTGGACTTCAGAAAAGTTTGAAAGTCTTGAAGAAAACTTTTTTGTAGTCTCTTGTGACTTCTTTACGCCATATTCAACCACCGAACAACCCATGGGCATGATCTCTTGAGCCCCTTGAAACTTTCGCGCCACTAGTGCTATACTCTGTACCCTGAATGTTTCTTATTTGAGTCCAAATTAGTACCCAGTATCTATAGTATCTATAGTATCTGTGCATACGCTTGTTTTGCTGTTTTGGACTTCAGAAAAGTTTGAAAGTCTTGAAGAAAACTTTTTTGTAGTCTCTTGTGACTTTTTGTAAAGACATACCTGATCAGAATTCAAAAGCGCACTCAATCCACATTTTACCAAAAATTCTCGTCTTTTCTCAAATGAAATGAAACTCTCAAATGAAACACTAAAATGAAAAACCGGCTGCACGTCCGCATGTTCCGTAATGAAGCTGCAGCTAACTCGCAAAATGCATATGAAAAACACGTGTATTACACATTTTAACGCAGACACAAACCCGTCATAATAAATAGTAACGTAAAGATTCCACCCCAAATCTTAGAAAGGAAAGCGAATGACAGCATGAAACTTCAAAGATTTTTTTTGTCATGCTCTGTGCCTGCACTTGCATGCTCGCTGATTAGCATACTCACTCACGGTGCATGAAAGATGATCGTCGTGGATTAAGCACAAACGGGTTGACAAAATTGATTAGAAATCAAATCAAGGTGATTAGAAAAACATAGATGAGTGCTAGCTGGCGGCGGTGAAATGGGAAATGTTCATACGCTTGTGGCCTTGGTAAGCTCAGCCAAACCTCCGTCCGCTAATGCCTAAAACACAGATATGATTAGAGAACATAACACGCCTGTGTTATTTGGGGTTGTCCTTGTTGCTTCGGTCTCCTCGTGATTGTGCTTTCATACTTGTCTTTCTTTCTCTCAGGTATGAACGTGCACACCATGGCATGATGCATGGTAGGTAAAATAAGCCCAGGGTGGGCAACCCCTGGTGGAGTCTTGTGACTCGTTGTAGGCTTTTTGCCTTTTATACCCGGTGGCCCATGGTTCACCACTCCATGGCGACTGGTTTCCCAATCCCACGGGGCTGTTGCTTGGCGCTTTCTGTCGCCCATTTTTAGTTGTTTAGTTCGCAACCCCGCGATGTCCCGTTCCCCCTTGCCACATCCCGTCACTGGCCCAGTCCCCGCGATTCTATCTTTAAACCTAAAATAGAGCAGCGCGTCAATTACATCTTCGCGTTTTGCGCGTGGCAACGGTGGGACCGGGGAGCTGAAATACACTCACAACGAGCGTTGGGGCATGGTAGTCTGGAAAACAAGGTATATGGAGCACACATGGAGCAATATGTGCACAGTGTATGGCATGCGCCAAAGGCGCCGAAAAATTCTATTGCCTTCGGCAGTGCACCTCGAAGAGAGGTTGACAGTCAGCCAAGCAGTCCCTGAGCCAGGCAAGCAGTCAGTCAGAAGTAACACACAGTTTGGGTTTTTTTGTCAGTGGCAAACACGGGCCCAAACAGTGGGGACTCCCTTGGCTCGCCAGCGACGCAGTGGCCGAATGGTAATGCAGCAGGCCAAGGAGTTTTTGGTCGGCGGTTCGAACCCCGGTCGACCGGATCCGCCGCCGCCGCCGCCGCCGCCGCGGTCGAAAACACTTGCAACCTGGCATTCGAACCGCCGCCCTTTACTGCTGAGGTTTGCTGCGTTACCATTCGACCAGCTATGGTGTGACAGCCATCTGCTTCCCCACTGCTTGGAGCCTTCTCAGCAAAAACTTTCGAACCCCCCCAACCCCCCTCAAAAAAGTGTTATCCAGTTTTAGGGGATAGAGGCCTCAGAATCAAAAAATCCATTGGGGGATGGTCTTATTGGGCAAAATAATGATTTTACAAGGGGTTGGACATCAAATATGATGCCTTGGGGTATGCTACGCGAATGACCCCCAAAAAGGGGGGTATACGACGCCCGCGCCTGCGCTTGATCTAACAACCTCTCTTCGAGGTGATTTTTACCCATGACCAAAAAATGTTCCCAAAACCCAGGTTTTCGGGTGCACAGCTGAGGGGGGAGGGGGGGAGCCCCCCCCCCCCCCCTGCCGGAATGAAAATTAAAGCAAGTCCCTGCCCCCCGGCATGCTGCTCAGCCCTCTGTAACCCCAGCGTGTCCACTTCCTGTCCCTTGCCCTTGTGCCCCTCCCTCTCCCCAGCCAGGGCTTCTGCAGCATCCCCTTCCTCACCAAGGGCCCCCAATTTGTATGTTTTCCACAGGCACGGCTCCAGATGACAAAACTACTTTGGTGTTGGTGAGGAGCCACTTCACCGTGCCGACTGAATTGACTCTCAAAAAGATATGGTGAAATCTGAACCCCCCAAACCTCCCTGGGGCCTATTGTCAGTTGGAAATTCTGAAATGTTGTTGTGTTTGTGTTGGTAAATTAGCAGGGCGGAAATGAATGCACCCAGAAATTAGCACAATTACACCAAGCAAAAGCGCCATCAATTGCTGAAAGCAAACCATTTCGTATAGCTGTTGGCTGTTTCCTCAGGTCAATCAATCAACGAGGAGTTCGTGGGTAGAACTGGTCAATGATTAGATTTTGTACATGACAAGACACAGAAAGAGATTTCTGCTGGTTCATGCATGGTTCAAATGCAGTCAAAGCTGCAACAGTCTGCGGTAAATAAACTTCATTATTTGACTTTTTCACAATTTCTGCAGCAATCCACGTTCTCACCCTTGTGATCTCTGTGAGCGTAGGATTCACTGGTCCAACTGGCACCATAGTATTGGAGGTGTGGCAGCAGATAGCTGTGTGGGCTGACGGTGGAATCGTGGGAACGGGCTGTGGTGAAGGGGTGCAATTGCCAGGCACTCTCACCAAACACCAGGCTTAGCATCCAACCTCACCACAATCCATCAGGTGTGGGGAATATTAACAAATTGCCACCGTGCAAAGGGTAAAGAAAAGGGGAATGTTCGTCGCTGCACAAAGACCACCATCTTTGTCTGTCCTCAAGAATGCGTATCCTCGTGCAGTGGGGTTACAAAGATATGCCCACCTACAACGAGCAAATTTGGTCCCCGTCCTGCTGCAAGACGGATACCAAAGAACTAGGTTGAGGAAACACACAGCACAAAGGGTTGCCATCCTTTGAGGTGGTCTCACAGAAAATTTCAAGCCATGCCCATTGTTGGAATGGGAAAAAGAATGGAATATGCGGAAGCAGGACAGCCGTGGGCTCACAACGCATTGAAATTAAACATAACACTGCTTGGGGGTTCACCAATGCTGTGACAGCCGGAAGGAGAATTGGCAGTGTGAGCAACTCTACTGCTTGGGTGTCAAGGCGAAGCGAGGAGCACACATGGGGAGTGCAATAATAGCGCTGCAGCGCAAGGACAATTCCACAGGAGAAAACCGGAGGTGACACGGGGGAGAGGGTGTGAAGATTGAGACAATGCACCCAACAGAGGACTGGGTGGCTGAACCAAAGGGGTGAACTGTGGCGTTCCAAATTCTTGCACGTTCCCTGGGGCTCGCCAAAACGAGGAATGGTTGATACGGCTACGGAAGCTCTGATCAAAGATAATGGCTGACCAGAACACAAGCCAAAGAAGCACAATCACCACAACTGACCCCTGTTCTCATGAATCAATGATAATGGGATGAAACAGCCTGCTCCTCTGCGCAACACTTTCAGATAAAAACACGAGGAAAAAAAGAATCTCACTCAAGGTCAGAAAATGAATAATTGGAACACAAAGAGATGTCAAACACCTAATAATCGGGAATGTCGAGCAGGGTTTGAATAGATTAAAGGCAAGTAGTGGTGGATAGTTGATCCATGATGGTTGTAAGGGGGCGGATGGGCAGGCGCCCTGACTCCACACTGTCTTGCTGGGCTGGCTGTCACTGTCACAACTGCGGTCTGTCACGATTCGAATGCTTGTGCAGGTAGCACAACTGCACCAGTGGCCGCTGCGAGCAACAATAGCATCCGCATTTGTGAGATGGCGATAACAGCTGGCAACCCCGAGACATACCATCTGCACAATTGTTGCAGAGCATTTCCAAACTGGATCTTGGAGTGCTGTGACCAAGGCCTACCATACACCACACACATTCATCTGTCTCACTTCACACTCTGACTTCAGAAGCATGCTCAGCTGGAGGCTCATCTGCTACCTCTTCTACTTCTTCCTCTGCTGCCTCTTGTGCCTCTGCAGGTTCAGCAGCTGCAACACGTGCACGTGTCTTCTTTTTTGCTTTGACTGTCTTCGCCCTGAAAGACGAAGCCAACGAACTTGACTGTCCTGCCTCAAACTGATCAGAGCTATTGGCCCAGTGTCATACGACACACAATGAAAAGTAGGGATTCGGAGCACTTGACGGGGCACTTTGAGATCATCACTGCGAAGGCTCTGTCGCTTAGCAGTTGCTTGTTACACCTTGGATTTTTTTAGGCTCCAAGGCTCCAATGGTGGGGGATTCCACCTTGCACCCCAAACCTGGGAAGGAAGGTGGCTCCAAACACAGAGGTGACAACAGTCCTCAAAGTGCACACGTACCTTTTCTTGTCAGCCTTGGGCTTGGGCTTGGGCTTGGGCTTGGGTTTGGGACGATTCCGTCCCGGAATGGTAATACCCAGAGGGTTGTTGAGCAGCAGCTCGTCAAGCTCGGCTTTGTTGTTGGTGGAAACGCATTGGCCACTGCGGCGCTCCCGCTCAGCTCTAATTTCCTCGCGGGCCGTGCTGATCGTCCGAGGCTGGGAGAGCACTGAGCAGATAGGGTGCACGTGGGTGCATCATCCAAGGGGGATCCTGTCGCGGCTTCGTCGGAGGACTGCAGGCAGACTTTGACATAAAGGTCAAACAAAAGGCATACTTTTCACGCGTTCCTCGTTCTCTCGCTGCTTCGCAGACCGCTCCTCGATGGACATCCGATGCTTGCGAGGTTTGCCCAGGAGTAGTCGATCCATTTGCTTGAGTTGCTTTAGGGCCTTCATGGGGGCCTCGCCCCACCTATATATGCACGTTCAAAACGCGTATTTTGTCCAGTTGCACGACGAGCGCAACAACACGCCTACTTCCACGTCCACGTGCCACGGTGCGCACGCCATTTAGGGAAAAAATAACTTGTAACTTCTCTGAACCTGAATTTCAAACTACGTAAGTGCACCTGGGGTCCCCAGCATGCTTCACTTTAGCCATCGACTTCGCCATCTTTCGCGCAAGCTTGTCGATTTCATAAGTTCTCTGGATCTTCTCAGTCTGCGCCATCTGGTGATACTCGTGGTGATACGGGGTTTGATACAAACGCGCCAGCCGGTCGGAGATCTGAACGAAGGAGTCGACCCCGTCATCCGCCGACGACATTGTTCCATACCGATGCTGCATAGTCAGGTCGTCCGTGCTGCCAGCAGCAGCTGCGCTGACACCATACTCGATCCTCACGGCCATGCCAAAACACACTTCATAGGATAGGGTATAGGACCAAACCCTTGGTAAAGCAACTGCTTCCCTCCGCCATGCGTTGAGTGACGAGACCACTCAGTCCTCCCCTTCTAAATCACGGTCGCCTCATCTCGTCCCCCATTTTCGGCGTTGTTTCAAACCAGGCTTGGGCTCTACTCGGGGAATGCACCTGGTCCCGTTCCCGAAATCGACCTTCCAAGGCAGCGCCGGCTTCGTCTCCCTTTTAAGGGCACTCGATGCAAAACGTCAAGGTGCCCCCTTGCTTGTGTTCTCTTTCCCTCAGTTCAAAAGTGCGCTCGGTACCCTGGCAGATTCATGTCTCGAACAACAGCGATGGATGCCACGGAACACTTGCTTGAGATGCTCAGACCTTTGCCCTATTTCATCCACCCCTCCGTTCTTGCGGAAGCACTTCTTGCACTGCACAACGGCACTCAGCCCTCGTCACAGAAAGTTCTCCGCAAAACACGAACTTCGCAAGGATTTTGATACCGCTTTCCTTGTTTTGTTGGAGCAGTGTGCAACCAGAGGCGCCCGAGTTGTGCCGTGTACCGTGGTTGTCGGCCATCCCAGCAGGTCCCCTGATGGGCCAGCGCCACAAACAAAGGCAATTGAAGTGAGGGAGGGGAGTATTCCCACACTCGGGGGGGCGAGTCAAAAGCATTTGAAATCTGTGGATCCACCTCACCCTCAAAACTAGACAAGAAGAAGCCAGGAAAGGCTGACCAAATATTTGTCCCTGCTGTTATTCTGGATGGCCCAAACGTACAGTTGAGACTTCCAGTCCATCACTGTTAAACTTCATTCTGGGTGGCCCAGACGTACAGTTGAGACTTCAGTCCTTGATTGCTAAAATTCCTCCACAGTACACTCACCACCAACATGGAAGTTAGAGCTGTGCAGAACACCATGGCTATGTCGTCCTTACGATAATACCTTACGATGTCACCATAAAAAATTAATTGTGCACATGCTGAGACAGAAATCCACCCAAATCAATGCTCAAGTGGATTGTTTCAATGTATACATGGAAGGGAAATAGTAATTGAGGCCTACGCGTTTCGGGAGGGGTCAGTGTCAGCGCTTAGTGTCAGGGCTAAACAAATTCGTCTGTCGCGGGTGCACTGACGAGTCCCGTGAGCAGGCCACGTTTAACGTTTGGTTGTGGGTTGTGGGTTGTGGGGGCCGCACTCGAACCTATGGCAGATTTTAACCAGTTCCGCCACCGGCTCTATTGGGGCTATTTTTTGCGCAGCTCGTGTCCGGGGCACGTATAGCGCATCTCAGTTTCTTGTGTTTTTCCCGCATTTTTGTGCTACAGCCGTTGGGTGGAGACCCATGAAAAGCACCTGATGTGTAGATAGGGTGTACATAGGCAACATTGCAAAGTTTGTCGGGGCTTGCCACCGTCTCCAAAAAGATAGCTTTTTTCTTTTTGCAAAATGTAGCTCGACTCCGGCGCATTTTTCGCTCAGTCCACACTTGGGCCCAAAACGGCCTCACTTTTGCACTACAGCGGTTGGGGGGAGACCCATGAAAAACAGTGCAGTCTATCACTTTTACAGCGGTTGGGGGGAAACCCATGAAAAACAGTGCAGTTTATCACTCAAACTGTATTTGAGGCTGTACATAGGCAACATCAACCTCCATACATAAGCACCACAACCCACATCAAACAAGTGCAATATGTTCAATGTTGGTGAACACTGAGTCAAGCATATGTTCCGGGCCAGCTTGTGCATCTTGGTGGGCCGCCGGCCAATAAGATAGTAGAGTGCACATGCCGAGGCTACCCTGACGTTTTGAAGCCGCCAATCATGTGCAATTGTACAAAGTTGAATTGACTAATTATTTGATAAGAAACACATTCATCTTCAAGAATTCGTTAAAACAGCAAAAATAAGAAGGTCAGAAGCAAAAATCGACATCGCGAAGGACGGGGCTGAACAGTGAACTGGGGTCGCTACGACCACTGTGGCCGGGGGAAGAAGCAAAGGCAACCACAAGACGGGTTGGTGCCCCAAGCCCGTCTAGTGCAGAGGCACCTTTCCCTTCATCCCACATCCTGCATCGTTGATTTCGTTCATCCATTCCTCACCGTTCGGAACATGCAAGGTGCCTTGGTAAACCTCATGGTTAGCATGTGTCTCCAGTAGAAACTCAATGGGCAGATCGACGCCTGTTTTTGAACGTGCTTTACGAGCCCGCTCCGGAGACATGCTCGTGGCCCTTTCACGCTTCATCACCCCGTGTATATGGGGGTGCCCACTGCGTGCGACCGCTTGAGAAAATATTCGTACACGTCTACGGATGGCATAACCCATACCCTCCCTCCCCTACTCCCTCCAGCCCACAAAGTGCTATCTCCTGCAACACCTGGGTTTGGACCACACCAAAATGGGATGCGACCATGAAAAGTGAGACCAACACTCATCTTCCAAACAGCCGCTGCATACTTGGGTTGGTAGCATGCATCACCATGGTCACCTTGGAAGCATGCAATTGGGAAGGAATCAAACATATAAGTGACGCAATGGGGAAAAGCAATGCAATGATTCCAAGGGTCATACAAATCGGACTCCCAAACGTCGTTTTTTTCTAGAGTCATGACGTCATCTGCCTATGCAACCATTCCTTTCGGGTGCAAAAACGGTTTTTTCGGTTAAAATAAAAATGTGGTGAGTGAAAACTACTTTCATGGCAAAGAGCACAAGAAAATATGTGCGTAGAGGGGTCACAACCCATAGTACACTTGCGTGGAGCCCTCAAAAGGGGGGTTTTGGCCAAAAGAGGGCATTTCAAGCGCCCGCGACCGCCGGCGACCGTGGGCACCCCCTATGGACCCAAGCCACTTTTGACCAATGCTTTGCATGCTTGCGGAATTTGCCCGATGAAGAGTGCTTGGAGAAAGGCAAAGTCAACCCACTAAAGAGTTACAACACAAACAAGACACAACACTAGAAGACACAATCTCTACCCGCTGAATGGGGACGGTATGCACAAGGAAAACATCAACATGTTTTCACATGCCGGTATCATCCAGATGTTGCTTTGCAACCCCAGTGTATGAATAGCGAGTCGTGCTCGTGTTTTGTTCTGGTGACGACGCTCTTTCAGCCAAGTCCAGTTCCAGGTAGGCTACCATTGCACTTGTTAGCTAGGTGTTATTTGCCACTGAAGCGTGAAGTACACCCTTATGCAAGGTGTGCCCACACGGGCTCGGGGCATCCTGCGCCCGAAGCGTTTTACGAACTATCGTGGTCTTGAGATACCTGGTTTGACTATCATATGCCCATTGAAAGACATGATTTGCGAAGGTCTGGCCCATGTGACGACTAACACTTTGTAACACTCCTGGGGGAGAGGGATGACTACGAGTTGTGAAGCCTCGTCGCGGAATCCGATTGTTCTTGTCAGATGCAACTCAAAATGCTCTTCGTGGTCATCGTTTGCTTGCTTTGGAGCGCCGAGGCCGTCACACAAAAGATAATGTTGCATAGACTTGGAGAGACCACGTGTCTTGCAAATCAAGGGACCCTACGGAGCATCTCTTGTGATATCCTTGACTCTGACCAACATTTTGCGCGGGACTCGGAAGCCCTCACATTCTCTCCCAATAGCAACCCTGGCAAATGTTTGGAGGTCCGATCCGCCCGCGTCCTGGGCCTTGCGCAACTCGTCGTTGCCACATGCCATGCAAGCGTTGCCCGACAGCAATTCCACTGCAACGACAATCGTTGTTGTAGTGCTTTCAAATCGCAGACCTGTGTAACCATCGCCCATCTTGCGCCGGCCACAGATGTTTCCGGGCTACCGGATATTTTTGGTGGTGGAGGCGGTGGAAAAATGGGCGATGCCATATTGCTTGTTTTGGCGATAGCTCCATTGTTGGCGGTATTGGCATTTGGGGTAAAGCGGTTCCTACTTAGTGAAGGGAATGGAGCGCCGTAGGTCGAGAACGGCATGTTGGATCGCAGGGTTGTTGGGTCGAGGCCATTGTGCACACAGTGGTTGGTATTCCCACGTGAAATCCGGAAGGGTGAGGATTTGGTTACCAACCCGCTTGTGGAAACATAGTTTGAAGACATGCCACACCATCACCCTTGACGGGAGATTGTTTGGGCAAAGAGCGTTACAAAATGTACTTTGACGAATGCCAGCTTCCGCATTCATTGTCCCACTTTGACCGAAACCTATTTATGAGGTTGCAAACATACGGTGTGTAGTAGCGAAGGTTTTGTCCTCCGATGAGGTTGCTGAATTGTTCAATGTGACAATCGATAGGATGCTTGATGGGGAGGTAAGGGATCCCAATCTAAGCGAGCCACCGACACCAACGACATGTTCTTTCTCGTTTTCATGCACGAACGTGTGACATATTTGCCTAGCAAGTGTTGCAGAGACTGACGGCGCGCCACACGTTTCCCGGAGGTCTAACCCAATCCCATGACATGCAATCATTTAGCTTGCTCTCATGTTGATAGGGTCCTTTTGGACCCTATTCCAATTTTGACCCATGATTTCCTCGTTGAATAACCTCAGTCCCTTCCTTGTTCTCCAATGTGAGCAACGGAATAGACTTGTCATTCCCGCCTTTTCGTATTAGGTATCGCGAAGTGCTCCATCTTGTGTATCCGATGGCAATTTTCAGAGCAAATCTCACGGTACGAAAGGGAATACATGGTATTGGGAGAGGCATCATTATCCTCCACGGATTTCCGTGCCCGCGAACGTAACCCATTTGCGGGTCCTTTGTGTCAACTTGCTTTTTTGGGCCACCAAATTTCACAGATGAACCCCCTCTCCACAATTATGATCGGCATCGAGTGGCCTTCCACAATCAAACCTCCTTCTTTCCACCCCGAGATAGCGGCCATCGCATCCACTAAACGTCACATTGGGAGTGGGGAACTGGGAATGGTACCGCCACAAGCACACGATACGGAGAAAATGATATGGAGCTTTAGCGGCTTTGGATGTTTGGGTAGCAGGACCGGTCCCTCTTGGTCGGACAAGGTAGTGGGTGACGTTGGTACTTATATATTTGCAGAGAAAAAGCATCGATGGGGATGTCCCTTGTCGCAGGGACGCCCATCTAATGGGCAAGTCCGTTGGTTACCAGGCAGTGCCAGCCGCCGCGGGGAATGCGCGCCAACACCGAAGAAGGGCAGCCCACCCCCAAGTTGTGTCGGTGATGACCGATGTGCAATACAACAATACAATCACAAAGCTCCAAGATCCTTGCGTCTTATTGTTTCGTCAATGCATGCATGTACACAACAAGGCAGAGGAACGCACAATTCAAGGGATGAGGCCTATGTCATGCACATTGAGCAATAGTGTGATGCTTGGAGTGAAAAATTGGATGTTGTTTCCATGCAGTGTACATTTCACAATGAGGAACTGAAGGCATTTGCTGTGCTCATTTCATAATTTGCAAAAATCTTTGTGGCACAGGGAGGGTGTTTGCCCGGTTTGCCCGGCGCGCTATTTTTGTGCCAAATATCACAATTTCAGTTCCAGTTTTACCCTCCTTGAGACGCCCCCCAAGCAGTCCACAATCATCCCCAAACCCTTCTGTGCAGAGCACACAGCATAAGACCAAACCTGTGAATTTTCTTTGCACAACAAATGGGACATGCGTCGTGCCTAAGAAGGAGTTTTGTCCCCACAGGCGTGTGGGTCAATGCACTTCGAGCCGTAATTTTCAGTTTATTCAGGTGTGGTGATGTGCTTTTGACGACACAATGTACAAACCTCAACCTCATCCCCACCATCATCTTGCATAGCAGTTGAGTTGCTTGCACTAGTGGTCTTCCAAACATGAAGCGGAACATGTTCCCATGGTCCATGAAGGGGGTAACAAACCTGCCTCCAAAGACAAAATTGTGCCAAACTCATCAAAATTCACACTGGTTAATGCAACCCATTTGGACCACCATGCCACATGTACCTCACCAAGTCCCTATGCCACAAATGAGCAAACAACTACTCAATGCATGCAAAGAGAGGATTTTTTTGCAAATGGACGTCGAAGAGTGTGTGTAAGGCAAAGCATTTCGCAAAGTACGAAGAAAGCATCCTCTTGGAGGAAGCCCTAGGCTTGGTTAGGCAATGCAAAGGAGAATGCATGGGAATGGCCTTTTCAAAAATTCAGCAACCAGTGCTAGCCCTACAGAGTAGCAACATTGGTCTGAGGGCATACACAAACCAAAAGAGTTTGACAAAGAGGGGTTGTGTCATGCTTGTGAGGGTTGGTTTTGCTTGTAAACCCCCCGCCCCCCAATTGTCCAGCCCCCCCCCCCGCCCCGTGTCCATTCCCCCCGCACAGAGGGAACCGTCACTAGTTCCTGAAACAAAAACGTGTGCGTGTCATGTTGCATAGAACTACACAATTGTGAGACCACGTTGTGAGACCTCATGTGCACCTCCTTTGTTCTTACCCATTGCACTCCCGGGACCTAAGTAGTTTGTCAGGAGTGGTGTCCAACCCCCCCCCCCCTCTCTCTGTCTCTCTGTCTCCTGCTGTCTTTTATCATTTGCACCATTTTGCTGAATGCACAGGTCGGCTGTTGTGACGACCAGGGACGCCTGGTCTGATACCTGTACTGACTGTTCTGCTGAGGTTCAACCAGGCATGGCATAGAGAATAAAGATGCACTTATGCCATGCTGAGGAGTGCATTACCTCTGTCTGTTTGCTGCTCTGTTTCTAATTCTCTCTCTTTTTAGATCAACAAATTTCCCTCATAATCTAGGTCATACCCCCCCCCGAGGGGGCGGAACCGTCGCTTGGCAAGGGTTCCCCCAGGGTGGTGGGGAACCGTCGTCCCGGGGGGGGGGGGGTGGACATGGGGCGGGGGCGGGGGGGGGGGGGGTACTAATAGTTTTTTTGGTTTAATGCCTTTTTCAGTGACTGTTGCAAAAATGGGGCACCCAACACACCCAAGAACTACTTGCCCGTATATTGGGCACACACACAGTTTTCATGAACGGGACGCTTTCGTTATCCAAGCCCCCCAACACCTTTGTTATCCAAAACTCTCTTGTTACCCAAACCCTCAAGGTTGTGTGCAGGCCATCTTTTTAGGCTGAAGTGCCCCGGACCACCACTAGCGCTACCCAAGACTTCTACTTTTGCCGGGAGAAAGAATGGCATTTTGATGGCCCAGCAATAGTCATACACATGGGTAGTACAGTGCACGTCTTTGGTGCAAAGGGTTGCCGTGCCAAAAGCCCTTTGAAGAGATCTTTTGTGTGTGATTCCGGGAAATTCGATGGTGGAGCTCAATGAACGATGAAATTTTCCAATTGCTACTCACTGTGTTGCTCACAAGGAATAGATTTGTGGTGTGCATGTACGACAACCCAACGGGTTGTGGGCGTTGCCGATGAGCATTTCATACGGGGAGCAATTGTGGTCGACGACCACGAAGATTTGTCCCGAATTATCATGGTGCGAACCGACAACCATGTTTGTGAGACATACATACATATATATGTGGGCATATATTACTACACCCTCTCCCCCTTAAATCTAGCTAACAACAAGCAAGCAAGCAAGCAACAAGCAAGCAAGCAACAAGCAAGCAAGCAAGCAAGCAACACTTCTCCTTTCCATTTTCGCCATTGCTCCGCCTCATTGCTCCGGGCTCTACTCTACTCTAGCCATCCTACAGCCTAGGCCTTGCCCAATCCCAATTTTGAGCCAAAAACTCACCAGTGGCCCCCCGGGGCGGGGGCGCCAAGTCGGGAGGTGCCTTCCCAAAACTGCGCATTTTGTGCCCCAAACAAGCCTTTTTTGGCCCCAAACGGCCCCGAAACCCACTCAAAACGGCCAAAGGAAGGGAAACGGTTGCTACACTCCACGTGCACTTTGATATCCCTGTGACCCCTTTGTTGCCCTAAAACTCCACGATATGTCCGAGAAACGGCCCAAAAATGGCTAAAAATGGCCTGAATGTGCGTTATTTGTGTCAAACAGGCCCAAAACCAAGAACGGGCCGTATCTTGGGCTCCGTGACTCAAAAACCGAATTCCGAGGGCACCTAGTCCACCCGCAACCCCCCACTTTTTGTGGGTTCCAAGCCTCAGAATCGCCCAACGAGACGCCTAGACCCCCATACAAGTGGTCACTTGCTGGAGCCCAAGGGCAGCCCGGGCCCGCGCACGGTGGGGGCCAACGGTGGGTCCACCAGGGTTCCCGGGGCGAAAAAAAAATGATTTTTTCCAAAGTTGTTCTTAGACCACTTGGGATGCTCGAACAAGTGGTTTTAGCCCATTTTGAGCCCGTGGTGACGCATTTTGGCCCATGGAAAATCCCCAAATGCCTTGAAGAGGGCCATTTGGGACCAAAACTGGGTGAAAAAAGGGTCGAAAACGCGTTTTTCCAAAAGTGATCCTCGACCATTGGGGGTGCACAAACAAGTGAAATGAGCGCATTTTCAGCCCGTTTTGACCCAGTTTAGCTCCTTCCGCCACATGTATGCACCAAGTTGTACCCTTCGCACATACCTTAGAGTCGTATGGTGGAGCCGTGGTCCGGGACCACTTTTGGGAAACTGCATTTTTGACCCATTTTGGACCCAGCTTTGGTCCCCAAACGGCCCATTTTCAAGGCATTTTGGGGATTTCCATGGGCCAAAACGCGTCACCATGGGCTCAAAATGGGCTAAAACCACTTGTTTGAGCATCCCAAGTGGTCTAAGAACAACTTTGGAAAAAATCTTTTTTTTTTTCGCCCCGGGAACCCTGGTGGACCCACCGTTGGCCCCCACCGTGTGCGGGCCCGGGCTGCCCTCCGGCTCCACCAAGTGACCACTTGTACGGGGGTCTAGGCGTCTCGTTGGGCGATTTTGAGGCTTGGAAACCACAAAAAGTGGGGGGTTGCGGGTGGACTAGGTGCCCTCGGAATTCGGTTTTGAGTCACGGAGCCCAAGATACGGCCCGTTCTTGGTTTTGGGGCGCCGTGACAAATGTTGTGCACAATTTGGGCCAGTTTTGGCCATTTTTTAGCCGTTTCTCGGACATATCGTGGAGTTAGAGGGCAACAAAGGGCTCTCTGTCACAAGGATGTCGGGGCGCACGTGAAGTGTAGCAACCGTTTCCTTTCCTTTGGCCATTTTGACTCAGTTCCGTGGCTGTTTGGGGCCAAAAAAAGCTGTTTTGGGGCGCAAAATGCGCAGTTTGGGAAGGCACCTCCCGACTTGGCGCCCCCGCCCCGGGGGGCCACTGGTGAGTTTTTGGCTCAAAATTGGGATTTGGCCAGGGCACCACCTTGGCTTTAGGATGGCTAGAGTAGAGTAGAGCCCGAAGTGATGAGGCCGAGCAATGGCCAAAACGGAAAGGAGAAGTGCTCGCTTGCTTGCTTGCTTGCTTGTTGCTTGCTTGCTTGTTAGCTAGATTTAAGGGGAGAGGGGTGTAGTAATATATATTCATACATCATGGGCCACAAAGCATGTTCCGGAACACACAGGCCGGGCATGTAACTTACGGGCAGAGTGTTTCGCTAGAACTATGTGCCTCCTTTGGTGTGGTGCAAACTGACCTAGGTGCGCACTTCATGCTCTCCTACCCCCCCCCCCCGTGCGCTTGGTCAGCGCTAGCCCCCCTTCACGAGGCGTACAGTTTCACCAGAACTATGTGTGGGCACGATGTATACCCCCCTTGCACAATGACCGTATTGCGCAATGACCAACGCCTGATCAAACGGCACATTTTCTGACACTGCCACTATGTTCATGGTGTGTCCAACGACGAGCCCCTAGTCAAACGGTGAAACATTGTTGGTTGTTGCGCACTGGGGAGGGTACCCGTAGAGAACTCAGCCCGGCACGGCCTTGGCACTGCCAAGGATTGCCCCTTGTCCAACGACCCCCTCCCCTTGGTCGGACGGCGCCTTTCTAGCCTTAGCTATTTTCCGGGTGGGCCATAGTTTGACGAGACCTCGCGCCTCGTTTCACGAGGCGCACGGGGGGGTCGGGGTTTGGCGCTAACGAGGCGCACGGAAAGGGGGGGGGGGTTGGTGCTAACGAGGCGCGGGGGGGGTTGGTGCTAACGAGGTGCATGGGGGGGGGGTGTTGGCGCTAACGAGGCATGCAGTGGGAGGGGAGGGGGTTTGGCAGTGCACACACAAGGCGGTGCACACACAAGGCGGTCCGTAGCCACCGCAGGAGTCTTGTTATTTGAGGGGGGGTGCGGGGACTGGCCCCCGTGTTGAGCGAAGCGAGCCATTTGTCCCGTTTGCCAAGGCACACGGGGGGGGGGGGGGGTTGCAAACAAGGCGCACGGGGGGGGGGGGGGGGGTTTGGCGCTAACGAGGCGCAGGGGGGGGGGGGGGTGGGGGGGGCTTTGGCGCTAACGAGGTGCGTGCCGAGCCCAATTTGCGCATCGTGTAACCACGCGCGCAGTTTCAGCCAAACACTCGGGTGTGCACAACAGGAAAAGAGTGCGTGTGCGACGTGCGTGCGTGGGTGGGTGGGTGCGCGTACGGCTTCCACGATTTACATGTGGGCACTGGGATGAGTTCTGTAACACAAATGTGTGAATCCAAGCGTGCAAGGGGTCGCATGCATGGCCATCGCCTGCACCACCACTGAACATCCTTGTGCTTTGCTTCTTTGAATACGCAATTAAGCCCCATTTTCCCAACCCGGTCCACCAGACTCCAAGTCCAGCCTGTGGCAAGCTGGCTAGCAACTGGGCACAGTGTTTTGTGGACGCCGCCAGCAGCAAAATAGACAGCGAAAGCCATCCCTCTTTTGTTCGCCTGCACGAATTGTGCCTTTCAGACCAATGTTTTGGCAGCCGCTCGCTGCTCAAAAATATGAGTTGTCACCGATGGCCAGCCCACAACACCGTGCAAGGTGGCAGCCGACCACGGTGATGGACGTCGATGCCGATGCCGATGCCGAAACGCCGGAGTGTCTCGAGGTTCCCCAGGCCACGCCTCTGCCGCACTCTCCAGTGTTTTGCGATGCGGAGCTGAGGAAGACGACCAAGGCGCTGGACCCCACTGCCAGAAGCTCTGTGCGTATTGTCCAGCACCTTGACTCGGATGATGACAACAGAAGCACAGGCCGCCTGAAACGTGATTCTCCTGAGCGAAGCCCCATGGGGACACCCAGAGATGGTGCATCCTCTGTTGGACATGTAGCATGGATGGATTCCCCTGATCAGGACGACAAGGGCCCCCGAGAGGAGGCTGCTCGCAGCAGTATCCGAAGGTCCTGCAACGCCTGTTAACAGATGCCATTTTACATATGAATGCCTTTCACCAATGCTCTGTCCACATTTGTACCGGTTGTAGGTTGTTGGAGAGTGGTTGATTGCAGGAAGGCCACGTGATGGGCGTTGTTGAAGGATTGGATAGGGTTGTTGAAGGAAGTTGGGCATCACACCTGATGCAAGGCTGTGTGGTAGCCGCATATGAGAGACACCCATCTACATACTGCTAACGCTCAAGATGCCAGTAAGCACTTATTTCGCTACTCCGTCGCATTCTTCCAGGGCAACACACTTCATCACTGTCAGTGATATTTGTGCTTCATCACTCTGGGATGGTCCAGCCGATGCTGCTAAAACTCACAGAGAGTTGGAGATACTGCACATGCTGGGTCGTTATATCCTGGTTGTGGGGTGGGGGCACAAAATGGACACTCATCTGTTTCAATGCATGTGTGCATGCACGTGTTTCTCCAAGCACCAGGAAACTGTGCCTTTGTTTCTTGCAATTTTGTGTGTGCTTGCGCCCCTTCCTGAAAGAAAACATCACCCGTTCCCTCAAAAAAGAGGACGGGTCCGGTTGGGTCGGGTGTAACGTGAACATTCCTTCGTTGCAAAGAAGCCCCCGGGAGGTTGCTGCCCCCGCCAACACCCCCCCAACAACAACAGCAACCATGCTGCAACCATCCCACAACCGCCCTGCAGCTCTCAGCTCTCACATCCCCCTTTCAACCAACTGTGTGCACCTCCTACAATGTTTTCAACCTGTCCACAACCATCCCCCTCCTGCGACCCTTCTATTGTGGACTGCCTCTCATGTGGATCTCGCATGTACTCAGATTGAAGTGCTTTTCTGCTGTTTTGCATATACATGGCCTTGTCTAAGGGGGTGCACCGTGCGATGCAAACCAATTTAGTTGCATTGTAGTGCATGATCTTTTTTCAATGGAAATGTCTTGCTACTGTGGGAGGCTGTTTTGGGAAGTTTTGGGGCCATGCATGTCCCCTAGCTCTCTGTACTTAGACCCTCTTCTGATACACGTGATGTATTTTGACGCCACAATAGCATAAGTATTTCAAGTTGAAACTGAATGTCCATGTCAGCCCCCTGCCCCCCCCCGCCCCCCCCTCACGTGGCGCATGTAAGCCTGGCCTATTCAAAGCGTTGGATCTCCGTCTTGTTGTTTCTCTGACTCGTGCCGTGCTTGCACAAGAGGGGGCACTGTGAACCCAACAAGAGCAAGCGTACCCTTGGGCACGTAACACCATAACACCGCAACCAACAAGTCCACTGCCAAATTACTATGTCTCCGCCGCCTTGAACTGCCCCTGCCCTGCATAGTCCCCAGGGGATGGGGACAGGGCTGCACGTAACCTAGGGACTGTCCAAGGGGAGGGTTGCGTGGTTTGTCGGGGCGTGTCGTCAGACTGTGGCTGTGGGAGGGTTCGGTGGTGGTGGTGGTGGGTTGGTATTGCTGTCTTGTGGGAGGGACTGAATGTCACTCCGGGAACAGCCTTCAAGACCGCTCTCATCATCTGCACAGGAACAGTGCCATGAGATGGGCCAGAGAGAATGGGGGATGGGGCACGGCAGAGCATAGGTCATTGCCGTCACAGCCCAGAAAAATCGCCACAGCTCAGGGCCCTCCACTAGGGCCACCTGAAACAAGAGCTGTTTGACCGCATTTTTGGTGGACACTTCACACAAGAGGGGCTGTCCTGCTGCACACACTTGCTGCTAGTTTCCTTCTGCCTTTTGTGTCCAAGGGCAGCCTGAGCTGAATACCTTGCCACCTTGATCTGTATGTGTGTGTGTGTGTGTGTGTGTGTGTGTGTAAGTGTGTGTGTGTGCGCGCGCGCGCGTGTGTGTGTGTCTCTTCCTCTCACCCTGTACTGCAGAAAGGCGCCTATTGGCGTCGGACATGCTCTGTCTTGTTTGATGTCCAACTGACGAGGATTCTGACACTCGGAAACTGAGTTGTTGCCCGTTTGTCTCGCAATAGTGTGTGTGTGTGTGTGCATGTATGCGATTGGGCCCTTGGTGCAGCAGCCCACCCCTCCAAGAAGTTGGCGAAGAGCATCTGTTCTGGAGTGAGAGTTTTTCTCAGTTTTTCTCCTCGCATTTCTGTTTTGGTCACGACAAAGTTTGTGTCTGGAGGAGTGCGGCTGCTGGACATCATTTTCCTGTTCCGCCTCCAGAAAGGCGCCCAGCGCGTATCATGCACTGCTTTTGTGGCCTGCTAGGGCACGCGGCCCACGAGAATCTTTGCACTCGGCGCCTTAACAGTGCCTGTTTGTCACGTTCATCGTTTGTGCGTGGGTGCGTGTGTGTGGTATTGTGTTATTGTTATAATACACCGGGTTATTGGTCGTTGGTTCATTTGTTTCCCCCGCGAAGTGTGTGTGTGTGTGTGTGTGTGTGTGTGTGTGTGTGTGTGTGTGTGTGTGTGTGTGTGTGTGTGTGTGTGTGTGTGTGTGTGTGTGTGTGTGTGTGTGTAAATCCAGCGCCACCGCCACCGATCCGCACCGATCTCCACGCACTCTCGAAGAGTGGGGGTCGGGGGGGGGGGCTCCCAAACCTTGTGCACCGCTCTCCTACAACAACTGTGTGCAGGCCGACCCTGAGCAGGAAGATCAGCACCGTCTCTTCCTGGCCGGACAGCGTCGCGGGCGGCGGCAGAAGGCCCGTGACTGAGCAGCAGAAGTGGGGTATTTGGGCCCGGCTGGGGATGATGATATCGGGGCCGATTCTGGCGCTGTGCGTGTTCACAGTGATGGTGCTCGTGTACTGCCTCACTGTGGCCCAGGACTCCGGGTCCTCTCTTCGCGTCATGGAGTGCGCGCGACGCGTCACCGATTTCACTCACGCGGCTTCTCAAGAGCGGGAGGCGTCGGTATACTACATTGAAAACGCCACACGCGCGCACGGGGAGCAGCTCCAGGCGGCGCGCAGCGCTACTGACACCGTGAGGCAGAAGGTGCAGCAGTACCTCGACGACAACTACGACCAATTTGCCGGTGAGCTGCTGATGCGGCTGTCGCTCTGCGAGTACTTCATGGGTCAGCTGAAGGCGATCCGGCACGACGTCGACCAAAGGGTGTCCTCCACAGGCACCTTCGACGTTTATCTGCATGGGATTAAGAAATGCGACGGTTTCATCAATTTTTCCATCCGGTTCACGCATGACGCGAAGGTGGCCGTCCGAATGGTGACCACGATGCTGCTGCTGCTCAGCAATCGCAACGCCGATGAGCATTTCGGCCCGACGTCCCGCGGCCTCCGTCATTACGCCGACGACCCGGACCCAGCGATTTTCCAGCGTCTGCGGCTCAGCCGCGGCATCCGCGACGTGCATTTCCAGAAGATGCTCATTCAGGCCGATGGGCGGCTCCACGAGACGCTGAGTGATTTCGGTGTGGTAGGGTCTGCGGGCAGGCATGGCGAGCTCAGTCGTGCATCCCCCATGCCAGAGGTAGGGAAATGTGTGCACAACCCCCGTGCTGTATGGTAAATGATGTGAGTGCAACCCCCATGCCAGAGATAGGGGGTTTGTGTACAACCCCCATGATGTATGGTAAGCGACGTGAGTGCAAGCCCCATGCTATAGGTTGGGGAATGTGTGTACAACCCCCATGGTGTATGGTAAATGATGTGAGTGCAACCCTCATGCCAGAGGTAGGGAAATGTGTGTACAACCCCCATGCCGTATGGTGAACAATGTGAGTGCAACCCCCATGCCAGAGGTAGGCAAATGTGTGTACGGCGCCCGTGCTGTATGCTGAAGGATGTGGGTGCAACCCCCATGCCATAGGCAGGCAAATGTGAGTACGGCGCCCATGCTGTACGCTAAAGCATGTGAGTGTGGCCCCATGCCAGAGGTAGGGAAATGTGTGCACAACCCCCATGGTGTATGGTAAATGATGTGAGTGCAACCCCCATGCCAGAGGTAGGGAAACGTGTGCACAAGCCCCATGCTGTATGGTAAATGATGTGAGTGCAACCCCCATGCCAGAGGTAGGGAAATGTGTGTACAACTGCCGTGCTGTATGGTAGTCAATGTGAGTGCAATCCCCATAATATCGTGCACGTGCGCCATGGGCGGCCTGTTCACTGTGCATTCCAGGGGTACATGATCCTGGTACAAGCGTAAAACAAGCTGGACACAAAACTGATGGTTTGCAGTAGTGGTAGGAAGTAGGAATGTTGAACCTCGCAGTTTGAGCATGATTAGAATTGATACCGTGGCACAGACACAGATTCCCTAGGAGAGGTGGGCAACAACTGTCAAGCGGCCTGGCTCTCAAGCCAAAACAAGTATGGCTGCCACTTCACCGCTGCACATGGATCCCCCTCGTAAACGTCATTCCGCCAGCATGCAGGGCACCCAGCCAAGGACGCACCTCCACCTTGGAGCCCCCCCCCCCCTTCCCTGGAGCCCCCCACCAATTTAAGCAAAACCCTGCCCCCAACCCCCCTTCACCCCCTTCCAACGCAGCCACAACTTGGAACAAAAGGAACCAAAAAAAATTCGTTGCTGTCAGCACCCATGTTTGTGCACTCATGTTGCATGTCGCGTGGTTGGTGTCGAGGGAATCATTCCAAACGATGATGAGTGTGTCACGGGTGCATCAGTGGCACCCTCAAGCTCATCAGGGTCATCATTGTCAGTATGAGCATCATCATGATCATCATGATCATCATGTTCATCATCGTTGTCGTTGTCGTCGTCGTCATCATCATCATCAGATTCATCATCATCATCATCATCAGATTCATCATCATCATCATCACCACCATCATCACCACCACCATCATCATCATCATCACCACCACCATCATCATCACCATCATCATCATCATCACCATCATCATCATCATCATCATCATCATCATCATCATCATCATCATCATCATCATCATCATCATCATCATCATCATCATCATCATCATCATCATTGTCATTGTCATCGTCATTGTCATCGTCATCGTCATCGTCATTGTCATCGTCATCGTCATCGTCATCGTCATCGTCATCGTCATCGTCATCGTCATCGTCATCGTCATCGTCATTGTCATTGTCATTGTCATTGTCATTGTCATTGTCATCGTCATCATCATCATCATCATCGTCATCATCATCATCATCATCATCATCATCATCATCATCATCATCATCATCATCATCATCATCATCATCATCATCATCATCATCAGATTCCTCTTCAAGTTCTGATTGATGACATGTTGTGACATGGCGATAGATCCATGTGACTATTTCTCTTGTGGCTGCCCTGCCCTGCCCTGCCCTTCGCTGCAAGTGCTGTTTCCAATCCCCGCCCCCTCCTCCGTTCTGAATCAAGGTTGCGGGCGAGGGCCTGAGGGGAGGCGTTGGGTGCGTGCAGGGATATGAGGGGACGCGTTGGGTGTGTGCAGTGTACTCATCAACAATGCAAGACTTGATCGATTTTGAGGAAACGGTGCTGCAGCAGGAGACGCTGCTGGGCAACATGACGCGAGCCGCCTGTCATCGTCTCGCGGCCCATTACGAGTCCGTTCACCAGGCATACATTGGCGCTGTCAAGAAACTGCTCTTTGACAGCGTCGAAGAGACGTATAGAACGGCGGAGGATGTGGAGTTATGGGCTCTTTGGTCTGTGGTGGTGTATAGCGCCACATCCTTGTCAACCCTTCTCCTCGCCGTTGCCTTCATGATCTGGAATGCACGAGTGATCGCCATGCCATTTAATCGGTTGCACCTGGTGAAGATGGAGCTGCTCAGCGAGCGGCAGAAGCTTGCCAAACAGGTACGTGGTCCATGCCAGGTGCGAATACTCCCTGGGGAAGCGTTTGATTGTCACTCTTAGAGAGACAGAGGGATGAGGTGCTTGGAGAGAGCCAACTGCCGTCAGTACGCTGCCAATCCATTGGCGAACTGCCAACTGCTCCGCAACAATTTCGCCTCGTTTGAAAGTGGACGCCTTGTGATGGGGTTCATTGTTTTTGTTTGAAGGATTGGCCTCCAAATCCTCAGGTAATGGCCTTTGTATCAGTCTTGGTCATTCGCGCAGCCGTGATGACAAGGGCCCAGCGGTGTAGCAGGCTTGTTGGCAGCCCGCAAGCGCACCCTCGGCAACGACTCCGCGGGGGAGCGTTGGCAACCGCTTGTGGTGCAAGATCGAATGTCCTCTGCTTCCATGGAGCACACGTGTACTATCTCTTGTTGTTCCGATTGTTGGTTCCCGTGCTTGTGCTTGTCCTTCTATTTGCTTTTGCTCGGCCGTGATCCTTGTGTGTTGCCAAATTGCACAACCCAAGCCACGCAGAGCAGCACAGTGGGTGCACTCAGCCAGATAGAATCTTCATCTTCGTTTCCGTAGAGTAGTGCTCCAACGCTGACTAGAGGGCTATGCCCTGGGGGATCTCGAATGTGATAAAAGCCCAAAAGTGGTACTGCAGACAACCACTGGACAACCGGTTGCAGGTATCACTCAGACTCAAACGTCCATCACTGTGGTCGCCTCTCAGGGAGCGGCTGTCAGCCGGTTTGTGCCGCACGAGACCCTCGCAATCCTCGGGGCCCAGGACATCACCAGCATCGGCGTGGGTGCCAACACGCTGAAGCGACTGACGGTCATCTTCGCGTCCCTCAACGGGTTTGACGAGATCTCGTCGAAGCTCAGCCTCGACGAAACCCTGAAGTACTTGAACGCGTGGCTGGAGAGGGTCGTCCCTGACATCCTCTCGAGAGGGGGGATGGTGGACAAGCTGATGGGCGACACGATCCTCGTGTTCTTCCAGGACGCCAGGAAGGCCATGGCCTCGTGCCTCAGCATGTTCCAGACGACCGGCTGGCACAATGTCGAGTGCTGGGACACCGGAGGCGAGCCCATGAAGCTCGATATTGGCATGAACACAGGTCTTTCTTTCGGGCTCCTTTCTTTGCTTGGCCTTTGTCCCAAGGTTAAGCGAATGGCCCGACCCCAGTATTCCGTCGGTACGAGTGCAACCATTTCCTTCGATTTTGTTGAACGGCATACTTCACCAATTCGGGATGTGTTGCAGGGTTAGGCTGCGAGAAGTGGGACGTGCGGCACTCATTTTTCGCATTCTTCATTTTCCCGATAATCCAATCTGTGCCCCACGAATCTCTTAAGTATCATCGCCCACTTCCTAGCTTTCTTCTTTCTTTAATGTGTAGCTCCCTTCAAACTTCGCCCCTTTTGCCTTTCATGAGTCCTTTTATTTTTCTTTCATATTCATATTCGTATATCAGGGGACGTGTGCCTGGGCACGATCGGGACCGCGAGTCGCATGGAGACCACCGTCATCGGGGACGGCGTCAACGTGGCCAGCCGGGTGGCCAGCCTCAGCAAAATGTACAAGGCCACATTCCTGTGCAGTGCGGGGACCCTGGCCCTCCTCCCGGAGTCGCAGCTCCAAGTCCGGGGCCTGGGCCCCGCGAAGGTCAAGGGGCGCCCCAAGCCCGTGAAGGTCTACGAGGTGCTGGCGGTGCAGTCGCAGGAGCAGCGCGATCTGAAGCTCCAGACCGCAGAGGTCTTCGAAGCGGCGCAGGTGGCGTTTGCGCAGGGGCAGGACCAGGTCGCACTCCCGCTGATCAAGCAGGTCTTGGAGCTCAATCCTGCGGATGGCCCGGCCCAGTTTTTCAGGAGATGGATGCAAGAGGGCCCCATTGAGTTCGTGAAGTGAGCCGTCCATCCAGGCGCTGACCTTGTGCGGTCCTGCCCACCACCGGTGATGCAACACATGGGGCAGCTTGCCTCTTGATTTGGTACAAGTGCAACCATTTCCTTCGATTTTGTTGAACGGCATACTTCACCAATTCGGGATGTGTTGCAGGGTTAGGCTGCGGCACCTCGTTCTTGTGCTAGTAGCCTTTTGGTTTGAGCAACAAAGTCCAAAAGGTTTGTTTTGATCTCCGCAGCACATCGAATGTGTGGCATAAAGATATTCAATGTGACTCCCCGCCCAGAAAGTGTTCCTTTTGCATTAGTCAAGTCCCATGTTGGACAGATAATGGGCGACAAAGAATGAAAAAAGAACAGCAGCTAGCGCACCCTTTGGGCGTGTGGTGGTGAGAGGCAGTTGGTGAACGAGTGTGCTTGGCGGGTGGCAAATGCAGGGGCATAGAAAAAATGAATTCGCTTTTTCACGCCTTCTGTCTGCGAAATTTTTCGCCAGCAGTGTGAACCAGAAAATCCATTCTTTAACCACCACAGCACGAATCCTCTGCAGCCTATGCAATTCGTTTCAGAATTCTCGCTTGTCTCCCCATCCCCACCGGGTGCTCAAATTGCACCACCTCAGTTCCATACTTGCAGCAAACGCATGGTGCGCCACCGTATGCACCTGCTCCCCAAGTTGCAAGCCGGCTTGACTGCCTTCTCGAGCCCCACCAACTCCGCCACATTCCAGGATTTTATTCTCAGGGTGATTTCAATCACTCTCGTGCCCACCATCGGGCCAAACCATCTAACCGTCCAACCGCCGTCATCGTTGGCCGAGTCCCCTACCACGACGACCAATCTGGTCAGCTTCTCAACTTCATGCTGGCGACGGTGCTGGCTATGCCAGCACCGCAGCCAGCACCACTGCTTCAAGGGTGTTGAAGGGCGCCATCATTGGCTTGGATGGCCCAAGCAACACATGAGCCTCGATGCCCGGACTATGCGTCGCAACCCCCCACTAGAGCGAGCATACCGGTTCACCTTCTTCAAACATCGTCTCCATTGTCTGTGGGTGACTGGCACCAAGACCAGCCTCCTAGAAATGACCAGCACCATAGCTAACACGCTTTTGCAATTGAAGATCACACTTCGGCGTCCATCATTATCCCCAACCACTTGAGCCGCACCACTGGTCGCAGCGCGCTCTTCACCGACACTTGTCGGCACTGTACCAACACACCCGTCTCCCTTTCCACCTTGTGTTGTCCTGCAGCAGTCTTGGCAGCGCAAATATGCGTAATTGGAAGAGGTCCACATATGCCAAGCTGGACCCTCCCGCTACAGTTTGATGTGAGCAGGATTCTTAATGAAACCCAGGGGTTCCTTGTCTCTGGCCCCTTCAAACATGCTGCTGTCCTTCTGATTCCTGCCCATGTTCCTCTGTTTGATAACCCCATGTTCACCTGTAGGACAGACTCCCAATGCGCTCACCAGGTCTGTGTATGTGTATCTGATCAGCAGTTCATTTTTTTTTTCAAAGGGGCTTGCCGAGCATTGTATGACTGCCGGCTGCATCTTTGCTTGCGGTCCGCCATGACGGCCACAGTGCTGTATGCAACCCTCCCCGGACCCCCCCCCCCCAAAAAAAAAGTTGCGCAGAAACCCCCTGGTTCAAAATACGTTGCGTTTTGTTTCCGCACTTTTGCATCCATGGAATTTGTGGTTTCGGGTGGAATACAGAGTGGGTGTGTTTGCTGTTGTGGCATGATTGTGTGGTTGTGCCGTGGGTAGGGGGGTTTCGTCTGCTGGGTGCTTCCATCCCTGACCTCGCACGGCAATGGGCGTTGCAGCGGAGACGTAGATAACGTCATCGGTTCTGGTCCGCGGCACCGGTGGTGCCAGGTGAGGTATGCCTGACTGGGACGTGGTGACGGTTGCAGCAATAGATGACGTCGACCATGTCAGCACAGCTAAACAATGGAGTTGAGGAAGTCTGCCGAAATTTGGGTAGACGGCCGACAAATGCACACTGGGAATCACACAGATGAGTTGAACTTCCACCGAGACCCACAGAGGATTTCAGCGCACACGCGCTCAGCCGCTTGTCGAGCGCTAGACCAGGTGGTCATGCAAGGCCGCCTTCTAACACTGGGCGGAGGGGAGTCGGCAAGGGCTTGTTTTCACTAGTGTACTGCCAAGCACACGCGCACGCGGACATTGAGTGGGGCCCAAAAGCATGATTTGCGTGACTCACTCTTTCGTGTAGAGCCTCCTGTTGATGTGTGTTGGTCGGTGGTTCAGAGGCAACACCTTTGTCGGGTGTTGTTTCCGCAACTTGTGGTACCTTTGCAGTTGTTCACGCAAGGGGGGGGGGGGTGCGTGCGCGCGTGCCCAAATCTTGTCCGCTTGTCCCTTAGCTCTCTCCTCCTTCCCTGTGTGGGTCCTTGCTGCGTACGCCGTGTTGAGGTGGTAGCCTCGCATCGATGCCTGTGAGTGGTATCTTGTAGTGTCTGAGGCGCTTTGCAGACCAGGAAAACACACACACGGACCTCCGGGATGCGTTTGGCCCAGCCTGGCTTCGCCGTGCTCGGGTGTCATTATGCAAGCGCTGGGGACCTGGTGTGATATACATGTCTGTGAATATATTATTTTATATTATTTTATTTATCAGATGTCTCCGGGACACTCGGCTTCCGAGGCGCGCAGGGGGGGGGGGCGGGGGGATGGCGTATGTGGGTGCCGCCCATGCCGTCCATCAGGGGCTGTGGGGTTGTGTGCATCCGCGACCCCTGTTGCACGTGGGCGTCGCAAGCCACCGTGGCCCTGTGTTTCAAGTCCCGGGGCTTTGCTCTGCAGCATGGCCTAGAACCCGGGATGCTTGAATTCCGCAGGACGTGCAGTGTGCGCGGTGCACGGGGGGCACGCTCTATGCTCCCCCACCTCGAAGGAAAAGGGCTTGTGGAGGGGTGGCTTTCTTGGCCCGTTTGTGGCCGCGACGGAGGACATGCTTTGCATTCCATTGGTGCCGCACAGCCGCACGGCACGAAAAAGAACAAAAGGTCTTACCCTCCACTGTCCTCTTTTTTTAGCCAACAGATGTTTTGCCTCATGCACACTGGGAAGCCACGGGCGTGGCAGTCTCTCACTGCATCTCCTGGTTTCCAGAGTCAGCCAATCCTCACTACGTGCAGATCCGCTACCACAGTCATATGTGGGATCATTATAGAACTGGACAGCTCTGGTTCTTGATTCCGAGAGGTTGTCTCTAGTCCCATACGATGAGCAGGATGCGCCAGCTCATGTTGGTCTGGACCAAAAAAAAGGAACAATCGGTTTTGCCCTGCGGTGCTGCAAGGCCCCCCCCTGCGCAACGACCGCCAGCTGGTCAAGCGGCGCATTCTGTGACACTACCAGTGTATCCACGGGCTTGTCCCACGACCACCTCCTGGCCAAACGGCGCTTTTTTTGCTTCAGAATATTGTCCCGTGACCACCCGCTGGTCAAACGGTGAAACAGTGCTCATTGTTGCGCGCGGGAGGAGGGGGTGCGTCCTCTGAACAGGAAAGGGCAGTTTGCTCTGCATCGGAATCCTCTGGCCGTCCACAGGAGACATCCATATATTATTGGCCACACACTGGCCCCTGCATCATCTCACAAGGGCCTTGTGCTCAGCCACACGGCTTGAACATGGACATGTGGTTTGCTGCATCAACAAAGAGGGGTCACCCGTTGGCACTAAACTAATGCTTATTGGGGTATACATGGCGACCCCGATCAGCTTTGTAGACCCGTACTATTGCATGTGGCAGGGTGAGGTCTACTACACTGGGCAGGGTTAGGGTGCCGCGCGCACCGCGCGCACCGCGCACGCTGTGTTATTCAAGTAACCCGGGTTTTATGTCATGCTGCACAACATAGCCCCAGGACTTGGAACGGAGTGAGGGGGTGACGTGCAGCGCACACGCGCATCAGGGTTCATGGATGTGGCCAAAAGCACGTGCCCTGGTGCACCATGTGCACCGCGCGGGCGGCACCCTACCCTACCCAAACCCTACCCTCGTCACCGCGTACCCTCCCTCGGGAGTGCCCATACTCCGCGCCCGCCCCCAATGAGACTCCTCAGCATTGAATGCTCAGATCCTCCTCAGCAAGTGGAAATGTTTGTGGAGGAGGTAAAGTTCGCGAGCTGTGCAATACGCCACGGCCAACGATGCCCCGTGTCAGGCTACACCTCTGGCCTTACCCCCCCTCCCAATTGCGCAAGCTCATAGCAACATTCTGCTTGGCACTGCAGCCTAATGCTGGTTGTTTTGATGTTATTCCCAGCCATCGCTAATGTTGCTATCGCTGGCATGGCTGTCGTGTGCATCCAGTCCACCGGTGAACATGTGCCTGCCCTATGATTGGTCCAAACCCGCCTGCTCTCTGCCCTCATCAGTAATGACCACCTCAAGAACATGCTGATCTTTGCCTGCACATTGCGTTATGGTGCGCTGTTGTGACAAGTGAGGTTGGGGTGAGGTATGGGCAGATTTTCTTTTCAGACCTTTATTTCACACCGCGCGTCACGTGCAAACACGGCCTTCTCTAAGTATGGGGACCCCATCTGACTGTCGTTTTCCTGACGTTCAGCGTGCTTGCGTAAGCAGGGAGGGTTACCCCTCCCCCCCTTCTTGTCATAGCAGAAGGTTCAAGGGCAAGAGGCTAATAGGCGCCGCCACAGGCTAGCAGAGCCAACCACCCAGGCCTTGTGCCAACACCCCCCCCCCCCCCCTGGCGCAAGCACTGCCTTGTCTGGGCACGGGCACGCGTCTGACCGTTGTTTTCCTGGCTTTCAGCGTGCTTGCGGAAGGGGGAGGGGAGGGTATGTGTGACGGCGCAGGGCTGATGTTGGAGCCGAATGTTTGATCTGGATGACGGCCATCGTTGCCACTTTCAGGCAGCTTCGTGCCACACAGGGAGTATTGCGGAGTTTGCACTTTTTTTGGGTCCTGTGTAGCCCCCGGACCTACCCCCCCCTTGCGGAGGCACCGCCTTGTCTCAGCACCGGGACACGGTCTGACCGTCGTTTTTCTGACCACAGTTTTTATGGTCAGAAACTTAACAGAACGTGATTGTGTGCCGATTGTAGAGGGAAACAGGGGCTGTGTCATGTTTGGGATGAGTCCTCCTGCTCATAACAACGTTATGCTTGTTACTGCAAACCACTGCTGTGTGTTTTGATGTGATTCTCAGCCATGACGTATGTCGTGGCTTGGCTGGTACTGCGCGTCGTGCGCAAGCATTGCCTTGTCCAAGCACCGGGACCCGGTCTGACCCTCGTTTTTCTGACTTTCCTGGTGCTTGCGCAAGGGGGGGGGGAGGGTACGTGCCCCATAAGAAGGGGGCGGGGGTCCAGAAAGAGGGCTCAGGGTTCCACTCCCGGCCAGATCTCATCCTTCCTGCCCGTCATGGAGTACGTCCGCAAGCACAAAGACCCAGCTCCAGGTCTCTGACTGGGAAACTCTTACCAGGGCGATTGAAGCCTTGGGCAACTGATGCCCGCCTGTTGGAAGGCAGCAATGTGGCTTTGGTCTTTCATTTGTCAAAATTTCATCAGCCCCTTCCCCTGGCCCTAAGGACATACCGCCTTGCCCCAAAGCAATTGCTGCACATTGCTGCATGCGCATACCAGGACGTGCATGCGTGGAGCGCTTGTTGACCTGTGTGCGGCCAAAGCAATTATGCGTGCACCGTCCCTTGCCCCCTGTGGCACATCAGTCGTTTTCTGAAATACTGGTGGTTGCGCGCCTTCGGCTGAAGTTGAGCTTCAGCAGAGCCGGTGTCACGCGAGCTATCATGCTCCGTGGACTCCTTTGTGGACCCTTGGCTCTAGCCCCTGCCGTTGAGTGCGATACCGTGTGTTGCTCTTTGGGTGCACACCGCTTGGAAATGCGGTGCTGCGTAAATTCGCTGCAGAATGTGCGGCCGACCGCACGGCCGTGGCGGATGCGCACATGCGCCGCATCATCTCCCCCGTGCTCCCTTTCCTAACCCCTTCTCTGCCATGCAAGGACGGTTTGGCATCCTCATGTGCTGCCTTTGTCCACCATCCCTCCAACCACCCAGAGCCTCCCGACCATTTGTAACCTCCCGCCCCCCATCAGGCCAAACCAGTTGGATTCTACGTAAACCCCCCCCCCCCGGGGTATAAAAGCATGTGTGTGTCCTTATTTTTTTGCATGTTCT
This sequence comes from Eutreptiella sp. 'Long Island Sound 2002', assembly GCA_964036045.1. Classification (NCBI taxonomy): domain Eukaryota; phylum Euglenozoa; class Euglenophyceae; order Eutreptiales; family Eutreptiaceae; genus Eutreptiella; species Eutreptiella sp. 'Long Island Sound 2002'. The sequence goes on from OZ038397.1 coordinate 7,824,321, forward strand.
TATTTCTTGCGTACTCATATTTGGAAGACCCCCGGTGCAGTGTTCCCAGCCCTCTCATTTTCAGAAATGTGGCACAGTTAAATGTTCTTGACCCCTCTTTTTGGTTGGATGATGTTGTGGCTGCCAGAGATGAGGATGACTATACGGCTCAATTGTGATTCAAATCTATGAACTGCCATTCAGTTGCTTGGCCAAGCCATGGCCATGGAAATTCCTGTGTCTCTAGACACCTGGTGTCCTGTATTCTACCAATACCCGGGGTGGCGGTTTTCTTATTGTGCACGGTGTCTATGTGAAGGGAAGGTAGCTTGCAACTGTCTTGAGCTAGGGTAATTTGCATCGCCAAATATTAAGGGTGTTTGGAAGGGGTGTGCCTGGGGGCACGGGGGGGCGACTGGGCCCGGTCCTTGTATGCGACACCCCCCAGCCCCCCCCCCCCCCCTCCCCCCCCCCCCGGGTTTTGAGAGATAGTGGTGGCGGGGCGGCCACCAACAAGTGTCTCTAGAGAAAACTGTCCGGCGCCGAAGGCGCCAATTTTTTTTTTCATACTATGTATTTATACTCAAAATACTCAAAATTTTGTAGAGAATTCATATTTGTGTTAAAACAACAAGAAAAGGACCCCCCCTGACCCCCAGCTTGACCCCCCCCCCCGACCCCCAGCTTGACACCCCCCCCTGACCCCCGGCTGGACCCCCCCCCCCAGCTGCGCCCCCCCCCGCCAAGTTTTGACAGATAGCTGGGGGGTATGTCGCATCAGGACCGGTTGTAGTCGCCCCCCGTGCCTGGGGGCTTTTCGGGGAGAACCTGGTCTAAAAGTAGCGCACAGTGCTAGTACGCCCCCTCAAGATTGTATTACTCAGTGATTTTATACTTTTTGTGCAAAGAAGACTGAAGTTGTTTGCTATTGCATCGGATTTGATTTGTTGCTGTGTATACATGTGTCTTCACAGGACTAAACTAAATTAAACTAAAAGCAACGAAGTTTAGTCGCCCCTCAGCAGTGACAGATATGGACTTGACACCAGGGTGGAGAAGGGACGGGACCCCCCTCGAGTGTGGGGGGGTACAGCATCATGCATCCCCCAGCCGTGTACCTGTCCTCAGTTGATGTTTTGTAGTGGAGCAAAAGGATCTGCATGCCTCACACCGCCCTGCCCCTTTCTGTGTCTGGGTCGTGATGGCAGTGTTACCATTTCCATTCCATTCCATTTACGTGTTGATTTCTCGAGAGATATCGTTTTCTCTGTGCGTTGCACAGTGCTGTCAGCTTTCAGTCTTTCTTGCGCTCCAGTAGCACACCGGGATGCCTACGGGTGTGGCAGTACCCGCTGCATTTCCTGTCATCAGGTTTGGCTTATCCTCATCATGTGATACGTCCGCTACCACAATGCTGGGTAATCGTAGCATTGGACAGCTCTGATCCTTAATGCGCAGAGTTTTCTCAAGTGCCATCTGATGAGAGGGCTTCGCCAGCGTACCATGGCCTGGACCGCCCCACCCCCAAAAAAAAATACTTGAGTACCCCTCTGAGTTGTGAGGTGCTTTCAGTTCTCTAATGAGAGGCCGACTTTACATGCGTTCCTGCCCCTCAGTAAATTCAATGCTGCAGGCCCTGTTCAATCTACTGCTGGTACATTCTAATACGGGAGTCTTGGGAGAGACCCATGTTGCACTTTACCCATGTGCTTCTTGCTGAGAGTTACTTGCAAGCTTGCCTGAAGTTTCGTGAAGGAAAAATGCCGCAGGTTTTGTTTCACGTACGTGGGTGCGGTTCGAGCAGTTGTCTCTTCACACATGTGGCCGACACTGGACGCCATCTGAATGGGGTGGTGGTGCTGAGGTCGAGGGTCAAAACCTGCTTCGAGCCACCAGCTCTTTGGGTTTCAGAACCACTACGTGAGAGGGGCTTGCCTTTGCATGAACTTGCGCTGCTGCTGCTGTAGTGCTTGTTGCCAGTGGGGAAGCAGCGCGGCGAAGGAAGGACAGCACCGCGTAGTTGTAGTCTTAGTTCATATGCGTAAGCATTCGCTAGCAGTTGGATTTGGGGCGGGCGTGCCCCAAAGCAAACGAGTCTACATTCTCCGTGTCGCGCTCAGGCCACTGTGCAGCCCGATTTCGAGCTCCTGACAGACAGGCCTGCACGCAGACCTATTTCCCCAACAACCTCCTTCGCCGCGCCTCCGTGTCGCACACCCTCGGGGAGCCGTCTTCCAGTGAAACATGCTGCATTGATATGCGTGCGGTACACGGCAGGGAAGGGTCTCGGTGGGTGGGCGGGGCGTGTGGGCGGGCGAGGCAAGGGTCTGGGTGGGTGCACAGCCAAGTGGATCATCATTCCGTATGCAACAGCAGAGCAGGTGAGCGCAAGCACATAACAGAATGCCCCCACATGGGGAGAGCACCTGTGATGCTTCGCAACCATCTGGCACCACCAAATTGTATATAGCTTCGAATCCCTACAAGTTGCCGCAGAATGGAAAGACGACCTGTCTTCTATAGCCAAAGCACGGCACATGGACGTGTTCATGAGACTTAGGACCGTAAGTACCTACATCGACGCGCGTGCCTCATGCACAAGAGAGTCTGGGCCGACTGCAGGAGCCGATACGCTTTGCAGCAAAGGCCTGATGACAAGCGGATCAGGAGGAGGGGGGCGGGGTAATAATCGTTCACGCTGCAACAGCTTTTAGGGATTCGATACATTTTTTTATTGACATCATCATCGTCGGGCCTCACCATCACTTTTTGACGTCATCTCGTTGGCTGTGCAAGTCCCCCAGCACGGCTGCCAAGGTAGCGGTGGGGGGTTTTGGGAAATGGGCCTCAGTGTCCTCCCCTGCTTGGGAAGGAATTATCTTCCCGACTGCTCAGAGAATGGCCCTGATGGGACACCAATTCTATAAAGACCTGCTCACACAACCGACATACATGCCTTACCAATTGACGTCAGTCTGCAGCAGACTTTAAAGGGACTCAGGTCTATCGCCCATGCCCTGTTTTAGTCCAGCCCTTTAAGGAGAATTTGTGTTGCCTCCGCTCGTTATGTGCAAGGCTCATTGTAGAATAGTTCATGGATGCATGGTTTCTGGACAGAGTCGGTTGTGATGGGGGGTGTTGCCTGAACCGTGCGCGCACCGTGCACGCACCGTGCGCGCACCGTGCGTCCTTTTGCGTATTCTATGTCCACCAGATCCACAATGCCTGAATCTGAGCTGCCCTGGCTTGTCGCCGGACTGCCTGTGTACTACCACCGCTCCAACGGGGATAGGGTGTCGGCCACTGTCGTTGACCCTTCTCCAAGAGGTGGGCGTCGCGTCTCTATTCGGTACGAATTGGGTGGTGAAGAGGTCTTGTACGAGCATGCACCCGAGGAGCGGTTGGAGTTTGCAATTGTGACTGCTGAGAGCCCCGATTCCCCCCAACCTGTGCACCATGAGGCGCCGATGGACGCTTTGCTGGAGCCCCAATTACCTGAAGTGGAAACTAAAGCCCCTAGAATTGATGATCATGAGCCAGAATGCTGTGGCGGATGAAATTGAAATTCCCGTAACCCAACCAGTGTTGTCGCTTGTGTTGTCGCCTGTGCATGGTTTGTAACGGAGGTGCGTGCAAGGTGCAGAAATTGGGAGCCTGGAACCTGTGACAAGCATCAGATTCAAAAAAAAAATTCCCGGTACGCCAATAGGGGCTGCAGGGTGCAGAAAATAGGACCCTGGAACCTGTGACAAGCATCAGACTAAAAATTGAAGAATCCTGGTATGCCAGTATGGACTGCAAGGTGCAGAAATCAGGACCCTGGGTGTGTTTCTATGGGGGCCATTCAACGGGGTACAAGTTGGGCAACCATCCCAAAAACATTGAACCGTGCGCGCACCGTGCACGCACCGTGCGCGCACCGTGCGCGCACCGTGCGACAACGCCCCCATGGTATTGTTGTTGGACGGCCTCTCTGACTTGCATTGTTCTCGTGCAGTCGTTAGGGCATTCGGGTGAGGTGTTGGATTTGGAATGCCCGGGAATATTTGCAAGGAGTTGATGCACAACAACACAACGACTCGTGAATGGGCACATGTTGAAATCAGGGTATCGGAAGACCGTCTGCCTGAGAGCCTATCTGCTTTTCAGCACAGGCCTGATGACAAAAAGAAAAAAAGAGACCAGGGTGTGGGAAGACCTCTACCCTTGGTGCTCATCTACTTCGCAAAGTCAGTAAGTTTCTCAGAAAACCTGGACTGCTGAATGTGTTACACGATACCCTGCCCTCCCCTTGTTTCTAGGGGGGCACGCTGTGCGAAAGCGCCCCCCAGGTCTGCAGTCGGCGGTCCAGGCTATGTGTTCTCCGCAATCAGTCATTTTGTCATGTTGCGCACTGTGTGGAATTCCGATCCCACACAACTCAGAAAATCTGAACGTGCTCTTCCGGCGCCAAAGAAATAGGTTGCAGTGAGGAATGTGCCATTGATGGTGCCGGCGGTTTGGTCACCGGTTTGGCGACGATTTTTGCCACTGCTTTGGCTGCAGGTTTGCCTGCAGGCCAGGCAGCATGCTTGGCTCGACAGGGGGTACCTACCAGCTACCAGAATATCAGAATGCCAGGGTACAGCGTACAACGACACATATCCAACAGAATGCAGGCACGTGGGAATCCTAAAGATGCCCACAAACTTGGCGACAACAGTTCTTGGAACATGTGCACATGCCGGTCCCCATGCCCCCCCCTGGGGTTGTGTAAGGGGGGGGGGGGGGGGTTAAAAGGGGGGGGGGGTGCATATGCAGCAATATTTGGCGGTTCAAATATTCAAAGATCAGACTCAGCTAATCCTCACAACATGTCAGATCCGCTACCACGCCATTGTGGGATCATCGTAGCACTGGACAGCTCGGAACCTTGATCCCAAGAAGTTATCTTGAGTACTGCGAAGGTGAGCGGGCTGCGCCAGCTCATCTTGGTCTGAACCCCCCCCCCAAAAAGAATTGCAGCAATATTTGGCAGTTCAAGTCGCGATCTCCCGACCTTCCAGTCGACAGTTCATGTCTGTTGTGAGCCTGTTTTGTCGAGTTTCATCTCCTCCGTTACAACACAGTACAGCAATGAGGAGCCCTTGCTTAGATCTTCCACTTACCCTGAGCTTGCACTCAGTGATCCTGATCGATCAATCTAGAGCCATCTTCTAACCATTCAAGGCGAGGACCCAGGGTTTGTAGGGGCTTGGGTCTCTGGGATTTATCATACACCACCAGAGAGTTAGACAATAAAGACATCGTTTCATAGTTCAAACTGGCTTGAGTACCGGGCCTAGGTCGAGGGTTAGACATGGGCTCACATGTAGGAGTGACTCTTCAGTTGACAATGAGTCTGGGGACAAGCATTCGTCAGAAGCAAGCAAGAAGTCAGAAGCTGCGGGCGACAGAGTTTCTGTGCTGGTCTCCTCACAAGAGAGTCACCTGCGTCCCCCCCCCCCCCTGTCCAGCCCCTCCCCCCCTTCCTTGTCCTTCCCCTCCGGGGGGGGGGGGGTTTCTGAGTGTCTATTTTTTTGACCGAAAGGCGCCTATGGTACCACTGATGAGGATCTTTTTGTGCTGACGTGTGCTTGCTCTTGTGACTAGCACACTACACGACTCCATACGGGGGGTCACCTGGCCCATGAACAATCAGAAATCAATAGGAAATCACAGGCGCCAAAGGTGCCGAAGAAAAAAATTAGTTGGGCATACAAGAATTCAGGTCACCGTTGTGTGGTGTCCGTCCCCCCCGGGGGTGGGTGGAACCGTCATTTGGTGACAGTCCCCCCGGGATGGGAGGGAACCGTCGTCCCGAGGGGGTGGAGAGGGGGGAGGGGGTGCGATGTTGGGGCAGAAGTCAGCATCCATAGGGGCAATTCTGAGTATACCCTGCTTGTACCTGGGAAACGAATGAACATTCGCCCCCCCTCCTGATTAGTATTAGTTGGGTCTACAAGACTTTGCACACAATTTAAAAAAAAGTAATCAAATTCAGGCCAAGGACTGCCAACACCTTGCAAACGTACCAAATGTCCTTGAACTGGATATTCAAAACATGTGCATAGCCCACAACATGCGAACATCAAAGCGTTTCTGAGTTTTTTTGATACAATTCTTGCAGTTGGCCCCCTTATGGCCATGTCAATGCTACCAACCCACCCCTTCAGATGGAAGAAACATGCCCCTCTTGCCAATGGACTCCCCTCCTGGAAAAAAAGAACCATGGCCCAGGCCATTGGTGGCATGGGTTGTAAGTGCCCGAACAAATTCGATCACACACAGCCGCAAACAAAGTGCTTGTCATATTGCTTGGCATCTCACCCTACTCCTGGCACTGCAACTGCCATCCACCAAGCACATGGGCGTTGTTATGCACCCATGAAACATGCCACCATTCACATATATAGGCACATATACTTCTTGTGCTTCTTGCCTTTGATTGGGTCAGGTGGAGCAGGTCATGTCAAGGCTAGGGTGATTTTGTTTCCAACTTGGATGTCCCAAGTGCCTATTCACACCTTTTGGGCTTTTGGGCGGTGGGGGTTGGACAAGCGTTTGTTTGCAAGGCAAGCGGTGTGCACTTAGTGTTTCCACCCCTCAATGTAAGGGCTTGGTGGGGCAGAGGCGGCTACGCCCAAGGAGCTACTCAGGAGGAATCAAGTTTGTGTTTACACCCTCTTGGGGGGATTGCGTGCACTGGGCGTGGGGCGCAGAGATTTAGCCGTTTGGCCCAACCAAGCACCTGTTGCCCAGCCAGTCGCCATGAGGTACAAGCTATAGGGGGAGTTTCCGCACGCCAGGCACGCGCCGCGCATCTTTTTGGGCCATGTTTGATATAATTCACGCTTTTTGCATGGCCCCTTTCCAGTCGGGGATATGGAGGGCCCCTTTCCACTTAAGGATATGGACTGGCCCCTTTTCGGTTGGGGATATGGATTGGTCCCTACTTTTACTTTCATTGGAAGAAAGAAGGGATCTTTGATGGCCCGGCAAGAGTCTTACAATGATGTGCATGGGTGGTATAGGGCACACATTGAGCATTTGCTTGGACACTTGTGGTGTTGGAGTTTGGTTAGGTGTGGCGGCCCTGATGAGTTGCACCAATCCGTGCATGTTTTGTTGCATTTCATGCCATTTTGCATTCGGAGGTAGGTCTGTCACCCTGGTTATGGACCATGGGACCATGTTCCGCCTTATGTTTGCACTGATAAAAGCAACCCAAGCCGCCACACAAGATGAAGGGGGGGATGAGGCAGATGTGTGTGCCTTGTGTTGTTAGGAGCGCTCCACCATCACAGCTGGTGGTGAGTGCCAGGAGCATTATTGTGATGAATGTATTGATGCCCACACTTGTGGGGAACAAATTGTTTATTAGCCAATACATGAGTAATACACATTGATGTTGAAATTCTCCCTTTGCCTTATGCTGTGTGCTTTGCAGGGAAGGTTTGCGGTCCGCTCTGGTCAACTTGGGGGGCTCCTCTGCGGGAGGGTAAATCCGGGGTTACAGTTGGGATAGTTAATAAAAAAGTAGCGCGCCGGGCGCGCGCCGGGCAAACCCCCCTCCCATAGTTCACTCCACTCGTAGGACAAGGTGAACACAAGGTGGATGACATACGGGTTCCCTCATCAACCATGCAATTCGGATCCATCTTGATTGTGGGATTATGGCCAACAGGTTTGCCCTCCTTAGGGGCCATTTGGGGGGGTAAAAAGGGCATTCCAGGTGTACTCACCGCACATGCAGCATGTACTCACCCTGGGACTTCCACTCAAAGCTGAGTCTGAGAACGGGAAAAAGAAAGCTTTCTTTCTTTCTTTCATTTTTCTGATCCAATATCTGCTACCCCTTCCCCCTTTTCACAAGGTCACAAGGTGCAGCCCATACAGGCAACACATCAAAGCCGATGCGCAGTCACTCCTGAAATTGCAACCTGCCAGGAATCACCACAAAATCTCGTAATTTTCGAAATGTGGCTCTGTATGGGGAAAAGGGTGGTGTTGCCCAAGGTGATTGGACACCATAGGGCAGTGCGCTGCAAATGAGTGCTGGGATCCCGTGAAACAAAAGAGCGCAGAAGACATGAAGAATCTGAGCGTACAGGATGCCTGCAGCAACCAAGTGCAATTGGTGACCGTTGAGGGCACGAACCACAGGGCCCATGAGGCCCCTCAAACCCAATGTGGCCCCTTTCGTTCGTACGTTCCAAACACATCGCAGTGCCAACAGCAAGGCCAAGGCCTTGAGCTGCGCCACAGCCACTCCTAAGCCAAGCTATAGGCCGCAAAGCGTGCCCTGTTGCGCTACACTGTTGCTCTACTGTCGTATTATTGCAAAGTCCAACCCAGGGGCTACAGTGTGAACGAAAGGTCACGCAGGGAGGCTCATGTGCGCACATGCCGTCCAAAAACGAGGACGCTTACCCACACAGCTCATAGCTGCTCACAATCTTTACCCCATTTCCAGGCATGCGGCCTCCGGGACGGCGCCCCGGCCTCCCCGAGGCTCGTAAATTCCAAGTCACACCCCGCAAGATCCTCTTTTTCGTCCTGTTTCTCTTTGCGGTGCCGTTGGCTGTGCTCATGACAGCGCTGCTGTCGGACATCTTCTGCAACCAATACCACATGTGCACCAAGGCCACCGCCCCTGCACATCCGGATGCCGATGACGATCCTGATCTCACCGCAGACCACGTCGTAATGGAGACGCTGGATGTGCCGGCTGGGGCGCAGCCTGAGACGCTGCTCACGCCCCCTTCGCTGACGCTGGAGCAGTACCTGGCGACGAAGCGGCGCGACCAGCCCGTGATTGTTGCGCTGACGAACATGGGGTACGCCGATATGGCCTCCAACTTCCTGTGCTCCATGCAGCGCCTTGGGCTGAACAACACCCTGATGTTCGCGACGGACCTGGCTTCGTACTCGTATCTGACGAGGCTCCACTATGACGTGTTCTACCTGAACAGCAGCAAGTCTGCCGCTGGTGCCACTTGGGGGTCCAAGGCCTTCAACACCTTTGTGAAGGAGAAGGTCTCGAGACATCAGTGCCTCACCCCTTGTCTCCTCCTTGGCTTCTTTCGGTGTCTTGGCCCATTGCTCGTTTGGTCCCTTGCTTCAGCCTTACCTTCAGTCCAGTACTGCATGTCGACAATGAGGCACCTTCGCAGCTTCCGGACTATGTCTACTGAATGCAAAAAAAAGTATTAGAACGGCTGACAACCGCAGGAGGAGTGGGGGTATCCCCCCCCCCCCCCCCGGGACTCGGATTTCATAGTGGGAAAAAGGAAATCACCTGGAAGAGGGTCGTTAGGTCAAGCGCAGGCGCAGGCGTCATATACCCCCCCTTTTTGGGGTCGCTCGCGTAGCATACCCCAAGTTGTGGTATCGGATGTCCAACCCCTTGTAAATCATCATTTTTGGGCCAGAAAATGATCCCCCAATGAAGTTTTCGATTTTAACCCCCCCTAGCCCCCCCACCCCCCCCGCACCTGGGTACCCCATTTTGTGGGGGTGGGTGAGTGGGTGTGGAGGTGTGTTGGGGGGGGGTCCGGTTCAAAACTTCTTTGCGTATGGTGGGCGCTGTGTGTTGATTCAGACTTCGGTCCTGAAGAACCTTTTTGTTGTACATGGACCCCCTCACCCATGGCGGTGGTCTCGGGTCCGAACTCCAGGTACCCCCGGTCGGCCCCCCCATGGGCCCCTGCCAATGAGAACTTAGCCGTTTTCACGCTTGGTCAGGCTGTTCCGCGTCAGGCGACCAGAAATTCTGCTCTGAGGGGGGGCGGGACTCAGGAGCCCCAGGATGGTGGGGGGGGGGGTTGAGAAAATGAGCCCCCAAGTCCAAGAGCCAAGTGTGTTTGTGTTTACCCTCTGCCGATGGGCGGAAGAAAATTTTTTCAAAAAAATGTTTTTGCTCAACTTGTGCATGTTCAAAACGATCAGCGCGTCAGGGGAATCATTTTGAGGTACGTACCCTGCCCCCCCCCATGTCCATCCCCCCCCCCGTGTCCATCCCCCCCCCCAGGGGGGGAACCGTCACTTGGTGACGGTTCCCCGCGGGGTGGGGGGGAACCGTGTACCCTGGGGGGGGGCTGGACATGGGGGGGTCGGGGTATGTTGGGGTACCCCACCCTCCAATCCTGTCGACGCAACAAAAACACGTTCGGGCCCACAGAGGGTCAGAATGAGCAGTGGCGAGAGGCCAATAGGCGCCGCCAAAGGCAAACAATCAGATACCGAGGCCTTGTGCCAACCCCCCCCCAATCCTGCAGATGCACACCCCAGCGCGCACAAGTCAGTGCGGGAGTCGGCATGGACTCGGTGTGTGCATCTGGATGCACCTGGTCAACGGCACGGGCAACAGCCCGTCTCCGGGACAGCCGACCCCCGGAGTAGTCAAACAGGACAAGTCATCCGGGGGCTCCGTTGACACAACCAAGAAACGTTCGGGCCCACAGAGGGTCAGAATGAGCAGTGGCGAGAGGCCAATAGGCGCCGCCAAAGGCAAACAATCAGATACCGAGGCCTTGTGCCAACCCCCACCGCCCCCACCCCCATGGGCTCCAGGGGCTCCGTCGACACAACCAAAACACGTTCAGACCCAATAGGCGCCGCCAAAGGCAAGCAAACCAACACCATGACCTCGTGCCAAACCTCCCCATGGGCGCCGTCTCAGACCTCCCCCCCCCCCCAAGGCAAAGTAAGGAGGCAGACTCGGGACTCCATTGCGGGGGGGGGGGGAGGGGGCACTGATATTTCCAACTGTCAGCGAACTCAGTAGTCAGTTGACAGTTGGGTCCGGTGGTCTTGTAGGCCACTCACGAGCCAAATTTGTTGCTGCGCTTTGTGCTGACTGCCTCGTGTGCACCCGTGCAATAGCCCAGCGTTCCTTCGGGGGTTGGAAAATGGGCTCCCAAGGCCCCCCCCGCCCCTCGACCCAATTGTCTCGCCTGCCCTGCTCAGGTCCGCGCTGTGAAGGAAGTGGTCTCGCTCGGATACGAAGTCTTCTTCTGCGACCTGGACATGGTCTGGAAGCGCGACCTCAGCGCCGTCCTGCCCACGGCCGCGCGCGCGGACCGGCTCCCGGAGGTCGACGGGCGGCAGATCGGGCAGCTCGAGGGGGACAAGCACGAGGACGGCTCCGGGTGGGACTACGCGATCTACTACTACAAGGCCCACTCCAACACCGGCTTCTACTACATGCGCAGCAACAACCGCACGGTGGAGCTGATGCGGAACTGGCTCGACTGCTGCGGCCGCGTCCCAGTGGACGACCAGGTCCACTGCAGGCGTTGGGCCGACCTTCTGTGGGCGCGTTGCTACCCCCCGCCAGGGGGGTCCTTAAGGGACGAGATTTTTTTTTTTTTGTTAAGGACCCCCCTTAAGGACCGCCCCAAGGGACCACCAACCGCTAACCGCCAACTCCCATCAACCGCCAACCGCCACCAACCGCCAACCACCAACTGCCACCAACCGCCAGCCACCAACCGCCGCCAACCATGGCTGAGCACATGGAGTGCCCGCGGGCTTTTTTGGGAAAACTGGTTCTGGAACACTTTTTTTTTTTCCCCCGTTAAGGACCCCCCTGCCCCCCGCACTTGTGCCAGCACTGCCTTGTCCACGTGCAAGACCCCGTCCAACCGTCGTTTTCCTGACTTTCACTGTGCTGGCGCAAGGGGGGGGGGGGTGCTGCTCCAGGCCTGGGGCATGGGGCGGGGCCCAACGAGCAAAGACAAAGGCCTGCCCCATCCAACTCCACCGGGTGGGGCACACGCCCGTGTGCTGGTGTCAGACCCCCTCAGTCTCCGGGGGAGTATCAGACGCGGTGCGCGCGCGGTGCGCGCGCGGTGCATGCGCGGTGCGGGTACTGGGGTTGTTCCGTAGACCCTTTCATCCAGAGCCAATCAGGGGGAATGGCCTCAGAGCCCACCAGGTACCATCTACAACTCCCTTCCCCATAGACCATCTCCTGGAGAAGTTGTTCAAATACCTGACGCGGTGCGCGCACGGTGCGCGCGCGGAGCATGCGCGGTGCGCGCGCGGTGCGGATACTCCCCCTCCGGCTTTTCGACTCTCTTCCCAAAGCAGCTCTTCAGAAAAATATGGGGGGACGGGGGGGGGGGAAGGGGGAAGGGGGGGGAAATGGGGCATCATCACAAATGCACAATAGAAAATGTATGAAAGTGTCGACCAGATTTTTATTGGGGAACCCGAAGAACCGCTGCTGAGCCGCCAGGAAACTGGGGAAATGGGGGTCGGAAGAATGGGAAGGGTGCCTCAAAACGTCCCATTCTCCTCCCAGTTCCCCTTCCATTCAGGACACCTTCGACGGGCTCACGGACCTGCACCTCCGGGGCAAGCGGCTGTCGCGGATCAAGTACGTGTGGGCGCGGTGCAAGGACCTGCAGCGCTTCCTGCGGCGCGTGCTGCTGTCCTCGCGGGAGTACTTCCCCAACGGCTCGGACTTCTTCGTGCTCCGGTACCCGCAGCGGGCCAAGGTGACCCCCTTCCTGCTGCACGCGAACCAGATCCCGGGGGGCAAGCGGGCGAAGATCAAGGTGATGAAGGAGTTCGGGGAGTGGCTCATCGAGGACGACGGGCGCTGCAAGGCGTAGAGTCTGGAGGGGTCGCTGGGGTGGCGGCCTGGGCTTGCCACGAGCGTCTGCCCGCTCGGACATGATCGGATGGAGCAGGGTCCTACTCAGCCACACACTGGACGGGGCACGTTCCTACTGAGTTCTGGTGGTGCAGGGGGCGGGTATTACGGAGTGGCCTTTGATACAGGACCGATTGCTACTGAGAACCAGTTCCTGCCGGGCGCTGGTGGCATGTCTGGCGGCGGTGGCGGCGGCGGGGAAGGCGAAAGGCGATGGCCAGGAGCTGGGCCACGGACTGGTCGCAAACGTGGGGCTGATGCCGTATCCATCCGCAGCCCCCCGACCTCCAGCCCCGCTGCAGGTGATGGGCACGGACCGAAGTGTGCAGGGGCAAAGGGCGGTCGCTGGGCTGGAGGGACCCCTCCCGTGCGGCGGGGTACTGAAGGATTTGCGCCACCCGCTGCCGCCCGACAGTGCGGCCATGTACTCAAGAACGCTGCCGCAAGTGCACTGCCCACTGCCCCAAGTCGCGTGGTGGTGTGTCGCAAGATCCCCACCGGCGAGGGAGGGGGGCTCAAGGGGGGGGGGGGGGGATGGCTGCCACAGCCATTCGGCCAGGCCCTGCGGGTGTAGTGGTGAACATGTTGTACGTCAGAAACCTGTCGTGTCGTTCTACATCCGTTTTTGTTTGTTCTGCATTCGTTGCGGCGCATTGCTGCGGCGATTGGGTCCAGCGGAGGGCGCTTGTGCAGACGGGATCCTGCTCAACCGGGGCAGCCTGACGCGGTTACCGCATCCCGGCGATGGTCTGCCGCCGCCGCTTGCGAGGACGGGGCCTGGGAGTTGGGGGGGAGGGGGACTGGGCACACAATGCAGACCCCACGGCCCAGACAACCCCATGTGCCTGATGACCCTGTGGCGGCATGTCAGTGCCGAAGGGTTGTCCGGGCGGGAGCACCACGGCCCTGGAACACTGCACTTCCGGTCCCTCATCCCACGCGCCGCACCCGGCGGCTGGAGCCCACTGAACACCGGAGGGCCGGATCGTCGCTCTTACCGGGGGTTCAAGACGCTTGTGGCCGCAAACGCCGCCCGCAGCCGCTGGCGAAGAGGAGCGCGTGCCCCTCCAACACAAACCCCATCACCGGTGGTGCCAGGGACCCGGCAACGGCAATGGCAATGGCAATGGCACAGGGATGACCTGCCCGGCCGCCCGCTTACCCCCCCAACGCGGGGTCCGTCAGGGTTTGGCTGAGAGCAGGCGCACACCGCCGACGTCAGGCTTGAGGAATCGAAGCGGTGCGTCGCCGTGGCGTGGGGCTGGAGGACGAAGAACATGGCAGAACTGGTCTTGTCTCCCGTGAACAAGTACCCGGAACGCAGGCAGCCGCTGCCCTGGGCCCGGGCTCTGGGGCCAGGCCTTTGCTGAGAGGGCAAAGCACACCCCCCCCCCTGCCCCGGGGGGATGGGTCATAGGCCAAAAAAAAAGGTTGAGTTCCTGAGATCGGCCTCAAATTTCCGGCCGCTTTAATGAATTTCATTTCTGGCCCCAGGAAAGTTTTTCTGATGTTGGGGGGGGGTCGGCCGGGGCTGGCCAGGGCCCCAACACAGCCCCCCCCCCCCCCCCCCAAAGGGTCACCAAGCAATGGCCTGCCTGGGCCGATGTTCCCCTGGTCCTGCAGGTGGACGGGGCATGGCCGACGCTGCCTGAGTGTGGGAGGGATCTGATCCTGACCTGACCTGTGACCCAGCGAAATGGGATGGCCCCGGGAGGGCGCGCCTCACGCAGAGTGCCCGTCAGCACATGGCATGGGACACAGCCCCAAGTGGGACGTTCAGGGACCGTACTCGCTCGCCTCTCTGGGCCTCACCCCGGGGCTATGGGGGACACATGGCTTTGGTGGCCAGGCCATTGCTCAGCGGGCAAACCCCCCGGGGGGTGGGGGCACATCCCGCCACATCCGGCACAGCCCCAGCACACCAACGACTGGGCTCCGCGAACGCGGAAACAACACCAGCAGGAGCACCGGCCGCAGCGGCCGACAGAACCAGCAACCCGACGCAGCATGCGAAGGGAAGAACGGGTGACTGTGCAGGGCCCTGTAAAGAGACAACAACCAGACGGAATGTCACACGGGGGGGGCGTGGGTGGGTCAGAGGCCCCGAAAGTTTATTGTACCTCAAATCGGCCTCAAATTTCCAGCCCCTTTGATAAATTTCATTTTGTGCCGGAGGAAGATTGTTCTGATGTGGGAGGGTGGGTGGGTCGGCTGTGGCCGGTCAGGGCCCCAAACAACCCAAACAACCCAAACAACGCACCCCCCCTCGGGTCACTAAGTAATGGCCTGTTGGGGGCCCGCCTTGCTGGGGTACGTATCATTGCAATAGCCCGGGCAAAGCACAAGGGCCCTCGAACCAACACTTCGTAGTAGCCCACTTTTTGGACTTTTTGGACTCCCGCTTTCAAATGGGACGTGGCTTAAGTGGGGAGCACTGGATGCGGCGCATGTGCGGTGGTGGCTGTGGTGGTGGTGGTGGTAGGGGGCTAAAGTGCGGTGGAACCCCCCCCCCCCCCCTGGGGGTGGTGTGGTCACCGTAAGTCATCAATGATGAGTCCGTGAGGATACCCCCCCACAAGGGCCGTGTGTTGCGCACATGCCCCAGGGGCGGTCTTGGACATGGGACCTGAGGTAGTGTGTAATACGAAGCAGGGTCAGCGGGATGGAGGCATGGAATACGAGGCAGGCAGACATGGGTAGGGGTAGTAGGGCCGAACCCCCCCCTCCCCCGCCCTCCGACCCCCTGACTTAGCCTCCCCCCCCCCCCCCCCCCAAGACCCCCCAACTTGCGCCAAAGGGGGTCAGCAGTTTGTTGCCAACGGGGGAACACGCGCCAGGTCTCTAACAGCCCGCACGGTCGTGGCAAAGGCCCGTGGGTCCATGGAGGTAATGAAGGTGTGGGGGATGGTGAACGGTACGACGGGATTTTTATCCCCCGACTTGTGGATATCCAAAATGCTTCGAATGAAACGGGAATTCAAAAATGCCCCCAAACCCGAAAAATTGTTTTGACGTCCCCCCCCCCCTCTCATGGGAGGCATACAGAAGATGGTGGGGTTCTTTGCTGAGCTCTTGTTGTTCAGGGGGACAGTGGCTTCCTGAGTTCCAAGCCGCTCTGCCAAGGCCCTCAGCACCGCAGCCGCATGGGGTGTGGCCGAAGTGGTTGGGTAAGACAGGCCTCGCGACACGTCCCGAGGGTCCCGATGAGGGCCCGCGGGGTCCCAGGGGGCCAAAAGGTCTGGGGCGAGTCGGGGCGTGGGCTGTGTACCCCCGGCAACGGGAACGTCCGGGATTCGGAACCAAGGCCCCATGCGTTACAGAGCGGCCCCTCCCCGGCTTCGGTGACAGTGGGACTGATTCCCAAGGCGTGGCGGTCGACAGCCGACGCCAGATCCATCGGCGTTCGCACGTCGACTGTGTCTCAGTCAGGGTTGTGCTTCGTGTTCGGCCTGCGGGACGGGGGAAGGGGGATTGGGGGGGGGGTATAGGGGCAAAAAAAGTTTGTGTACCTGAAATGGGCATCTCATTTTTGGCTCTCGATCCAAAATTTCAGTTTTCCCCAGAGGACAATTTTGTTTGTGGGGTGAGGGGTGGTGGTTTGGCCTGGGGGGGGGGTCCGCCAGACCCCCCCCCCCTGGGGGACACATCAGTGGGCCTGAATGCACTGGACGCGACCAAAGTGGACAGTGGGCGATGAAAGTCGCGCGGAGCAGGCGCAGCCAGAGCCCAATGCGGACCTTGCAACCTGACCATTGATGCCCCGATGGATAAGCACATCCCTGGATCATGCCAGCGGCTCTACCAAGCCCCGGCGGCCACGGCCTCTCGCCACCCACTCCACTGGCACGCGGATCGGGCCCAACGCGTCTTCTCAAGGCGCCCCGCCGCCTCCCGTGGGGCACTGCACTTCGGTATCTCACGGAGCTGGGCGCCCTGCGGTACCTTTCGGGCCCAACGCCTCCTCCTCGGACAGTCGCGCCTCGCACTGCTCTGAGTGAGGTACAGGCGTCCGAAGCGCCCTTCCGTTTCGGCGGAGACGCGCTTCTGGCGGCGAGCCAGTCCTTTGGTGACTTAACACAGACTCCCTGCCCCAGAGTGTTGCTCAGCAACTCCGCATCCTGCGGATGGGGGTGGGGGTGGGGGGGGGGGGGTCTGACACCCCCCACCCCCCACCCCCCACCCCCCACCCCCCCTCGGACCCCCCCTCCCCCCTCAAGTGCTTGGGCAACTTTTTCTCCGGGCCTGCGGCCAATCAAAATTTTTTCTGGCGCCTGCGGCGCAAGTCAGTTTGGGCCAAAAAATTTGTTTGGCGCCTCCAGCGCCTCCAACAACTCCGGGTCTCCTGCCCCCCCCCCCCCAAAAAAAAACGCTGCCCTGCCCCCCTGTGCCTCACGGCACCCCGACCACATGCACTGAACCGCCTGGCCTTGGGGGCACAACACACTAATCGTTCTCCAGTTCTCCATTTCGCACATGCATCGGAGATGCTTTGGAACGAAGACAAATGCGTGGGCTCAGCTTTGGTTCACGGACCCTTGGGTCTCGGCGCCCCCTCTCGTCCCCTGCGCTCGTTTCGGACCTGCCACACTGGCGGCCCTGTCGGCCTCCACCCCCGCCGTTTCATGGACCAGGCCCATACGTTTGTTAACCGGACCCAAGGGGGGCGGCCTGTTCGCATTCCAGACCCCCAGCCCCCGCGCCCCCCTTCCCCCCCCCCCCCCCCCGTTCCAGACCCCCCAAAGTTGTTGCACGCGGTTGGGGTCTAGAATTTGAACAGGCCGCCCCCCTTGACCAGACCCAAGCAGAAGACGCAGAGGGCCTAACCTGAAGTCCTGCATACCCTCGTGGTCGAGAGCAGAGAAATTGTTCAACGCACACTCAAGGCCGAGTGCTGCTGCCATATCTCCGCCGTGCTGCATCGATTGATGGGCCCGCGCTACGTCTATTAGGGCTGTGGATACCCGATGGGAGGGGGTGAGTGGATGGCTGGGTTGGTGGTGTCCAAAAATGCAAATGAGTGTGTCTCATGATGAGAAATTCTACACTTTGCCAGTGGTTGATGCTGGGGCACCTGAGTAATGCCATCTCGTGCTCATCATGTGTGTTGCTTGTGTACTGCCAGTGGATGGGGACATGCATTGGGCTGTTGTTGGGGTTGGTTTCGTGTACCCTTGCAATCCCCCCCCCCCCTCTTGGAGGGAGTCCGGTCGGCACACTGCCCTGGGTGGAGGGCCCCAGAGTTGGGTTGCCCACCATCTGATCTGTGGAATCAAAATATTAGGATGTAAATACAGCATAATGTGGACCCCTTGACTTCGTCAGTATTTAATGTGACAAAATTCGAGCTCACAGTTTGCAGCCACAAATCGGAGGATTGCGGCTGACTAAACTTCAGCCTGCACAATCAGAATGCTTTTGGCGTGCTGCGGGTACCCGAGCGTAATGGTAGTGTACTGAATAGCAATTCTACGGATACTTTTCCAGGCACCGTGTACACCATCTGTAAAGCGAAAAGCCCTAATACACTCGGTGAACATCAGACTAAGGCAAATAGTGGTAAACTGTATGTATTCTATACCTCTCAGGGACACCGGGTTTCATGCCAACACGGAGCGTTTTCAGGGGTTGGTGCCTTTGTTGCCTCATTTGCGCCCGCTGAGTGTCCCAAAGGGGGGGGGGGTCTGTGGGGTATATTCGGAAAGCCCTTGAAAAGGGCTATTTGGAACACCCTGGGTCGGCGTGCTGTACTGACGACATGTTTGAGATTTTCGTCCGGCACGGAAAACATTTGGCCAAAAACGGCCCTCTTTTCCGTCCCAAAACAGGGCCATTTGAGGCCAAACAGTTTTTGTGTGGGTGCCGGCATTTTCACACACTGGTGAGATGGACCCTGGCCTGAGGCTCATTTTCAAGCCCTTTTCATGCAGATTTCAAAGAGTATACACATACCCCCCTCTGGGGAACGAAATTTTCATGCATTGGCCCAAAACTTGAGAAAACCCCGAGAAATTGCGAATTTGCTCCGTGTTGGCAGGAAACGGATGTCCCTGAGAGATATGTGTCCCCACCTCCAGTGGATATTACCCCTGGGTCATGCGGGGATGGAAGGGAATGAAATTGCCCACCGACTGTCCGTGGAGGCATGTGCCAAAGCAGGCTGTGGGCACGATCGCTTTCGTGGAGGAGACCGCTCTGAAGGGTTCGGGGTACAGGACGAGCAGATGGTGGTGGTGGGGGGGGTGTGGGGAGTTGGGCTACAGTACGGAGGTCGGTGACACACAAAAAGGAAACCGGCTGAGAGTGTCACGTGTGCGGGAAAGGGGGCCGGCCTCGCAGCATTCATATGCGGCATGAAAGTTGGGGTGGGGGTGATGAGAGTGTGACGGATAAATTGTACGGATCGCTGCCTACAGGCCATTGGCCACCACGGAGTTGGTTTTGGCGGTGGCAGAGCCTGTAGTGTGCCAGCGGTGAGGCCGGTAAGGTGGCATGCGTGGCTGTTGAGTCACGTCGGTGGATGGGAACTCGACCTCTTGGGCCAGAGGGCGCAGGTGTTGACCCCCCCCCCCCCCCAGGCACCTCACGCACCGGAACTCATAGTTGTCGTTCACAACTTCGGTGACATGGGGTGGCTCACCGCGTTCATTTTTCGAGTTTGCCCGCCCCCACCGATCTGCTGTGCGCAGCTTGGGTTGTGACTAACCGGCGCGGGAGGGGGAAGAGCTGACCCAGACAGACAGCCCAAGAAACATTCGATAGCCGCCCCTGTGCTTGGCACTGGTCTGGTTTGCGCCGCAGTGGCAGCAAAGGCAAAACATTCTGCGAACACTGAACTGAGTGAGTCCGGCATGAGATCAGGATCGTGCTGCTCCATTCAAAACCTGAGGTCATGGCCTTTGCATGGCCTTGTGGCATCACGCCTCGAAGCCTTAGTTTATGGATATGGACTATGGTTTAGGAACCCGACGGTGGTTTTCAGTTGATTGTCTGTGACACATAACGGCTGATCCCCGACGAATGAAAGAGAAGAACCCGCCTGAGTGCTGTGCATGCGGTGCGTTGGAGGGACAAACCCTGAACCGCACCCTTTCTGTCCAGTCACATTTTTCCTGGTGACAGACGCAATGGCGCAGGACGTGCAGTGGACGCCGTCCATCAGCCCCGTCAACGATTGCCGGCCCCAGAGCAGCGACATCTGCGTCCTCCACTGGAACGTGCTGGCCAGCCCGGGCGCCACCACGAAACTGTACCCATACTGCCCCGCTGCCACGCTGCGGACCGACCTGCGCTCGCCCAGGCTCGTCCGCTTCGTGCAGACGCTGGCCCCTGACATCCTGTTGCTGAACGAGTACGAGCCGAACTACCACTCGGCGGCTTTGGCGGCGGCGGGCTACGACAGTCACTTCCTCCGACGCACGGGGGGCAAAGTGGATGGAGAGGCCGTGTGCTGGGACCGCCACCGGTATTGCATTCAGGAGCATTGGGACGTGTGCTACGATGATCTGGTGCTGGAGCAGCCAGGCAGCCCCGAGGCGGCCAATCAGCTCCGCACAGGGTACGTGGGACTTGTGGTGCGGTTGCTGGACCTCTCGGACGGGGCCAGAACGCTGTTGGTGGCCACGACGCATTTATGTTGGGGCTCAGACAAGGTGTTTGTGTGGGCGCGGACCCCGCCAGCCCCCCCTCCCCCCCCCCCCTCGTGATCGAGGCCAGCGCCAGCAAAGCACGCCTAAAGCGCAGTCAACCCAAACATGGAACACCGAATGCACGCCACGACCCGAACCCCGGACTCAAGCGGCGAAGTGACCCCAGGCGATAAAGCCCAGAACCCAAAGCCCTGATCCCACAGCCCTGACCCCAGCCAGGGAGGCAGGGACTGGAACACTGGGACAATGCAGCAGGCCACTGGCCACAAGCCCGAACTTGAGAACTGATTACGCAAGGAAGGCCGTGGGGCAGGCGCGGCTGGAGCGAAAGTGGCGGTTCCACACCTGACCTATTGAGGCCCCCGTGATCTGCCATTCCCTCCCACGCCCCGTGCCCTGTGCAGACCATGCGGCATTGGGACGAACCAAGACGTGGTTCGGAGGTGCCGCCCCCGTGCGAGAACAACGCCCCCTCTCCGAACGACACGAGGCGTCATTTCTGCAACTTTTGGAGCCGTGGAGTTTGGTGGTCCCTTTTTGCGGTTGTCCGTGAAAACCAAAGCTTTTTGTGATTTGGGGCTGGGGATGGCCTTTGAGGGATGCTGATTACTGTCCTGCCACCCAGTGTCACCGCTTCGTGTCCTTTGGTGGTGGAGATCGGGAATCCCCTGATGACTAGTGCATTCGCGACGCAACGGTCACTGCGTGTGTCTCCGGGCGGGCGCGAGCAACGCCCTTTTCAGAGCAACAGTTGTTTTCCATCAAGGCTCATGCCCTTGAATATGCTTCCTTTCTTCCCACAATGGATTCCATCAGATGTCGTGCCGTGGTTCTTTGCCTGGTTTACCCTGGTTCTCGCAAGGGGAGGGGGGGGGGGTAGGTATCCGATGATCTGCAGCAGAGCCTGAACTTTGGACAATGGGTTTGCTGCAGTCAGTTTGGGCCTCACAGTCTGAGCGTGGGATATTGGGCCCTGTGCAGACGCCCCCGCCAACAGCCTTGTTTACCCTATGCTGATGGGTGGAAAACTTTTTTTCGAAAAAAAAATTTCAAAAATTTTTTCCCCATTTGTGTACGTACGTTCAAATTGATCAGCGTGTTTATGGGTATCATTTTGAGGTATGTATGTTGGGGTACCCCCCCCCCCCCCACGGGCGCCCTCTCAGACCCCCCCACCCCCAAGGCATAGCAAGGAGGCAGACTCGGGAGCCCATGGGGGGGGCTTTTGGAAAATGGGCACCCAAGTCCCCCCCGCCCCTCAACCCAATTTTCTCCCCCGCCCATTGCGCAGACGACCAAGGGCGTGTGAAAGCAGGCGCGAACGGAGTCCAGTGGCGCATGCCAACCTGACGTTTTGAGCCCCCCGCCCCCGGGGGGGGGGCGGGCAAATGGCCGGACCCTGTCGAGCGGACAGCGGACCGCAAACGCGCAAACCTACAAACATCCGACTCCTCACCAACCGCCGATCGGTGCCAGAGATGTGCTGCGTGCCACTGGGGCGCACGCGGCATTCCGAAACGGTCCGGCAAAACGCAGAACACCGACTTGAAGACCGCGGCCTCTTCACATGACTGCGAGATGATGCAACGTGCGTCAGCGTGTGATCAGCCCCAGGGATGTATTCGAACGGCCGTGCACCGTATGAGGAGGGGGGGGTACCCCCCCCCTCCTGGACCCCCCCCCCCCTCCTCCCCTTCCAATGTTTGAGGCGAAGATTTTGCTTCGGTGCCAAGAGGAATTAAGCTTAAAATTTTTCGGCCCGCCTTCAGCGGGGACCATAAGGGGACCCAAGGAGGAGGGGAGTCCCAGCCAACCCCCCGCCCCCCTTCAGACCCCCCCCCCTCCCCCCCTTCTACTACACCCCTGATCAGCCCCTGTGCCCACATCCGCACACCACAACAAATGCCACCCCCCGAACACCACCGCAGGCGGATACCCGGGCACGGCAGATGCGGAAGATGCTGCAGTCCGTCCGCGCCGTGCGCCACCCGCAGGAGCCGCTCGTGCTGAGCGGCGACCTGAACGCCCCCCCGCAGTCGCCCGAGTACGCCCTCGCCACGGCGACGTGCGGGCTGCACAGCGCCTACCACTCGGCGGGGGCCGAGCCCCCGTACACGGCCTTCGCCAACGCCGCGAAGTTGTGCGTGGACTACATCTTCTTTACGCCGTCGACGTTCACGCTGGTCGGCGTGATGCCGATCCCCTTCGCCGACCTGGACCGCCTGCCCGGACTGCCCACGGCCACCGTCCCGTCGGACCACCTCCCGTTGGCCTGTCGGTTGCGGTTGAAGCCCCCGAGCGCGCCGCCCCCGGCGCCGGGCCAGGCATGACGCCAGGAACGCGCGTGCCCGTGCGGTAGCCCCCGCACCCCCGACCCCCAGTTCACGTGTGCGGCGCCCCCAACCCCCTCCCTTTTGCCCAAGACCGTCCTTTGGTATTTGGAGACGGTCGGCGTGTCAACAAAGCCCACCGCGAGCCCCTCCGCAGCCCCTCCGCCGGGGGTTGTTCTGAGGAATTCGGTTGGATTTGGTTTGAGGCGTGGGCTCCTGGATCTCAGCCGAGCTTGATGCTCCGCGGCCCCTCGCTTTTTGGAGGTGGGAAAAAGGTTTGCGGCGGGGGAGGGGGAGGGGGGTTGCGTCCGAGCCCCTTCCCCCCCAAAGGGGGGGGGTAAGGGGCACACATCCAGCACAGCCCCGGCACACCAACCACTGGGCTCCGCGAACGCGGAAACAACACCAGCAGGAGCACCGGCCGCAGCGGCCGACAGAACGCAGCGACCGGACGCAACATGCGAAGGGAAGAACGGGTGACTGTCCAGGGCCCCGTAAAGAAACAGCGACCTGACGGAATGTCGCACTGGTGGGGGGGGGGAGGGAGGGAAGGGGGCTCGCGCGACAGAGCCCTTACAAGTGGCAGTCCGAGGACCAGTGCCGGCTCAGAAGGTGGGGCCGCTTTGCGGCCTGAACGAAAAGAAGTTTAAAACAATACCCCCCATGACTTGTACGTCGACATGACCGGCGTGTTGCGGCGATCATTTCTAAGTGTACATGTGGGGTACCCGGGGGGCAGTTTGGCTGAACAACTCAGCATCTCCCGGGTTGGGGGGGGGTCTGAGACCACCCCCCCCCCCCTTTAAGTGATTGGGCAAATTTTTCGCCGGGCCTTTGGCCAATCAAATTTTTTTTTCTGGCGCCTTCGGCGCAATTCATTGTGGGCCAAAAAATTTGTTCGGCGCCTTTGGCGCCTCGAAAAACTCAGGGTCTCGGGGGGGGGGGGGGTTGGCACAAGGCCTTGGTGGTTGGCTCTGTTAGCCTGTGGCGGCGCCTGTTGGCCTCTCGCCTTTGAACCTTCTGCTATGACAAGCAGGCACCTGTACTGGGGGGGGGGTACCCCACCCGCGGACCCCCCCACCCCCTTAAGGAAAACTCTGCCCTGGACCCAGATTTCACAGCGGGAAACAATGAAATTTACAAAAGGAGATGTTGATTTGGACTTTTTTCCGTCCGCGAAATTTTGGGTTCCAGAACCTCCCCCCAGCCCCTGCCCCTCTCTCTTTTAAGACATTTCTTTGGGGGGTGGGGGGCTGAGGATTCCGGAAAAGGGGCTTGAACGACCCCCGCCCCCGGAGCAGGAAGAGGTTCAACGGGTTTTGGCAAAATGCCAGAAAAATGCGAAATAGACAAATGGTTTGGATGCCGTTCTTAATCCATACGCAGTGAATGCTCATGTTGTCCAGGGACACAGGGTACAAAGGTACAATCGGTACAGTGCACAGAGAGTCAGCACAGCCAACCCACCTTGTGTCATTTTGTCATTTTGTCATTTCGTCATCCCGGGGGGGGGGGGGGGGCTGAGGGCTGAGGTGTCTGGGCAGCAAAAACAGTCAAACGACCCCCACAACAACCAGCACAACCCCAACTACTGGGCGCTGACGCGCAAACGGCACATCCTGCCACATCCAGCACAGCCCCAACACACCAACCACTGGGCTCCGCGAATGCGGAAACGCCACCAGCAGGAGCACCGGCCGCAGCGGCCGACAGAACGCAGCGACCCAACGCAACATGCGAAGGGAAGAATGGGTGACTGTCCAGGGCCCCGTAAAGGAACAACAACCAGACGGACTGTCACACAGGGGGTACACGCGTTACATCATACGCTCTCATGCACCCCTGGCCTGTCCACAGAAAGCATCGTATCAAAGGACCATTTGGCAAGTGACAACAACATTCCAGGCCTTTGGCCCCTGACACGTGGTGGTTTGAGTGGTGGGTGGCCTTGCAGGGTGGTGCGGGTACGGTCCCTTGGTCCTGTGCGGAAACGCCCCCCACAGGCCCCTGCCCTCCCCCGCAAAAAGGTGCGGGCGGCGTGTTTTCAACGTGGCACTCTGTACCGGGCGGCCCCGGTGGTTTTTTGTGTTTGTCATTGATTCCCAACGGAAGGGAACATGTGCTGAGGAGGCTATACCTTGTGCTAACCACTGGGCACTCCTGCAGGCGATAGCGCAAAGGGGACCAGGGTCCAGAGGCATGGGGCCGCTGGCAATGAGGCGGCAGCGGAGCTTTGCACAGGGTCTCCTGGCGGCCGCTTCTGTTTCAGGAGCTCCGCCGTGGACACCAACCGGGCGTGCCATGTTCACGCATTCAGCCCCTCCGTCCGTCACTGCTGGTCTGGCCCTGAATTGAATGATCAGGATGGATGATGTCGGTGTTGCTGCTTGTATTTGTGTGAATTTGTCAGAGGTTTACCCGGGGATAGGCCGGTTGCACGAGCGGCGTGGAGGGGGGTCATGCAGGAATGCATTGGAAGGGGGGGAGCCCCCCCCCACCCCTTACGTCCCCCAGGGCGCCCAGCCTATGCCCAGCCACTGTCCCCCTGACGGCAGGTGCCAGGCTCAACAGCATTTGTAACCGACAGTAACCGCCCCCAACCGCTTTGACAACCTCCTCCAACCGCCTGTCCAACCGACTCTGGGGCCGCCTCTGAGGTCCCTTCCCTTCTAATGCATCCCTGGGGCCATGTTGCTGAAAGGCTGCCGCAGTTTACCCGTTGCTTGCTGCTCCGGCAGCCGCAGGCTGTGGAGCAGCGGCCCACGGAACACTGTGACCGCATTGGTTGCGCGCTGCCCACTGTTGCCTTGCCGTGCTGGTGTCGATGCAACTCCTCTGGCATTGTAAACTTGCTTTCGGACATCTCGAATTGTCCTTTTCACCCCCGTCCCCGGGCATTTGGAGAACCTTCACGGGCCTCTTGAGCCAACCCAAAGCGATCCGTTGGGGATACTGTTGTGGAGGACAGTGGACGGTAGTGGACAGACTGATGGACCAGTGGCCGGGCTGGCAGCCGGTGGGTTGTGACAGGCGGGTTCAACAGGGGTGGGGGGGTTTGGGTGAAGTTACCAGCCAAGATGAGCCTTTCTCACCCTTTACTTGTAGCCCCTTCCCAGCACAGAGCAGTGAAACAGGGACAGTCTGGGGGATCGATTGGTCCAACCTACCAAGCGAACGGAAGGCAGGCAAGGATAGGCCAGGCAGACAGAGGGAGGGCACAAGGTAGCGAGAGGCCAATAGGCGCCGCCAGCAGCAGACAACAATCTTTCTTTGGCGTCATGCCAAGAGCTCAACTTTCTGACCACTGCCTGATGGGCCGTCAGACCAACAGATGTCAAAAAATACCTGTTCTGCAGGCAGGGGTGCCTGGTGACAGACAAAAGGGTCAACAAATTCAGTAAACAAGCGAGCAGGAACACAATCCACACACACAACCACACACATATGCATAGACCAATGGGTGTGCCAGGGTCTTTCGCCTTTTGTTTTGCCGTCTTAGCCCGTGCCAGCCAGCGGCACATTGTAGCGTGCACCACTGACCGCCTTGCCTCCTGATGTGCTTTGTCTGTTGCGGCGTTTCCGCGTCAGTGTCTGTTTTTTCCTGTTCCCCTTTCTCTCTCTGTGATTGCCTAGTAGGTGGGTCCAAGAGGCCAGCAGGGCAGATATGAAGGCTTGCTCATGTCTGCCCTTGATATAGGTACCATTTTTCCTTCGCTTTTTCTTTGCTTCTTTTGGCACAACTGGTACCATGTACCGTTGATTATGCGTTTGGTGCTAAGCCCCCCCCGTTTTCAGGGATGCATGGGGTTGCTGTGGGGAGCGGTAGGGCATACGAGCGGCCAATTTGTGTCTTGTTGCTCTGTGGCGTGGTATGCAGGGTAGGAGCTGCGGTCTGCTGGTGGCACGGGTACACGTGAGGTAGTTGTATGGTTCCCTTCGGCTGGCGGGCTTTGGGCCAAAGTGATACCTGCAATGCGATGGCATGGAAGCTTGCCCATGTTCGTGCTAATGTGTGTGTGAGTGGAAGGTACCTCAGGACATGCAACTTGTGCCATGTGGGTGCAGGTTCAAGTGTTGGGCTGTGAGCTGCAGCGTGGGAATACATGTTCCACCAGGGTGGACCGTGTGCTTAGGTGTGCACAGTGAACATTGCTGCCGAAAGGCGGACATACCTGTAGATATGATCTGCAGATACAAACACTTGAGAAGTTCTGAAAATGATTGGTCGGCGCGCACAGATGACGCATGCGATGGCTTCAGGACTTGGATGTTGTGCGGCGGTGTATGTTCAGGTGTAGGTCTGAATGTACCCTGGGTAGTGAGCTGAAGCATGGGAAGACATGGTCCACTAGGGTCGACCGCGCCCACAGGTGCGCACAGTGAACATTGCTGTCGACAGGTGAACATTCTTGGACATTCTTGCAGATGTGCTGTGCAGACACAAACGTTTGATTTGATTCGAAAATGATTGGGCAGCACGCACACACACGAACACAAACACAAAGGATAATTTAGTGCACGATTACAATGTCCATGGGCGGCACACGCGCACACACATGGGTTGACAAAACGGAAAGCATGCAAGCGTAGAGGCATCAACAGGAAAATGTGTGTGTGAGTCAGCAAGTGCTTGGCTTGATATACAAGGATCCCCGGCTAACTCAACCGGGCTAAGCGTAGGTCTCGCAACCGAAAGGTTGTGGGATCGATCCCCGGATCGGGCATGTCTGGAGGCGGGCGGTGGCAGCCGTGCACCAAGGATATCCTTTCTGGGGAAATCGCCAAATTGAGTGGGCCGTGGAGGCCGCCTCGCTGCCGCGAGCACCACCAGCTGTGAACGCCCCAATACACAGACAACACACGGGGTGGCATGGCGATGACGGGCTCGTTGAACTATTACCGTGGAGCTGGCCCGGCGGAAGCCACGGAGCTACCCCACTTCCAGGGTGGTCCTGGGGCAGCGAGCCAGGTTCTGGCCTAAGTGCATATCGCACTGGTCGAGGGGCAATACAGGGATGCACCCCTGGCCTGCACCGAAGGCCTGCTATGATGGGGTAAGCGACCCGACCTGAGGACGCCAGTGTGGCCATACAGGTACCCTCACCCCCCCCGTGTCGTTCCCCACCCCTTGTCGTTCCCGGGGGGGGGTGGGGGACCGTCACTTGGTCAACCCAAAATTTTTCGTTGCGGCTCATTGTGTTGTTGTGTGGGTGGCTGTGTTGTGGGGCACTACCACTTGCATCCCTTGCATTCATGGCAGGACATTTTGCTCACTTTCGCTGAAATGGAACTTGATAGCACAACCATGTTTCCCCCTGGGACAAGTGTGATGTTCATCCGCTCCACGGGGGAACCTGTTTTGGCGCAGGTCGTTGGACATTCAGAGCACGGTGATGCATATCGCCGCATCTCTTATGATCGTGCCTGCAAATGTGCGTGTACGGTGGGGGTGTGGTCCCCCAGGGGGGGGTGGGGGACCGTCACTTGGTGACCATCCCCCAGGGGGTGGTGGGGGACCGTCTTCCCTGGGGTGGGGAACGACACGGGGGGGTGAGGGTACCTGGTAAAAAACGGTAGTACCCCAAATGCTTGGCTTGATACACATACACATGCACACGCGCACGCACGCACACACACACACACACACACACACACACACACACACAGGATCCCCGGCTCACTCAACCGGGCTAAGCGTAGGTCTCACAACTGACAGGTCGTGGGTTCGATCCCCGGAGCGGGCATGTCTGGAGGCGGGCGGCGGCAGCTGTGCGTCAAGGACATCCTTTCTGGGGAAATCACCAAATGAGTAGGCCGTGGAGGCCGCCTCGCTGCCGCGAGCACCAGAATGTTTGCCCGGCGCGCTACCTTTCTATTAACTATCCAGACTTCAGCCCGAGATTTACCCTCTGATGGAGAAGGCCCCCCAAATAGACCATGATGGACTGCGCACCTTCCCTGCAAAGCACGTTGCAAAATAAAGCAATATCTGTGAATTCAGCAACTCCAACTGTCATATGTATTGCACTTAACAAACAACATTGGTACCATTAGTGACCCCTTTTTATGAGTGAATGTACCTGAAAAGTGTGTCAAGAACCTTCTGAGTCAGTCCCAATGGACCATTATTGATTGTTGTCATGACACCTTTCAGGCGTGAACGTGTCTGCAAAGTGAGTAAAGAACCATCTCAGTGAGTCCCAATGGACCATTATTGATGGCTGTCATGACTCCTAAGGACTGTTAAATCATGGGTGTGCCATGTGGCAAACTTGCTGCTGGGTGTATTGACGCTCACCCTGCATCCAAAGGATACCGGCCATTGTAATGGACTCGTTGTATACGGTGTCTATCTTTCCACGACTACGAGCACGCAGACGGAATCCGTGAAGACGGACTGGAACTGCTATACGAATCCAAAACATGTTAAGCTTGGCGTTCCTGTGTGAACAACACAGGAATGACAACAATAAAATCGCATACAAGAAACATTCTATTCAAATGTATTTTACGAATGGAACAATAGCTTTTCACCTATCAAAACATTTTGATGCACTGTGTGCGCGCGTCCTGTGATCGCGGCGCACCTTGCCAGTGGCAATCCCATTACACCATCGGCTTTCTCTGTGACAAGTTCACCTCATGATGTCCTTTTCTGAGACACAATTGCAGCTGACAGCAACCTCTGGGTTCTGTCTGCTCGGTCTGAGACTACATCTTAACTCTCTATAACCTCACAGAGATGGACGCTTAAACTTGGGAGTTGTGAAAGTAAGAGTGTACAAGCCATCTATGTCTGAGATAGCACTCAGTGTGTGTCTGATGACTGTGACCAGATCGCTGTTTACCCTCAACAGGAAAGGAACATCGACTCTTGCCCATCAAGGGTCCTGAGTTACCAGATAAGTGATGTTTGGGCCATATCAAGACCCTTAGCTGACCCCATAGGCATCGAACTACGCTTTGTTTTACTCCTCCCATATACCGTGGTGGCCATCACTGTCAAATTTTCACGAAAAAGGGAACTTCACTTGGCCTCCACATGGGGCATTCTAAACTCGTTTAAAGTTCCCTAAAACCTCCCTCACACTGAAGCTGAAATGTGTGAGGCTTCGGCGGCATTCTCCTTGAGATGCCGTGTGGGTCCACACACTACCATCGAGCGATGCTCCTTGCGAAGGCGCTGCTTTCAACAGCCGGTTCTTTTACTGAAAGCTCTTCCGAGGAACAAGAACATGCAGAGGCTACAAAACACAAAACACGAGATGGTCCGAGGCTGTTTTGCATAGAAAGAGTGCAGGGCGTCCCACTAATGATGAACTAGCCGTTTCAAAGTGGCCGAATGGGGAAAAATTTTTCACCGCACACACTGCGCACACTCCGCTCACATATGTGACTCCCAAAGGCAGACTAGGCCCGCTGCTTGGGCCCGGAGCTCTAGGCAAACACATCGTTCCAACACTCGCCAACAAGAGAACCACAACTTGATGAAGAAGAAAAGTGTGCAACAGTGCCCTAACGTGCTCTAACCCTCCGCCCCCTGCCCAAAGGCCATGGGGCACACGCAACATACTCACAGGCATGGCAGTGTCTCCCTCTAAAGAACGCCTCGGTGGGGTTTTGGAAACGTCAGCACTCTGGGCAGCTGGAGATGGGTGTCCATTCTAGCCGGTGAGGTAATTACACAATGGCCGTGGGACACCACCTTTAGCCCAAGCCGAGACCCAACGAAACCGAAGCCAACCTACACCCGATTGCAAGAAAGAAATTTCCAACGAGTGAACGCTTCCCTTTACCTGTAGAATCAAAGGGTCGTTTAGATCAAGCAACACCTTGCAGAAACATCGAAAATCCAACTCCATAACAGTAGTAACGTGCACTACAAGCAACATTAGGGAGTAATAGCCCCTTCTCACAACCCAATTCGGAAGATACCACAGATATTCGAGACCTAGTTCTTTTCATCGGATGAATGGATCTGGCACGTGGGAGTCGTTTGTGGGACATGTAATAGAAAGCTTTTGAGCCGCGTTGCAGCGCTCCGAAAACGTGAAGGTTACTCCTGGAGGGTAGGATGCAATAGTGCACACTCATTGGTGGGCAGCGTTAAGGTATCAAAACTCTCATCATATGGAGCAAGACAATGCAGAATGGAACGCACTACCCCTACCCTACTTGCTACTTACGGTCGCGTGTAGCCTTTTGGAAAACTGAGTTGATGCTCAAAGTTGTTGGTGGTCTCGTCAATAAACATAAAACTTTGAGCAAACATGGCAAGGAAGATGGCGTACGTCCATACAGAAATATTCTTGAAGCAGTGAAAATGCGTTCAAACAATAGTGAGGGTTCGGGCCATTGAACTTAATAACTCCGGGCGGCTCGCTAACTCCACTCAACACCATTCAACAGACTTCATTAACAGAAATACAGATGGAATATGCAGCTGCCGCGACAACCCTAATTGAGGGAAAGGGTTGGTTTGATTCGGGAAGGTGCCCTCCTGTCCGTGCGCAATGACCACTTCGTCAGGCGGCCTTTTGTCTGGCGGTGGTTGTTAAACCACGCACTTTTCCGCCGACCAACCCCTGGTCAAGCAGCACTTTTGTTAGCTTTAAACACCATCCAATGACCACCCCGTGATCAACGGTGGAGCATAACCGGTCATTGGGCAAGGGGGTGTGTATGGATTGGGAGAAGTGGTTGCAGTAGATAGACAGGGGAGTCTATTGATAGGGAGAAACAAGTGAGTGGGGTATTGACTGGGATACTGTATTGAAAGGGGGGTATTTTGGCATCACGTGATCCTACGCCGCTTTAGGCTGCCCGCACTTGATTTGCAATATGCCTACCGCCGCGCCGGTGCCCACCACCGACGACATGCTGCCCTTCTGGCGATTCTACCGTTTCAAAGATGCCAACAAAGAAGACAATTATCGAGACGCATGTGTACCAGGGGACCTTCATGCGTGCCGGGTCTTCGCAATCTTCCACTCCTGGCTTCACATCAGTTTGCCGCTGTTGTATGTCCAGAACGAGCTGCCCTTTCAGTTCTATGTTCCTCCGATTCTGCAGGTCATCCTGGGTATCACAGTCCTCGTTTTCTCGTTTGTTCCGGCTTTCCAGAAACATATGAAGCTCATAGTCTGCCTCATCGGCCCTGTCCTGGGTGTCATATACGCGCTCGGGATCAGCTGGCACAGCACACTCCTGTTGCAGGGAGTAAGGCAGTCCAAGATTCCATTTATCTTCGAGCTAGCTGAAGGCCATCGACAGCTGCTGGACGAGTGTCTCACCACTTTGGTCACTAGCCTGGTGGTCGTGCAGCAGACATTGACGGTGATTCCTTTGTTCCTGATCCACACGTACATAGGGCTGTGCCCCCACACCATCGCCTCCTGGACCGCCTTCCAAATCGCCATGTGGAGCGTTTTCGCGGCAGTGGGCGGATTTTCAGGGTTTGGAGACATGCTGGTGCATGTAGCTGGCCAAACCGGTGGCGTCAGTATCATGGCAGTGTTTAGTTTCATCGTTGCCACCCGGACACGGCGGCTTTCATTCTCTTTGCTCGTCTCTTTTGAGGAGGTCTGTGCGAGAGAAGCGTTGCAGTCAGCTGCAGAGGCTGGACGGAAGGCAGACAGCATCCTCAACCACACGTTGAAGAATACGATGGCGGATGCTGCTGGGGAAATCATGCTGTTCTTTGAGGAAGTGAAGACACGAGGGCAAGATCCCAATCCAGAGCTGCAGCGGGCCGTCGCCTCACTGCAGCGAGGGATGCGTTTCTGTCAACACCGCCAAGCCCTTATCCAACTGGTCACGGGCGCGTATCCACTTGCACTTCAACCAGTCCGGGCAGCAGAGTTCGTGCAAACGCTGACAGCAGGGCGGAACGTCACGGTCCACGTGCCCAAGGTGACCCTGATGATCGATCCAACCCTGTGTTCGCTCATTTTGGACAACGCCCTCAGCAATGCGTTCAAGCACGGGCACCCCCACAGTCCCGACGTCACATTGACACTTCGAACCAGGCCCATTCGACAGGGTATCGAGCTGGACATCACGATCACCAACGCGGCCAACCGCGACCGTCCGGTGATCACCGAAGAGTATGTGAAGCAAGTGTTAGCGGGGGAGCTCCAGCGGGGACCTTCTACTTCTGCTATGTCCACCTACATCGGCCTGCAGCATTCCTTCATGGCAGCTGAAGCCGCTCACATGCAGGTGTCTATCAAACAGCGATCAGAGCACGTCGTTTTTCGGTTGCACGGCGATGTGGAGCAGGTCGCAGACGAGGCGGAGGAAGAGGACAGCATTTCCCAAGACGCAGCAGGATTCCCACCGAATTTGAACGTCTACTACTTGGATGATTCCGCCACCGCCCGCCGCCTCGTGCACCACCACGTCACCACCTTAGCGCAGACGAAGAACGTCTACACGTTTGGCCAGCACAGATCGCAAGTTGCTGACTTCATCAGTGGGGCATTGGCCGACGGAGATATCGCAATTCTCGACCAGCATCTGGATTTTGGTGCCGATAGCAATGTCCTGGGGACGCAGATCATCGCTGAGCAGCTTCTTCCAGCGTTTCGGGGCCTCGTCTGCATCCGGTCGGGGAATGTCGCGCCCGCAGACCTTTGTGAGTACCACAAAGCCGGTGCTCACTGTGTCATCGGGAAGGATGTGCCAGGGACAACAATGATACGGGAGTTGAAGGCGGCTTATGTCTCGACGATATTGGACACACCCGAGGCACTCCGGAAGCCTTGTGGTGTGGCATGGACCGAGGCAGAGGACTGCCCGCGACAACGTCGTGCTGCAGTGGGGTCTC
This sequence comes from Eutreptiella sp. 'Long Island Sound 2002', assembly GCA_964036045.1. NCBI lineage: Eukaryota > Euglenozoa > Euglenophyceae > Eutreptiales > Eutreptiaceae > Eutreptiella > Eutreptiella sp. 'Long Island Sound 2002'. The sequence continues at coordinate 7,857,786 of OZ038397.1, forward strand.
GCGCTGGGCCTGCCACCAACCCTCTGGGGGTGTAGCCTTCTCGCAGTGCTTTGCGGCGGTAGTCACTACACACAGTGCCCCACCTCCAGAGGGTTGGCCTGGCCCCCACAGGGGCACTGCGTGCCCACACCCTCCGCATGCGGGGATGGGAGGCACCCTTTGTTGTGCAGGCCTGCATCTCCCGCGCACCCCCGGACTCCATCCATAACCTCAGGCAAAGATGTATGAGAACGGCTGATATCCATAGGAGGTAGACTCCAGGGGGATACCCCTCCCTGAACCCGGATTTCATGGCGGGAAAAATGAAATTCGAAATACGAAGGGAAATATTGATCTGGGCCATTTTTGGTACACACACATTTGGGTTCCAGACCCCCTAGCCCCCCTCCTCTCTTCTAATACATCCCTGACCTCAGGATCATAAACACGGGCTTCTTGAAGGCAGGGCAAGTCCGGGACTTGAGCCCAGCGACCAACTGCCAACCGCAGGCCGCCATCACCACCCGCCTCCCCATTCCCGCGCCTGCGGCTGGCGCTCGTGGCCGTCAAGCGGCTCCTGAGAAGACATCAGTCCGCTGCTGACGACGAGAACTCGCAGGACCCCTCCCCACCCCTTTCAAGTTCCCCCGTGCCTTGACCATCAGATCAGGGCATTTGTCCCGAGGGGACCCTTTGGCCCCTCCAGTGGCCGTGTTTGCCGGTCTTCTGCGACGTCTTGTGGGCGTGAGTATGAGCTCATTGCGTATGAGGTCCTTGCGCACAGCTGTGGGCAGATGTGCGCTTGAAGGCGGGGACTTACTCCCCCACAGTACCTGTCAGTTGCGCTCATATCCCTCCAACGGCAACTGCAGTTGCAACGTTTTTGTAGCCGCCGACTCCTGCTCCCCAACCGCTCTCCCAACCGTGGCCAACCGGAGGCAGTCAGGGTACAGGGGCCAGGAGTGCAGGTTCAGGGCAGGGGTATATCCATGGAGCCCCCCCCGGGCGTACATTCAGCCCCCGACCGACGTCTGACGAGCAGGCCCTCGCCCCAGTTGCTGGTTTGTTGTCCGCCCTCCGACCCCGCACCTCGGCTTGTGCCACTCTTCGCTCGGGTCTTTCCGCCGTGCTTCTCCTCCGGGGGGGAGTGGGGGTGCTGTGGCAGTGTGCTGTGCCACAGGCATCCCCTCTCCCCCCTCGTGCACTTGCAAGGCTTTGTCTCAGCACGATTTTATGTTTGTTGGGGGGGGTGCCTATGGTCTTTTAGGCCACGTGGCAGCCAAGTCTGCAGTTGAAGAGCCCTGTGGCCCATGTTGAGCATGTGCAGAGGCACAGAAGACCTTCTCACTTTCGTGCAAGGTCCCTTTGTACAGCTACGGGCCAATGGCCTCCTGTTCAAAGATGAAAAACAGCGAGATTGGTTTCACCCCGACAATCTCTCAGACCCCAGTTCCACCTGCTCAGCCAAATCTGGCTCCTCTTCTGCCTTCTCACATGCAACCCCTGAAGCCCTTGTTGCTGACAATGTTCCAATCTGCCTTCGGAATGATCAGCCAAAGGATTGCCTCAGGGACAACGGCTTCCAGGTGGACACGTTCATGCGGTCCACATGGAACCCTGGTAAATTTACAACTTCAGCCTGGAAATTACAAGGCTCGCTCTCCCCCTCCACCAGCACCATACTACACCATCATCGGCGCCAAACCGCTATCACCATCATCCCAATTGCTGAGTTCAATGCAATGAAGCGGGAATCTTTTGAATCTCGCAAACGCAATCAAGCCCACGGTGGCCATAAAACATACGCGCGTATAGCGCATGCCACAAGAAACTCGTAGCCATGTCTCACTCTTTCTCTGATCCAACTGTACCACGTCTTACGGCGGGGGAGGCAAGGAGTTGCAGTCCCGACCCCCCACCCCCAAACATCTTTCATCGCCGTCCGCCTCAAAACGGGTACTTGTAGCTGCAATGGCCACGCTTGTTCCATCCACTGACTCTACGGAGCCGCTTTATTTGCAGCTTTAAAATTCATTTACCGTTCGGGCGTAGATGTGCTGGGCATCCAAGAGCGGCACATGCCTGATGACATGTCCTTGCAGCAGTTATATGCAGTTATATGCAGAGGGGGCGTTTTGCGCGCTGTGCACAAAGTTTGTACAAGAACGTACCCAACCTACATAGCGGTGTTTAGTACCAATGACAATTAGCCTTGTTGTGAGTTTATATGAGTTCCTTGCATGCCTAGCCCTCATTTGTGTTGCATTCGTGTGTGTGTTGTTGTGCATGTCGCTCTAAAAGGGTACCCGATTCGGTGCTATGGTGATACATTTGGGTACCCTCTTCGGGGGCCTCCATCACTTTGCTGTCTCTCAAACCTTCATGTCCACATCAATGGAAAGGGACAGCCGCGTGCGGTCCTCTTCACCGCCACCCTCTCCTAGGCAGCCCGCCCTTGGTCTCCTTGCATCACCAGAGGCTAAGCGGCGCGATCCCCCACCATCGCGCCGACCGAATACACCGTCTACGTCGGTGTCACGGCCCCCCTCCGCCTCGACCGCCGGTATCCCCTCTTCGGCGGCGCAGCAGACATCACCTTCGCTGTCAGCATCGCGCTCGGGACGTTCACGCTCACGGGGCAGGTCACGGTTGCGCTCAACATCCAAGCCGAAGCCCAAGAGAGCGCGCGCACCAAAGACTACGGCGCGCTCTTGGCAGAACGAGAAGGATCACATCATCGTCCGCCAATTAAAGGATCTCTTCCAGGTATGTGTGGTATATGTGTCCCATCCCATGTTTGTTCGCTCAACCTTCCGGTGCTATTGAGGAAACCGGACCCATAAATCCACAATTTTTTGTGGCCCCTTGAGTTGGGGATATGGACTCAAACAACCCCTTGAGTGGGGGATATGGACTCAAACAATCCACAATTTTTTGTGGCCCCTTGAGTTGGGGATATGGACTCAAACAATCCTCCGATTTGTTCCGCACACGCTGCCCTTTCCCCCGCCCGAATGAAGGTTCTACACCCGGGACATCTTTTTCCATCCCACCCCTCGGAACCGGCACCCCCCTCCCCTTAAAAGCGAAAGCGCACACCTTCACCGAAACGTGATGCCACCCCGGAAGAGGAAAAGGAGGCGGAGGAACGAACAACCGACCAAGTGTTGAAATACCTTTTTCAGGTGTGGAATGGGATGGCTCGTCCAATTCCCGTGAAGGAAGAGGGCGTGCGTTGGTGGATGGAGCGGTGTGGACGGAGGCAAATAAAAAACGGGCAGGAAGTTGTCACACCTTGTAGGTCCCTTCACGAGCAAATTGCCCTCATGGGTTGTGATGCGGTGACCGCAGAGAAGTGATATCAGAAATATGGGCATGATGTTTTGCTTACGCGAGAGGAGATGTTCATTTTCTTTTTCAAGATGAAGCATGCGACCGCCAAGGATGTCACGGCATATGTGTCGCAATCTCAGGCTAGTTCGAGTGTGGTTGAGGCAACCGTGAAAAACGTTCGCGAATGCCTCAACATGGTCGTGGACGAGGTTCGATGGTTCGACCGCCTCAACCCTTATAATCGCAATCCTCATTTCCCCTACCTTGTGACCCACTTCACGGACTCTATGCCCATTAGCTCGATAGGTGGTGCATTGTCGGATGTCTTGTTTAATCCGAAGTATGCCGGCCATATTTGGAAGCTAACCGTTGCGGTTGACCACTTAGGGAATATTGTGTGGATAGGCCCACTCATGCCCGGCACGGCACCGGATGTTATAATATGGGACAAATATGGTCCATCAAGGAAGTTGGGTCTATTCAAGGATTTTGTGGTGGGGAATCATGATGGTGCATATAAAGGCCGCATGCATTCGCATACTCCCTTCATTGGCCGCAAGGTTCTCACCAAACGTGAAAGAGAGTATAATAATGTGCATGGCTATTATTGTGCTCGTGTTGAGCACCTCTTTGCCCGTCTATGGCATTGGAAGGTCATTCGAGACATTTGGATGGGTTCCGCTCGTGACCTACATGCCAATACACGCATTCTTTTGCACTTTACCCAATTTCAGCTCCGTCGGCAGAAGGTGTATCAGCCCTACGGACCTTGGGAGCATTTCCCTTCTTCCATTTGGCGCGACGAGGAAGCACCTCCTTTGGAGCCCGACTCGGATGATACGTATTCATGCCAATTGTGTGCACACAAGGAGACTTCAGAGTGCTGCCAATGCCATCTATTTTTGTGCAATAAATGTATGGCTGATCACTCGTGTGACTTACCAGATGATGAGCCGTAATTATATTGTACTGTTTCTTACGTTCAGACATTGAGAAAAACTGCGAATTTCAAATACTTCAAATGTGTTCATTGCGCATGTGCTTCTCATTCTGTTGTAAGGTGCTGTTGAGGATGCAATTTGGGGCCTTGGGTGAGGGGGGTTGGGGGTGAAACATCAGATTGTGCAACATTGTGGTGCTCTAGAATGGTATACAAAGACAAAAATATTAGCAGTAGTAACAAAACCCCCCCATTTCCCCCTGCAATAGCCGCGCCGTGCGCGCGCTGTGCAGTAACGCCCCCAGAGTTTGAAAAACGCAACTTAGTACTCATCTCTAACATTTCCGCAATGGGTAGAGGAGACACAGCGATTGTGTCTCACAACACTTTGTCCCACCTCTCCAGTCATTGTGCCTCATGCACACTGGGAAGCCTACGGGCGTGGCAGTCTCCCTCTGCATAACCTGGTTTCAGACTCAGCTAATCCTCACTACGTGTCAGATCCGCTACCACAGTCATTTGTGGGATCATAGCACTGGACAGCTCTGAACCTTGATCCTGAGGGGTTACCTCGAGTACTGTGACGCGAGCAGGCTACGCCAGCTCATCTTGGTCTGAGCCAAAAAAAAAAAACACTTCGCCCCACCTCTCCAGCTGGATCTGGTCTGAGCGCTTTCTCTCTGCACCCCTCAAAGATCCAGATGGCATTGCTCACCACTATGCAGTCAGCCACTTCCATCATGATTCCTCGGTTCGCAAGGAACAATGGGCCAAATTTCCCTATTTTCGCCTCAAATCCCGCTAACAACAATCTTTTTGTCTGATCACAATTCAGTGATCCTGCCCTCTCCGGATGTCCCCGCACCCCGTTCCTCCCAAGAGCCCTCCGAGATTTTGAATGCTAGACACAAGGGAGTTGATTTTCTGTCTGATCGTGGTCTGATTGATTACTACACCAGTCTTCACGAAGGACGACTGGATGACCTGCCCCTGGTGGGCTGCCAAAAAGCTATCGTAGCATTCCTGAATGCAGGCTTGAACGCATTGTGGAATATGGATGTGATCAATTCACCTTTTCCTATCAAGGTCGGAATCAGAAATGTTCTGTTCATGCTGCAAAATATGTGCATCAGGTCCACCATGTCCGAATTCTGACCTTAAAGCAGTAATCCTAGTGACGCACTGATCTTTTCCATAAACGTAAGCATTGCCCCACCTCCTTCCTTAAGCGGAGTCCATTGAGACTATCACCTTTGCACTGGCCGGAATCCAGACGACTGGCTTTGCTGGCTGGGCTGATTCCCTACGCATGATTCGCAGGCATGCCTTTGCCTATGAACTCTCACACCGGCCAGCTGTGGAAGCCCCAAATACACATACAAAACACGGGGCAACATGGCGATGACGGGCTCGTCGAACTAGTGCCGTGGAGCTGGCCCGGCTGAAGCCACGGAGCCACCACCCCACTTCCAGGGTGGTCCTGGGGCAGCGAGCCAGGTTCTGGCCCAAGTGCATATCGCACTGGTCGAGGGGTAACACAGGGACGCTCTCACACCCCTGGCCTGCACCGTGGGCCTGCTATGATGTGGTAAGCGACCCAACCCGAGGACGCCAGTGTGGCCTATACGGGTCCAACCGGGAAGACCTGGTAAAAATGGTACAACACACACACACACACACACACACACACACACATACGTGTACAGACACACTTTAAGGTGCAGCTGGTGACATGATTTGTCAAAAGCGTAAGAATAGCAAAGTGAGGTAAATGAGCATTCGGAACACTAAACCCCAAGAACACTATGCCCCTGGATCACTGTGCTGGAACACTTTGCTCCAGATCACTGTGCCCCCAGAACACTGTAGCCCTGGCCCTTCAGAACACTGCACATTGTTGCAGACCCATCCATGTCCTTCGTGCTCATCATCACCTGCATCCTCTTGTGGCTCGGCCACACCCCTGCTGATGCCGTCAAGTGCCTCGTTGGGGGTGGCTTTGCCGGAGACCCCAAGGTCCAGGACTGCAGCCAGTGGTGCTACAAGGAGTCCAAGAACGGCGGGGCCTGGATGTACTACTGTGACTACGGGAACCCCAGCAGCCCCATGGGCTGTGAGGGCAACAAGGGGGATCCACTGGCGCTGTGCAAGTGCAACACCGACCTGTGCACCGGGGGCTCGGTGGGGTCGTCTGCGGCGGCCCAGGCCCCCACCATTTGGCAGTTCCTCGTTGTGCTGGCAGGCCTGTGGGCCTGGACCCTGCTGTAGTGACACCACCCTGGCAGATTGCTCTGCCACAGCGCAGATCCAAGGATTCAGGTCAGGAGCCGCCAAGGAACGGGTTCCCACTGAGGTTCCAAGTTCCCCTTGTGGGCGTGATCTACCCCTGCGGTCTATCAATTTTGGATTGGAGACACCACCAGCTCCACACCCTGCAGAGGCTGAGGCCATGGTGAATGGCATGGCAAGCTATTCTTGGCTCCTGTGCAGCAACGCTGTTCGGCACCAGAGTCCGGGATCCGTGTCCCAGTCCGCCGCATGGTTTCGGCAGCACCATGAACGCGGATCGTTTACTTCATGCATTAACAAGCATCAATAACACGTGTTGGACAGCAGATGGAATCCTAGCCTCCTTCTTGGGCAAGCACAGCCCTTGTCTAATCACAGTGACCCCGTTTGACTGCTGTTTGCTGACCGCAGTTTTGGTGGTCAAGAATGCGAGATGACACGGATGTGAGCCCATTGTAGCGGGACAGAGGCTGAGTCATGCATGTTCAAGAGCTGTTTCTCCTCGATCACAATCTCTCTCTCTCTCTCTCTCTCTCTCTCTCTCTCTCTCTCTCTCTCTCCGTTATATGCCAATCCAGAGCAAAATCGCAATTGTTCCGGGGTTTCTCAAGTTTTGGTCCAATGCACCAAAATTTCGTTCCCTGGGGGCGGGGGGATATGTGTATACTTTTTGAAATCTTTGAGAAAAGGTCGTTTCAGAAATGTATGGGTCAGGTGGGGGGCGGTAGGTGGTCACATTTTTGAGCACAGAGCTACAAATGTAACGATGCACAGGACAGACCAAAGCTCAAGGGACCACTGATTTTTCTTAATCTGAGTTGTTGTCATTGTTGCCCCTCTCCACAAGAGCTGGGACTGCTCCAAATCAACGTCAGTGCACGTCGCCAGAAATTCATGCTGGGAAACCTTGTGGAGGTGGTCTTTACGATCCCAAAACTGGGCTGCAAAAGCAGTGGCCTCGGCAGTGGATGAATTCTGGTGTTCTTTGTGGGGGCATGCAGGTTGCTGTGAACCGGTTGTACGAGGCTTTTTGGCCTGCCTGCCAGGCTTCCGGGTCACCTTCACCCAATTTGCACCCCCCAGAGCGCGCTCGTTTGCACAAGGTTTCTGTGGTGCAGCGGGGAAAGCAACAGCACGTTGCGTAAATTTGTATGCGGACATGGTAGCTGCCTGTTGACAAAAAGAGGCAGCAAGCAACACAGGCACTGTCCAAAAAGGACGAAAACCTCAAACACATGGTCAGTACAGCATGCAAACCCAGGGTGCTCCAAATAGCCCTTTTCAAGGGCTTTCCAAATATACCCCACATACCCCCTTTGGGACACTCAGCGGGCGCAAATGAGGCAACAACGGCACCGACCCCTGAAAACGCTCCGTGATAGCATAAACCCTGACGGCCCCTAGATATATATATGGATATCTCTCTGGGACATCCATTCCCTGCCAACACGGAGCGTTTTCACATTTTTTCAGACTTTTCTCAACTTTTGGTCTAATGCACCAAAATGTCGTCACCTGGGGGCGGGGTATGTGTATGCTTTTCGAAATCTGTGAGAAAACGCCATTTCAGAAATGTATGGTTGGGGGGGGGTCACAGTTTTGCACACAGAGCTGTAAACGGGAGGACACACAGGGCACAGGCAATGCTCCAAGGATCACCCATTATTCCGAATCTGCATGTTTCACATTTTGCTCCAAATCGACGTCGATGCAGGTTGCCAGAAATTCATGTTGTGAAGCCTTGGTGGGGTGCGTCTTTTTATCCCAAAATTGCGCTGCAAAAGCAGCGGCCTCAGAAGCGGATAGAATCTGGTGTTCCTTGTGGTCACATGCAGGTTGCTGCGAACCACCTGTACGAGGCTTTTTTGCGGGGCTCGGGGCCACCATGCGACTAACCTGCACCCAGTTTGCACCCCCAGAACGTGCTCTCTTGCGAACCAAAGGTTGTTGCGGTGCATCCGGGGATGCAACAGCACGTGGCGTGAATTTGTATCCCCTTTTACTCAGTGGGCACAAACGAGGCAACAATGACGGCAACCCCTGAAAACGCTCCGTGTTGGCATGTTCCTCAACGTCCCAGAGAGATATGTATATATTTATAATGCGCCTCGCAGTGCACCCCATTTCTGCGCAAAGCTCCTGTGGATTGCGATGTCCGCATTCAGTTTGGAGCCTGCAAACCGCTTGTGGCGCGTAACCACGTCCTTGTCTAAGCACAGGATCACTGCCTGACTGTTGACCTGAGCCGTGGTTGCGCAAGGGGGGGAGGGGGCTATACCCCCAAGCGCCCCCCCCCCCCCCCGGCCCCTTTCTGAACACCCCATTTCACAGTACTTCGGAAGGAGGCTCACTCCTCACACCATTGTGCATTGTGGTCCTGCCCCCCCCCCCCCCGTATCGACGACCCCCTGTTGGATCACTGCACATGGTACGTCGTTTTTCAATGGCTCCCTCTGGACAAAATTGTGGTCTGGTTCGCGGACCACATCACGGTCTGTGCAGTGTTTGTGTTGCACGCCTCGCTGCTCACTTGTTCCCAGTCAGTTTGGGTTTGTGTCTGGGCACGGTCCAGGCCCACAATAGTGTGCAGCAGGACGTTTAAGGAATGAATGCGGACTGGCGGTTACAAGCTAACCACCGTCGGTTTAAGCATGAACCGCTGCCAGTCCAGCACCGTCTGCCATCAGCACTTGGAGATGTGGTCAGGAATCCATGTGCATTGCTATTTGGTCCGTTTGGCCCTCAGTTCTGGTGATATCCCCCCGCGTCGGTGGGGCCATGGCAGTGTTAGTGGTGTCATTGGCGCGGAGCTGCGCGCTCGCGAGTTGCATGTAGAGCTGATTGGAACCCTGTTCAGGCCGGTGTCTTGGAGCCGTGTTGCTTACAGCACTCCTAATCCATTGAAATGGTACAAATGTTCATGACGAATTCAATGTCAAAGGCGTTGATCTTCTGTTTGCCTGTCTTTTGCTTTCATTAGCCGATAACTTTTTTTTTTCACTTTTGTGGCTGATTAAACCCCCGTCTTGACCAAATAGGCTAACGGCATGAAGATGGCGCCGGTCGGAGTTTTGTCAAGTAAAAAGAGGAGAACCAGAGATCATGTTGGGCTGCCGAACATTGCTGCATATGCATGCCAGGACGTGCATGCACGACGTGGAGCGCTTCATACCCTGTTTGCCCCCCCCCCCCCCCTGCCCCCTACCCGTGTGGCCGTAACTCACACGTGGTTGCTCAAACTGGACGCAAGCAGTGTAGTTTACCAGAAAAGGCCCTTTCCGCGCGGAAAACCCAAACTTTGGGTCATCAGAACTTGGCCTGCAAGAGGGCATTTGGACCCGGGTCAGGACATTCTGTGGGGCCAACAGTTTGGTGAGGGTTTCGGGGAATTGTTCGTGCCACTAGTGAAAAGGGAGGGTTGCCTCACACCGCTTTTCCTGAGCCTTCACATACAAGAACGCACGACAACATCACTCCATCCGGGAGGCACAGAGCATCCAACCTGCCTACCATTCACCAGCAGCACAATCAAGAGTGTTCGATAATTCAGTGCGGTCCTTCCACTGGGAGGATGTTGCTGGATACCGACGGCCCTATTACAGCTGCTTCTCTCATTGAAACCACCCTGCTTCTTCTGGAATCATAAAACTAGAGCTGAAAATCTCTCAAAGATGGGTGGCAGAAGTCCGTTCTCACGAAGAAGCAATTTCCCGAAAAATATCATTTTACAATCTCGGGTCCCCTCCCCATTTGAGATTACATTTCGTATTTTGGATTGTGGCCTGGGGTTGCAGAATGTTGGTATGAGCAGCAGGAACTACCATAAGCATGACCCAGCCCTCTTTTTCCTCTACAATCGCAACACAACCGCGTCACGTTACACTTCTCACCACAAAAACTGAGGTTAGAAAAAAAACAGGAAAACGACGGTCAGACGCGCTCCCATGCTTGGACAAGGCAGCGCTTGCGCAAAGGGGGAGGTGGGTGCAAAAATAGATACGAATTGTTCAACATCCTTGAAATACAAGGTGCAAAGGATATGGCCATTTTCTACGCAACTTGCAAACACATGCTCGCTGGTGTCTGACATTGCTGGGAGTCTAAAGTGATTTGCATTATAGTAATGGAGCACAAGAATGCAAAATACGAAATGAAATGTAAAAAAAATGAAAATGGAGCCATGCTGTCTGTTTTGATGTGATTTTCAACCATGGTCAATGGCTATTGCTGGCATGGCTGTCACATACATCCGGTCCAGCGGTGGACATGAGCCCGCTACAATTATTGGTCCTTCTACTTGTGGGGATGATTTCTTTCATGTGAAGTGCATGTGGAATGGGCATGTGCTTGAGCATCATCCTCCTTTGGACCGTGGCAAAATTTACATTTGAGGCGAAGGGCCTAAAATGGGTCCCCATCAGAGTGAAGGGGGGTATATTCCTTTGGTACCGCGCGCCACGCGCAAGCGCAGGCTTGTCTAAGCACGGGAGCCCGTCTGGCCACCTGAAATATGCCGGACCATTTGTAAGTTCCACGCTGTTGTCGGCCATTTTGGGACCATTTGCGTCAGGTAGGAATCAAGGGATTGTCAGGTACTTTTATGTTGATTTCACACTACTTGGTGCACTACTAGGCCAGGGCACGACAATAGGTGACACGCATGCCGTCGCACCACACAGCGACCCGTGCTTGTCCAGATTTAGAGATGGCACATGCACAGCACTAGTACACATCCTCTGCACCTTTATGATTGACACCACTGAAGCCAGCCATCATGGTGTTGTTGAAAAACAGGTATGGGCTTGGTCTGAATTTGGAGCCCCATCCGTTAAGTGTGGAGAGACCGGACTGAGGGCATGCAAGAACTAAGGTGTTAGCATGCTGCGATCACTGTGCACCTGTTCTTTGGACGAACTGCCAGAACCTGGTGGTCACTGGCCAAATGGCAATCCTGACGATTGTGCAATATCACAGGTGCCGGCGCAAGTGCGCTTGGCGTTTTGAAAAATGGCGCAGCATACTGGTCTTGGACCCCAACCCACTGCCCCCATTTGGCATGGCACAGGGGTCTTTGACCCATCCCTCCATCATACCTACCCCCCCCCCCCCCCGAAGCGGTAACTTTTGAATTGTGAAAACTGCCGCCCAGCCCCAATTTGACCAAAAGCCATTTAAGTCAGGTCCCATTTGAAAGTGGAAGTCCGAAAAGCGGGCGACTACGAAATGTTGGTTTGAGGGCGCTTTTGCTTGCCCTGGGTTATTGCAATGGTACATAGCCCAACATGGCGGGCCACCAAAGCCATGTGTCCCTCATAGCACCCGGGCGAGGCCCAGAGAGGCAAGCGAGTATGGTCCCTGGACGTCCAACTTGGGGCGATGTGTGTACCGACAGTGGTACCTTGTGTTGTCACACTGCGCAACAGCAGTCCAGCAGTTGATATCAACATTCACAATTGTGCAACTTGGACTTGGTGAGTGTGTGCACCTTTGGTTTGGTTTGGTTTGGTTTGGTTTGGTTTGGTGACTGGTGCTGCACATGTGTGTCCCTTGCAAGAGGTACTGCACCTCACGCCACATACACCGTAGCTTGGTGAGCTGATTGCTGAGAAAACCCTCCATGGGGAGATCGCTCATATCATGTGATTCATTGAGATTCAGTTGGGGGTGTTAAGGACTGCCTTGGGCAAAGATAGCGTCCAAAGGGAACCTGGAAACTCCTTGAAACCGGCGACAATGTGTGGGTGACGGATGGACGCACCGCAGGCTGTGCGCACGGCACGTGGGCGAGCCAATGCGGTGTGCTCGAGTTTTGGGTTGGGGTCACCTGCGGAGGCTGTTCCGGTGCGATTGGGAGGGCGGTGCTTCGGCAAAAAGGGCGCAAAAAGCTGCCCCTGTGGTGCTGCATACCAGTGTGGGGGAGGGCCGGGTCGTTCTTTTGGAATGGACAACAAATTGCGAAGGTTGAACAGGGTCAACTGTGGATCATTTTGGACCCTGGATAAGGCGGCCCTCAGTCCTCATACTGTGTGTTTTTTCGCATTTAGGCCACTGCAAAGGACGGCCGTCACTGTTGGTTGATCATTGGCACTTGGGGCCCACAGGATGGAAGTTGGTGATGAATCGACGGCATCGACGGCGCCGGACTGTCAACGGACGTCACTTGAGGGTCAAGCTACTGTGTTGGATGTCCATCCGATGGGGGGTCAGCTTGCAGATGGTGGCAGAATGTGGCAAACGGCAAATCAATGGTCATAAAAAAAAAGGCGTCTGCCAAATAATCAACGTCGTTGTCATTCCACATGGCGGGCGGTGTTGCTGTCAGTGGCGGTGGGGCAATTGCCAAGCCCGGATCTTTGTTTTTGAGCCAATGAAGTGTCGTATCCCCAGAATGCCATCCACAATATTCTTGTCCGCTCTGTGTTCTGTGGACCCACTTTGTTGTCACAGGCTCGCGGAGTGCTGTTGTTATGCCATGGTCGTAGTGCTTGTTGCTGGAGCGACCGGCGGCATAGGATCCAGCTTGTTAAACCGCCTTGTCGCACAAAAGCATGTGGGAGGCCACCCGATTTCTGGTCTGATTATTCTTGATTTATTTGCAGGTGCCGTTGTGTGCAAGTCAATAATTGAGAAGAGGGTTGTGGTTGAGGGAAGGGTGCTTGTGATGACATTGCGCATTGTTCGCATTGATAAGGAGTTATACCTTGCCATTGTGGATCATATCATTAGGACCGACGGCTGATGTTCTCTTAAGTATTATTTGACTGCTGCGCTTGCAGAAACAGCCAAACCTTTGTTTATGCAACAAACAATAGTTTAATGCATCGGGTGATCATTGTTGTCGTTTGTAGAGCTTTTTGAGTTCTGGGTTCTTGCCCTTTTTCTGTGAAACCCCCCATTAAATGGACCGGACCCTCGCCGACCCCGAAATGCGCTGTTGATTAGGAATTTCTGCATGTGGCCAGGGTACAGGGTCCACACGATTAAACATGCCCCATCTACCACCCTTTCCCCTGATCACCCCCCATTTTCCGGCCCAACTTCACTCCTAGTTTTTCGACATTCCCTGCCATTTTCCTTGCATAGCAATACACAAGTACCCATGGCATCCCACCAAAGTTGCCCATGTATCCTGATTTCTTTTTGTGTATCCTCCGCTGATGGGGCTACTTGAAAGTCTGGGACCCCCCATCTCCAAAACTACACCACAGCGCCCTCCCTCTCGGTGGCACACTGGCGCAGGGCTGTCCTTAGGGGGGGGGGCCTAGGAAGCCAGATTTTCTTTTTGTTTGCCAAGGACAGCCCTTAAGGACAGTCCCCCAGGGACCACAAACCGCCAACCGCCAGCCGCCACCAACCGCCAACCACCAAACGTCACCAACCGCCACCAACCGCCACCAACCGCCACCAACCGCCACCAACCGCCAACCTTTGAAGTAGAGAAGGTCCCAAGACCAGGAAGCAGAGAGCGTCCCCGTGAACCTTCGTTTCTGTTGGTGTTACGAAGGTCCCCCCCCCCCCCCCTAAGGACAGCCCTGCACCGGCCTAACTCTTGGCCCGAACCCTCATGTTCCATCCTTGCGCCGCATGGATGTGCATTTCCCCCTCAGATCGAAAAACGAAGGATCGGTTCCGTGCGGACTTGGCGTTGCGGTGTTCCCCATTTCTGGATGACGGCTCCCTCCATGTGCTGCCATGGAATGCCACAGACGTGAGCTCCACCACGCGTGTGGCCCAGGTCGTATCAGGTGTGGCTACGTACCAGACCGCTGCACCTGGTGGCTGCCCACCAGGGACAACAAGACGATTGGGTGCCACTAACCCCCCGTTTCCCTCCTGCCCCCAATCATCCTCATCCGCCCCCCCAACCCCCCTTTGCGAGAGCCTGATCCTGGTTGATCTTTAGAGTCGGCAGAAAGGACAAGCACTCAAGTGACCCGCAGAGCTAACCGCAAGAAACGCCTCACTGTACTTAACATAGTGGAGCACCCCAACCAAGAAGGGGACACGTGCATTGATTGGACTTCGCAGTACTGCTGGACTAATGGCTGGAATTGTCTATGGCGGGGACATTCAGTCTATCGGAACCGACCATTGATCCCCCCTTTGCGAGAGCAACGCCCTTCTCAGAGCAACAGCAGGTGTCGTTTCCGCAACTTTTGAAACCGTGTCCCACTTGGGCCTTTGTAACTTCACCCCCCGTGTCAGAGCAACGGCAGGTGTTGTTTCCGTCAAATGTTGGCACTGTCGTATTGCCCTCACAAGGGGTGGGGAGGGCGGGGTACTTCACCTCTCCAAGTAGCAATGGCGGTCAGATTGGAGTTGTCCCCTCACAAGGGGGGGGGCTCCCTCTACGAGGTGCCCAGGAACTCCACAAGGGCGGAGGCTGCGCCCCGCGCGCCGGGAGGTGCCCGCCACGGGGGTGGCAACAGGGCCGTGACCAGCCAACCGCGCGCGGGACAGTCCACGCCATACGGAGACGTGAAATCCGAGTACGGGGGGGGCAGGTGGGTGGGACAGGAGTGGGTGCGCAAAAGGGGCACCCTGGAGCGCCAACAGACAGGGGGAGGAGCTACATAGACACACAGGACGCGGGAGGCACACCAGGAGAGACGAGTGCGAGCACAGCAGACAAGGAGGAGGGGCGCAGCAAGGCAGGAGAGGCAGCCAGGACAGGGAACCAGAATGGAGGGGCTGATAGTCGGATTGTGTTTTTCAGGGTGGGCAACAATTGTGGGGGCTGTGGAGCAGTGCATGCAGTTGTGACACTGGCATCCCTCGCCGCCGACCGCTTCTGTAGCATTCTGCTCGGCCTTCCATCACTGGTTCACAATGACCTGCAGCAGCCCTCCGAAGCCCCCAACAGCCCTCATCAACCCTCAACAGCTCTCGGGAAAAAATTGCCCGGGTCTTGATATGGTCCTGTACAGTGCGCCCCGTGCAGAATGCATTGTAGATTGCGTGGCGCGGCGTGTAGTGCGCAGAGTGAGGGGGGGAAGATGAGGGGAAAAAAAGAGGAACCACCCGTCCTAACACGAGCTCCGTTGTTTTTCCCGTGCCAATCCAACAGAGCAGGCTGCAGGAAGGGTCCATATGGGTGGCAAAGTGTTGCTGTACCGGGGGCGGGGGGGGGGGGGGTAGAAAGTGACAAAATTCAAGTGGACAAATCTGGAAGCCCTACCTCGGTTTTAAGGATGATATCAGCAAGCATCCAGAGCCCCGCAGGAAACATCAGCAACCATCCAGAGCCCATCAAGACAGAACAGTGACCATCCAGCACGCATTTGGAAATAACAGCAACCATCCACTAGGAAGCAACAGCAAGGGGCCTTATGCCAAAATTTTCCTTCGTTTCTAAAGACCAGTTTCAAATGTTTCCCCTCCTAATTTTAGCCCCCCCCCAAAAAACCCTCAAATAAATCCCCCTGTGGTAATTCAATGTGCTCTTGTGGTCTTGGTGGTATGCTGTGGCCTGTTGCTTTGTATTGTCATGTTTTGGGGGAGGTTTGGCTTCTGCCTGCAACGTGTGCTCCGTGGTACGTGCTGCGCAGTAACACGGGCTTGTCCAAACACGGTGACCCCGTGTTTCCGCACTTTTGTCCCCTGAACCAGAACCTGAGCCCGCATTAGGACGGGGGATGGGTCCTTTCGGAGGGGAGAACGGGGTCGTACCGTGCGCTGTGCGAAAAGTTGGCTGTTCTCCACCACCGGGAGTTCGGTAAGTTCAGAAGATTGAAAGGACGTCATTGAATGGCTGCTGCAGTGGACGGGGCGATAGGGGGCAGAATTTAGGTCCCTGGGACCCATGGCAAGCATCAGATGTTTGAATTTTTGAGTTTTAAATTGATTGTGCATGATTCCGCAGGTGGGTGGTTTTCAGGGTTGTTACCTGGATAATCACCGTAATAATTGGCGCTGTGCCCGCGCTGTGCGAAAACGCCCCCAACAGCACCTCTTGTTCGCGAATGCGCGTATCTGGGGCGAACCTACTCTGATGCCTGGCCTCCGGTCCTGTACGTCTGTGTAGATGCATTCGGCAGACTCGACGTATTAATGATTGCCAGTGGCATCGGGTACCACAACAGCGTGATGGACACCTCCGTCGAGGAGATGGCCCGCGTCACCCCCACGCTGATGCACGTCAACGTGGTCGGGCCAATGCTGCTGCTGAGAGCCTGCCTCCCGCTTATGTTGGCTAAGCATCCGGATAGGTGTGGGGTATGTGCGTTGCTGGCCATGGGTCCTCCTCGTGCACCTCCCTCGCCTTTTAGGCCGCCCTCGTTTCTGTGGCCAACTGGCCGAAACTGATTTTTTCAACACGCGCGCGCGACGCGACGCGCAAAAATGTTTCCGTTTTCGCTGGGGACAAGTCTGGGTGCATTCGGCTTGCTGAAAAATGGGGGGGAAAGTACGCTTGGTATTATGGGTTAAGCTGGGGTGCCCCCCGCGATATACCCAAGTGGTGTGCGGGGCCGATTTGGGGTTGTGTTCCAACACGGCAGCACGTCGGAAGGATTGCCCAGTCTGGACCGGAGGGCCATGCGATTTGGCTGGCGGCACCTCATAGCCCGCGCCTGTGCAAAGAGGGCAGGGTCAGCTCACGTAAAGTGTCGGTGTTGCGGGGCGCTTGAAACAACTCACTGAAGCCACGGTCCGTGACTTCCTCATTCCCCAAGTCCACTCCGCCCAAATCCAAGTTTTCCAATGCGCACCTGCCAAAATACTGCCGAAGTGTACGTCTCAATGATTTGTATGGGACTGTCTTGTCCCCCCCCCCCCCTGTGGCCAGTACTCCCCCTGCCTCTGTCCCCCACCCCGTGTGCGCGCGCGCGCGCGCGCGTGTGTGTGTGTGTGTGTGTGTGTGCTGTCACTTGTCCCCAAAGTCCACAGTGTGGAAGAGGCCGAAGAAAAATTGTCCTCCAGTTACAATGGAGTTGTCGTGGAATATCAGGTTTGGGGCCCCGCGCATGGGTCCCCCCAGGGGAGGGGAGGAGCGTTGTTTGGTGACCGTTCCTCCCGGGGGTTGGGGGAACCGTCGCGCGTTCTGTTGCTGCTTGTGATGAGTCATGAGATATCCTTTTTGACTGCTTCGGCGTGGCAACTCCTGCCGCCATCCCGTGCATCCGATTCCAGGGCTGCCCACGCTTTCTTTGGGGCAGGTCTCGGTAGCAACGGGTACCTCCAGTGATACAAAAGCCGTTTAGGTGTCATCCGTCTTTGTCTCCATTGAAACGTGTACCACCCAAAAAGATATCTTGAAACAGGACGTGTCAATATCACTGAAAATGCCCCAGACCCGGCAGAGAGGCAGACAAAGTAGGCCAGGATAACGATGCTCCACGAAAGCACAGTGCTTTCGAGTGATTGGCAGAACGTCGTCCGATTGATTGCCACGGAAACGGAATGGACCTCCAGGAGGATCCAGCTTTGGGCTTGAAAACCACCCCACACCCCAAGACTCGTCGAAGCCACGACTGAGATCACAAACAATCAGGCCCTATGGCGGGGGGCAAAGGTCCGGCGTCCACCGCCTCCCTCCTGGTAGCCGTCCACTGTTGCCAGGGGGCTGCCGCTAAGACTACTGCCTCGTGTGTCACGCAGGAAAATTCAGCCAAAAGTGGTTTTGATGTCGTCCATTAGCGGGTACTTTGGTCTGCCCAGCCGCTCAATGTACTGTGCATCCAAATTTGCGCTGAACGGATTCGTTGAGACCTTGGCACTGGAACTGAAGGTGCGCTGGCACTGTTTGCGTCCAATGCGCTGTTTGTGCCATGGGCGGGGCATCTTCATTGGGTGTCTCTGCGTGCGTTTTAAAGACCCCTTGCCTTCATTCTCCCCTTGACCTCTGACGTTTCAATCAGGACGCCCAGGCTCCGCTGCAGATTTTCTTGGTGTGTCCAACAACTGTACAGACCAAATTCCGTTCAAATTGGCGGCAGGTGTGCGCGTGCGTGCGTGTGTATGTGTATGGGCATGGCATGCGTGTGTGTATGTGCATGGGTATGTGCATTTGCAGACGCAAGTGTGCGAGTGTCCGTACAGGTGTATGCGAATCTTGGTGCATAAGTGCATGTGCATGTGCATATCTTTGTGCAGTTTGCACTTCGCAGGGTACAGGCATGGGCGGCTCTACAAGGAAGATGGCAATCCAGGCTTGGTCCTCTATTGCTTTCACCTCAGCACAGTTGCAAAGGTTTTCTGGGAGGAATTTTGGTGGTGCTTTGGCAAGGGTGGATGGGTATGTGGGGTGGGTGGTCGCCATCTCCGCTGTGATTGTCATAGTTGTTGTTGCTGTCATTGTCATCATCATCACCATCATTGTCATTGTCATCATCACGATTGTTGTCTTGTGGTGATCCTGGTCTTCTTCATGGTCATTGTTGTTGTTGTTGTTATTGTTGTTACTGTTGACGTTGTCGTCGTTGTTTTCGTTGTTGTCTTTGTTGTTGTTATTGACGTTGTTGTTGTTGTTGTTGTTGTTGTTGTTGTTGTCATTGGCATCGTTCTTGTGGTCGTTGTTTGTCCTGTGGCTGACCTTGGACATTCCCTGGTGTTGTTTGTTGATCTGACGCTTACATTGCCACTGCGAAGCCGACCTTCTTGCTCATTTTGTGTGTTCATCTGCACAGCATTTCGGCGCCGCTGACACGCAGACGAGCCCGCCATCTTCAGGCGTCTCCGTGGAGGCCTGTGTGGACACCATCTGGCACGCATTCACAGCCACAACTTCGGCAGGGTTGCACCGCCTCTTCATTCCAGGCAGTGCTAAACTGGGCTACACTCTAGTGCGGCTGCCAGGGATCGGGAACTTGGTAGAAGGATACATTGCCACCCGTGCAAAGTTGTAAAGCAGCGATTGCAATGAGAGTCACCATACAACTCACACAGGTCGCTGCAGGCTGCAGCCAAGTGGTGATCCCACATCTGAAGACTTTGTGGCCGGGGGGGTGGGATGGGGGCTGGGGGACTGAGGGGGTTGGGTCTTGGGCTGACATGTCATTGCCGTCCAGCGGGACACCCGAGTTTCGTTAGGAATCATTTCGGTGCCACGTGCCAATCGGTAATATCCGCTGCTGTCGCACCTGCAATGCAGCAGGAACAAGCTGCCCTCGTGTCTGACTCAGTAGGATCCGCCCCACTCCTTCAGATCACATGGGACCTGACGGACGCTAGTGGCAATTCTGGTGTCGGGTGGGCCACGCAACAAAGCATTGGCACACCACACAAGGCAGTATTTGCGCTTGTATAGGCAGACGCCATGCACATGTGTTGAGCCTTCCTGAGGCATAGCTGGTCGTGGTGGCTTGAGCTGGTTCCGCCGCCTACCGGGCGCTTGCGCCCCGATGCCACCGGTCGCAAAGGCGAGGGGGCTGAGGGATGTACACCGACTGGACTTGCCAGGGGCAGGGGCTGGATTTACAGGTAATGTCACACGTGACGATCGGCGGTCTGTTCAATTCGGTCGCGCTTTTTTCGTGTTGCTGAGGCACCGTCCCCGGCCGATGGATCAATATGAAAACAGGAAAACGTTTTCGCACTACTTGTCTGCCAAGACTCACAGCCACTGCATCACTGCATCGCTATCACAGTGAAAGGTGCCTGCAGCAATGCCGATATAGAGTTGAATTATAATTCGGTCGCAGGTTCACACGCTCGTGCCCTGGACAAGCGGTGCCTTGGCCACAACACACACGATGGTCGTCGCCCTCCCTGCTACCTCTCTCCGGGGTCACCATCCATGACAGCCATGCAAGCCCCAATGACTTGAAGGGGCGGGGGTTGGGACAACGCCCAGAGATGTCGCTGCTATGCTGGCAGTTGGTGGCGTCAATCAACTTCTTGCCACTCACGGGACAG
The DNA here is from genome assembly GCA_964036045.1 of Eutreptiella sp. 'Long Island Sound 2002'. Lineage (NCBI taxonomy): Eukaryota > Euglenozoa > Euglenophyceae > Eutreptiales > Eutreptiaceae > Eutreptiella > Eutreptiella sp. 'Long Island Sound 2002'. Next base: position 7,878,181 of record OZ038397.1, read on the forward strand.
GGGATGGGGCTGGACGGAGCTATGGCAATACGGGCTTGACGTGTACACGACCCCCCCCCCCCCCCGCCGCTGTGCAACACAGATGCAGGAATAAGAGCTCATCCCACCGAGGCAGTGTAGCCGAAGCAGAACATCATGAAGGGCGAATTTACATGTGGTCATGCACTGGGATGCCAGGGTCTTGGGTTTTTCAATTAACTGACTTTGCATCTCCGATTTGCTGTGCGTTTGTGTGACCATTCGGTGTCAGCTTCACATGCAACCCACTCTTGTTGAGCCTGGCCAGGTTCGATTTTCTCATAGCCGTGTACGCAAAGCATGGCCCTGTGTTGAGTAGATGCACTGGCCGTATTAACTAAGCACGTTGGTGATGGACGAAGGAATTGGGACCGGCCGATGGTGTTGTGGTGCACGTTTTGCTGCTTGTTGCTGTGTCAAATGTGGCAGAGGCGTGTATTGTGCCTGGATCAGACACAACAGACCCCATTGTTTTGGACGCCGTGAAGTTATACCAACCAGCACGCAGCAGATCGTTTGTGGGCTAGTAAGCAGATGCCCCCCGTGGACTGTTTGTGGTGTCATGGTGCTGCATGCAACACGTGAACGCGTGCAGTGCCTCTCTGCCCCCACTTGTGATTCCCGCCCCAGCAAGGAGTGCGACTAATGGACAGTCATCTGGGTTTCAACAAATCAGGTATCAGCTGCCAGATTCCTGATGACACCGATGGCCTGATTTCTGATGCTGACCATAGTGCCACCATTGGGTATCATCACCGCCCCACATTCTGTGCATTTATGCTGATTTGTCCTGAATGTTACGCGGAAAGAACCGACGGTGATTCTCACTTCGCTGATGCTGCATATGCTCTCGCACCACATGCTGAAGCCATCTGCTCCGGCTCCAGCTGTAGTGCTAGCTCTAGCTCCAGCCCAAGCACCAACTCTGATTCCAGTCTCAGTAGTGATACCTGTTCTGGTTCTGATTCCTCTGATGTGTCTGCATCTCAGTAGACACTACTGACAGGAGGCCAAGGGGGGGCGCGAAATTTCTCAAATTGTTCCGTGCCATGGAATGTAGTCAGACTTAAGTACCACTGCTATTGGCAGGGGGCAAAATGCCAGCCGCCACAGACCCCCACCCCTACCCCCAACAGTACATTCACCATTTTCAGCCACCTCACATCTCAATCCTGCAGTGGTGGGGGAGTCTGGGGAAGGTCGCCCCCCCACCCCCCCACCGGTAGGCAAATCTGACAACTCATATCAACAGAATCCGACTTCGACGATGCAAAACAGCAAGGGGAGGCAGCCATGAGCAGGAGCTAATGGATAAGCGCCTTGACGCAGCACGGTCCGAAGGCATTTTGGAAACCCGATTGTGACAGGAAAATTCACAGACAGCTTGACGTGTGGTCGGGACAGCCACGGCTGGCCAAGGCAGTCAAGCCCCAAGGATATAGACATCCCTACAGGAGTGGCACTTCCAGCAGTGTTTGATGAGATTGAGTCCCCTAGGCACCTCAAGCTGTGTAGCGGTGTGTTAGATGTAACACAGATTGGATTGTGTATTGGGCGAGGTTTGCAGCCGTTATACATAAGAGCTACGAGTTCTCTGTGCAACTTCTTTGTGCAATTGCATACCGTAAAACGTTGATGTTCGGACGTCAATGAGGCAACACGGCGCTGTGCACAGGAATTAGGTGTGGTACAAAGGGCCCATTTGAAGGGTGGCCCACTGAGCAGTTCCATGTGAGGTCCAATACACGCACTATCCGCCCCGTAGACACTGTGCACAGTTTGCCGACACGGTGCACGTACTCATTTACCTGTGTGCAGTCTGTAGACACTGTGCACACCTGGTGGTCCTCCATGGTGGAGGACCTACATGCACATGCCGTAGACATGGACATATAATATTAAGGACAGTTTGCCTGTCTAACACGGGGTCAGATGTAATACATATTCGATCGCCAGCCATTGACAGCTACTTCCCCAGGGAAAAGGTGAATGGTTGGAGTGCTCAATAGTCGCCTGTTGGCACAATTGGAGGCACGATAATGTTGCCTGGCATTGGCCCTCATCAGTGAGACCGAGTGAGCTTGCACGGTATCCCCCGCCCCACCTCCTTTACGAGAACAACCTCTTGCAAGAACGACAGCAGGTGTTGTTTCCGCATGTTTTGGAGTTTTACCGCTGTCCTCGCAAGGGGAGGGAGGGTAGTCTTGTTCAATCCAGTTGCTGGGTTTCAGCATCGCTTGTGCTTGCCGTTTGCTGGCCGGTGTTTCTGCACTCTTTGCTTGTCTGTCTGGAGCCTGGGTTGTTGTTTTTTTGTGGTCCACTTGATCTTGTGTATGTTGTGTTTGCTTCTGGTTCTGTGCTGTTTTGGCATGCTGGTCTGAAGTGCCGGGCCTTAGGCAGGCAGGGCTTTCCTGTGGCAGTGTGCACCCCCGTGGCACTGTGCGCCACTGCCACCAGCTGAAACCGGCGGTGGGCACTGTGTGCATAAAGAGTGGTGGTGTGGTGTGTAAGGTCAGCAAGCTGGGAATCAGTGTGTTAGGGGCCCTGCAAGCCCGGCCATGGCTGGGATCATGGTTGTGCAGCTGCGATTGAAACATAGGAGTTAAAGGGTTAGCCGGGGTCCCTTGTTGGATGCGCACCCAACGCTCAATAGATCCCCAGGCACAGAAGTCCAAAGAGCAACACCACATGTGCAAGAAGTGCAGTGGAAGAAGTGGATGAAGGTGGATAACCACAAAACTCTAGGAGTACCAAAAAAAAGCCGCCGAGGTCACGGGGGAGTTTCGGACACAGTGTGCGCGCAGTGTGTACGTTTTGTGTCTGAGTGGTCATATTGAGGCAGGATATGTCCCCGGATGTGTAGCCAGTGGTTGTTGCCCGAATGGGCCATGCAAAGGCTCGATGTGCCGCAGTGGGAGGGGCTTTCCCTCGCGCTTTGATTCTCATTGTAGGCTGTGTCCTTGGCAGGAGGGCAAAGCAAACGACCTGTGCAGAACATGTTGTTGCGCCCCATATCTGAGGGGGCGCGTGCCTTTTAAGGCTCTGGCCGCTTCAAGGTCCTTGACAGGCCATGGGCCCGCTCTCACCCACTGGCCCCCCTCCCCTTCCTTTGCAGTAGCGTCCAGGACGTGACAACGCACGTGCATGAGGAGGCGCGGGGCAAGAACAGCGCATGTTCTATGGCCCCCCCCCCCCCTCGTTTGCGTCGGGGGTCGTCAGCAGTCTGGGGGGCTGTGAGACCAGACACCCGGGGTAGGGCCCAGTCATGCCGGTGAGGGAAGGGCACACCCGCCGTGGGAACTGTCCTCCGGTGCGAGCCACGACCCCAACCCAACCCAACCCAAACCCCCGCTTTGCGAGAGCAACTTTTGGAGCTGTGGAATTGGACGGTTCCTTTTTCTGGTGGTCCATGAAGATCACGTATTTGCCGTGTTTTGGGGCTGGGGGTGGTCTTTTAGGGATATTGGTTGCTGCCCTGCCATCCACTTTCACCCTCTCTTTTCCTTTGGAGGTGGAGATTGGGGAATCGCCCGTGACTAGTGCATTCATGACGCAATGGTCACTGCTTGTGTATTCTCAGGGCGTGCGCAAACAACGCCTTTGTCAGAGCAACACTCGGTGTTGTTTCCGTCAAATTAGTGTTGCTCTCGCCAAAAGGGGGGGGACAACGCGCGGAGGAACAGGGCACCTGGGCCTCACGCACACAGAACCACAGTGAGGCAGGTTATGGACAGCCTGTGGACAGAGGCGCGTGGACAACAAAGACAGTCAAACCACCCCGGCAACAACCAGCACATCCTCAATACGCCAACTACTGGGCGCCGCTGACGCGCAAACGGCACACCATGCCACATTCAGCACAGCCCCAACACACCAACTACTGGGCTCCACGAACGCGGAAACGACACCAGCAAGAGCAGCGGCCGCAGCGGCCGACAGAAAGCAGCGACCCGACGCAACATGCGAAGGGAAGAACAGGTGACTGTCCAGGGCCCCGTAAAGAAACGACAACCTGACAGAATGTCACACAGGGGGTTAGGCATACATTTTTGCTTGGGAGGGGGGGTGCCATCAAGACTGAACGAGTATTCCGGTTGGTACGTCCCGGGGTACGTACGTGTTGGCCTTTTTTGTTATGTGGCGGAGGGCTTGCTTTTTGGCAGGGTTTTCCTCGGCTGCAACCGATAGTCCCTGTTCTCAGGACTTTCTCTCCAGTTCTCAATATGTACTCCCGTGTTGCTGCCAAATCCCTCGCCCGCTCCGGTGCAGCGGTCCGGCGCCTCTCCACCTCCTGTGCGGCGGCCGGGCCGTTCAACCTGAACTTCACCAGCGAACAGCAGATGTTCGCCGACACCGCGAAGGAATTCGCCGTCAACGAGATGGCGCCGAAGGCGGCGCACCACGACCAGACGTGTGTGTCTTGTTTTTTTTCAGGGGGGGGTTGTGCAGGGTAGGAGCTGCGGTGTGTTGGTGGCACGTGTACATATGGGGTAGTCGCAGCCTGCCTGGGCACCAACTCGTTCAGGGCCTGCGCTACGAATTCAATAGTTTGCCGCGGCAGTAGGAACATCGCCATGTTGGACCTCGCAGTTTGACCAGAATTGCAATGTGGACCAAACCCCCACCACCTACACACAACGCTTCCCCCCCCCCCCCCCCCCCGGGGGGGGGCGCGACTCCACGGGTCGCGGACTACCCCCCCCCCCCCAGTGATGTGGTAGAACGGCCGTACACTTTAGGAGGAGGGGGGGTTACCCCCACCCACCCCTCTGGACCGCCCCCTGTCCCCTTCCAATGTTTGAGGCTGACAGCCGAAATCACCTCGCAGAGGTTGTTAGATCAAAGCCAGGCAGGCCCGTATGTAGGGGAAAACGCCACATACCCCCCCATTTGGGCCTTTTTGGGGCTATTCGCGCACCCTACCTCAAGGGGTTGAATCGTTTGTTTAACCCCTTGTAAAATCATTATTTTGTCCAATAAACACATCCCCCAATGAGTTTTTGGTCCGGACCCCTCAAGACCCCCCCACTTGAAACCCACTTTTTGGAGGTTTTGAGGGAGGTGGGGGGGGGGGTCAAAAATGTCGAAAAATGACCCCCCACTTTTTTGGGTCGAAAACCATCAATGTTTTGGTTTTTTTTCGATTTTGAGTTGAAAAAGTGTTTCCGGGTCCCGACTCCATGCAGTTTGTATGGGGTGGAGCGCTTGTGCAGTTTATGCACTTTTCAGCCATTTTTGCCGTGACCCCGTGCTACGCACTCTGAGGGGTGTGAGTGGGGATGTTTTGACAGTATATGCCTACTAGGATACGAAAGGACGTTTTTTTGCAGTCTGTAGCCTTGCCGACGGCCGGTCAAAACCCGTGCCAAAGACGCGAAATGATTGTTTCCACCAATAGTGGCTTACATGAGTGCACAACCTGCTTGTGCAGTTTTTCACCCTGGACAGCTGAAAAATCGAAGTTTTCGAAACTTACTTTTTTTGAAATTGTGATCACCTCAATGGCCATCCAAGGTATGTAAAGCATGTTTTAGGCTGTATCTATGTGTTTTTCACCCTATTTGGGTATTGGGCTTTGGGGGTGGGGTCTCCCAAGGGATTGATACACAACCTGCTCATGCAGTTTTTCACCCTGGACAGCTCAAAAATCGAAGTTTTCAGAACTTATTTTTTGAAATTGCGATCACCTAAAATGACCATCCAAGGTATGTAAAGCATGTTTCAGGCCGTATTTATGTGTTTTTCACCTCATTTGGGTATTGGTCGCGTGGCTGGGAGGGGGGTCTCCCAAGGGATTGGTACACAACCTGCTCATGCAGTCTTTCACCCTGGACAGCTGAAAAATCGAAGTTTTCGAAACTTACTTTTTTTGAAATTGTGATCACCTAAAATGACCATCCAAGGTATGTAAAGCATGCTTCAGGCTGTATTTATGTGTTTTTCACCCTATTTGTGCATTGGATGCGGGGGGGGGGGTCAAACGGGATTGGTACACAACCTGCTCATGCAGTTTTTCACCCTGGACAGCTGAAAAATCGAAGTTCTCGAAACTTACTTTTTTTTTTGTGAAATTGTGATCACCTAAATGGCCATCCAAGGTATGTAAAGCATGTTTTAGGCTGCATCTATGTGTTTTTCACCCTATTTGGGTATTGGGCGCTGGGGGTGGGGTCTCCCAAGGGATTGGTACACAACCTGCTCATGCAGTTTTTTACCCTGGACAGCTCAAAAATCGAAGTTTTCAGAACTTATTTTTTGAAATTGCGATCACCTAAAATGACCATCCAAGGTATGTAAAGCATGTTTTCAGGCCGTATTTATGTGTTTTTCACCTCATTTGGATATTGGTCGCGTGGCTGGGAGGGGGGTCTCCCAAGGGATTGATACACAACCTGCTCATGCAGTCTTTCACCCTGGTCAGCTGAAAAATCGAAGTTTTTGAAACTTACTTTTTTTGAAATTGTGATCACCTAAAATGACCATCCAAGGTATGTAAAGCATGTTTCGGGCCGTATTCATGTGTTTTTCACCCTATTTGTGCATTGGATGCGGGGGGGGGGGTCAAACGGGATTGGTACACAACCTGCTCATGCAGTTTTTTACCCTGGACAGCTCAAAAATCGAAGTTTTCAGACTTTATTTTTTGAAATTGCGATCACCTAAAATGACCATCCAAGGTATGTAAAGCATGTTTTCCGGCCGTATTTATGTGTTTTTCACCTCATTTGGATATTGGTCGCGTGGCTGGGAGGGGGGTCTCCCAAGGGAGTGATACACAACCTGCTCATGCAGTCTTTCACCCTGGACAGCTGAAAAATCGAAGTTTTTGAAACTTACTTTTTTTGAAATTGTGATCACCTAAAATGACCATCCAAGGTATGTAAAGCATGTTTCGGGCCGTATTCATGTGTTTTTCACCCTATTTGTGCATTGGATGCGGGGGGGGGGGGGGGTCAAACGGGATTGGTACACAACCTGCTCATGCAGTTTTTCACCCTGGACAGCTGAAAAATCGAAGTTCTCGAAACTTACTTTTTTTGAAATTGTGATCACCTCAATGGCCATCCAAGGTATGTAAAGCATGTTTTAGGCTGCATCTATGTGTTTTTCACCCTATTTGGGTATTGGGCTTTGGGGGTGGGGTCTCCCAAGGGATTGATACACAACCTGCTCATGCAGTTTTTCACCCTGGACAGCTCAAAAATCGAAGTTTTCAGAACTTATTTTTTGAAATTGCGATCACCTAAAATGACCATCCAAGGTATGTAAAGCATGTTTCAGGCCGTATTTATGTGTTTTTCACCTCATTTGGGTATTGGTCGCGTGGCTGGGAGGGGGGTCTCCCAAGGGATTGGTACACAACCTGCTCATGCAGTCTTTCACCCTGGACAGCTGAAAAATCGAAGTTTTCGAAACTTACTTTTTTTGAAATTGTGATCACCTAAAATGACCATCCAAGGTATGTAAAGCATGCTTCAGGCTGTATTTATGTGTTTTTCACCCTATTTGTGCATTGGATGCGGGGGGGGGGGGGTCAAACGGGATTGGTACACAACCTGCTCATGCAGTTTTTCACCCTGGACAGCTGAAAAATCGAAGTTCTCGAAACTTACTTTTTTTTTTTTGAAATTGTGATCACCTAAATGGCCATCCAAGGTATGTAAAGCATGTTTTAGGCTGCATCTATGTGTTTTTCACCCTATTTGGGTATTGGGCGCTGGGGGTGGGGTCTCCCAAGGGATTGGTACACAACCTGCTCATGCAGTTTTTTACCCTGGACAGCTCAAAAATCGAAGTTTTCAGAACTTATTTTTTGAAATTGCGATCACCTAAAATGACCATCCAAGGTATGTAAAGCATGTTTTCAGGCCGTATTTATGTGTTTTTCACCTCATTTGGATATTGGTCGCGTGGCTGGGAGGGGGGTCTCCCAAGGGATTGATACACAACCTGCTCATGCAGTCTTTCACCCTGGTCAGCTGAAAAATCGAAGTTTTTGAAACTTACTTTTTTTGAAATTGTGATCACCTAAAATGACCATCCAAGGTATGTAAAGCATGTTTCGGGCCGTATTCATGTGTTTTTCACCCTATTTGTGCATTGGATGCGGGGGGGGGGGTCAAACGGGATTGGTACACAACCTGCTCATGCAGTTTTTTACCCTGGACAGCTCAAAAATCGAAGTTTTCAGACTTTATTTTTTGAAATTGCGATCACCTAAAATGACCATCCAAGGTATGTAAAGCATGTTTTCCGGCCGTATTTATGTGTTTTTCACCTCATTTGGATATTGGTCGCGTGGCTGGGAGGGGGGTCTCCCAAGGGAGTGATACACAACCTGCTCATGCAGTCTTTCACCCTGGACAGCTGAAAAATCGAAGTTTTTGAAACTTACTTTTTTTGAAATTGTGATCACCTAAAATGACCATCCAAGGTATGTAAAGCATGTTTTGGGCCGTATTCATGTGTTTTTCACCCTATTTGTGCATTGGATGCGGGGGGGGGGGGGTCAAACGGGATTGGTACACAACCTGCTCATGCAGTTTTTCACCCTGGACAGCTGAAAAATCGAAGTTCTCGAAACTTACTTTTTTTTTTTTTGAAATTGTGATCACCTCAATGGCCATCCAAGGTATGTAAAGCATGTTTTAGGCTGCATCTATGTGTTTTTCACCCTATTTGGGTATTGGGCGCTGGGGGTGGGGTCTCCCAAGGGATTGGTACACAACCTGCTCATGCAGTTTTTTACCCTGGACAGCTCAAAAATCGAAGTTTTCAGAACTTATTTTTTGAAATTGCGATCACCTAAAATGACCATCCAAGGTATGTAAAGCATGTTTTCAGGCCGTATTTATGTGTTTTTCACCTCATTTGGATATTGGTCGCGTGGCTGGGAGGGGGGTCTCCCAAGGGATTGATACACAACCTGCTCATGCAGTCTTTCACCCTGGACAGCTGAAAAATCGAAGTTTTCGAAACTTACTTTTTTTGAAATTGTGATCACCTAAAATGACCATCCAAGGTATGTAAAGCATGCTTCAGGCTGTATTTATGTGTTTTTCACCCTATTTGTGCATTGGATGCGGGGGGGGGGGTCAAACGGGATTGGTACACAACCTGCTCATGCAGTTTTTCACCCTGGACAGCTGAAAAATCGAAGTTCTCGAAACTTACTTTTTTTTTTTGAAATTGTGATCACCTAAATGGCCATCCAAGGTATGTAAAGCATGTTTTAGGCTGCATCTATGTGTTTTTCACCCTATTTGGGTATTGGGCGCTGGGGGTGGGGTCTCCCAAGGGATTGGTACACAACCTGCTCATGCAGTTTTTTACCCTGGACAGCTCAAAAATCGAAGTTTTCAGAACTTATTTTTTGAAATTGCGATCACCTAAAATGACCATCCAAGGTATGTAAAGCATGTTTTCAGGCCGTATTTATGTGTTTTTCACCTCATTTGGATATTGGTCGCGTGGCTGGGAGGGGGGTCTCCCAAGGGATTGATACACAACCTGCTCATGCAGTCTTTCACCCTGGTCAGCTGAAAAATCGAAGTTTTTGAAACTTACTTTTTTTGAAATTGTGATCACCTAAAATGACCATCCAAGGTATGTAAAGCATGTTTCGGGCCGTATTCATGTGTTTTTCACCCTATTTGTGTATTGGATGCGGGGGGGGGGGGGGGTCAAACGGGATTGGTACACAACCTGCTCATGCAGTTTTTTACCCTGGACAGCTCAAAAATCGAAGTTTTCAGACTTTATTTTTTTGAAATTGCGATCACCTAAAATGACCATCCAAGGTATGTAAAGCATGTTTTCCGGCCGTATTTATGTGTTTTTCACCTCATTTGGATATTGGTCGCGTGGCTGGGAGGGGGGTCTCCCAAGGGAGTGATACACAACCTGCTCATGCAGTCTTTCACCCTGGACAGCTGAAAAATCGAAGTTTTTGAAACTTACTTTTTTTGAAATTGTGATCACCTAAAATGACCATCCAAGGTATGTAAAGCATGTTTCGGGCCGTATTCATGTGTTTTTCACCCTATTTGTGCATTGGATGCGGGGGGGGGGGGGGTCAAACGGGATTGGTACACAACCTGCTCATGCAGTTTTTCACCCTGGACAGCTGAAAAATCGAAGTTCTCGAAACTTACTTTTTTTTTTTTTGAAATTGTGATCACCTAAATGGCCATCCAAGGTATGTAAAGCATGTTTTAGGCTGCATCTATGTGTTTTTCACCCTATTTGGGTATTGGGCGCTGGGGGTGGGGTCTCCCAAGGGATTGGTACACAACCTGCTCATGCAGTTTTTTACCCTGGACAGCTCAAAAATCGAAGTTTTCAGAACTTATTTTTTGAAATTGCGATCACCTAAAATGACCATCCAAGGTATGTAAAGCATGTTTTCAGGCCGTATTTATGTGTTTTTCACCTCATTTGGATATTGGTCGCGTGGCTGGGAGGGGGGTCTCCCAAGGGATTGATACACAACCTGCTCATGCAGTCTTTCACCCTGGACAGCTGAAAAATCGAAGTTTTTGAAACTTACTTTTTTTGAAATTGTGATCACCTAAAATGACCATCCAAGGTATGTAAAGCATGTTTCGGGCCGTATTCATGTGTTTTTCACCCTATTTGTGCATTGGATGCGGGGGGGGGGGGGGGTCAAACGGGATTGGTACACAACCTGCTCATGCAGTTTTTCACCCTGGACAGCTGAAAAATCGAAGTTTTCGAAACTTACTTTTTTTGAAATTGTGATCACCTAAAATGACCATCCAAGGTATGTAAAGCATGCTTCAGGCTGTATTTATGTGTTTTTCACCCTATTTGTGCATTGGATGCGGGGGGGGGGGGTCAAACGGGATTGGTACACAACCTGCTCATGCAGTTTTTCACCCTGGACAGCTGAAAAATCGAAGTTCTCGAAACTTACTTTTTTTTTTTGAAATTGTGATCACCTAAATGGCCATCCAAGGTATGTAAAGCATGTTTTAGGCTGCATCTATGTGTTTTTCACCCTATTTGGGTATTGGGCGCTGGGGGTGGGGTCTCCCAAGGGATTGGTACACAACCTGCTCATGCAGTTTTTTACCCTGGACAGCTCAAAAATCGAAGTTTTCAGAATTTATTTTTTGAAATTGCGATCACCTAAAATGACCATCCAAGGTATGTAAAGCATGTTTTCAGGCCGTATTTATGTGTTTTTCACCTCATTTGGATATTGGTCGCGTGGCTGGGAGGGGGGTCTCCCAAGGGATTGATACACAACCTGCTCATGCAGTCTTTCACCCTGGACAGCTGAAAAATCGAAGTTTTCGAAACTTACTTTTTTTGAAATTGTGATC